>JBBBDQ010000482.1:822500-980000 GCA_037127315.1 Ascarosepion bandense
TTTGTTTTTTTTTTTGTTTTTGTGAAAGATATATTTTATGGAAAATATATTTTATAAAAAGCAAGAGAGTAAAAAAATCAAAAAGAAAAGCACACACCCAAATACAAAATAACATACATTAAATTAAGGAGAAACCAACCCCAAAACAAAACAACAGCTACCAACCCCTAAACCAAAGGCGCCATTAGCACCAGCCCTTTCAAGATTAATAGATTAAACTTATCATGAACTCTGCGAAAAACAAACACTTAACCCCAACACCAGTAAAATGGTCAACGGAACTCAAAATACAGACCAACCCCTCTTACACCCGAAAATAACAAATCCAACACAAATAAACGGTCTTTTCAACTGGATAATTCTTATTTCTAAAAAAATCACCTGAGGATGAAGCCAAAACATAATGGGCTAGCTTTGAAACATGAGAAATTTTTTGTGTAGTGATACTATGAATTTAAAAACATTGTAACAACCATTACACTATATATATATATATATATATATATATATATATATATAAACATGTTACGGAAATTAACGAATTTTAACGAAACTTGGTTATAACTTATATAATTCATTACAAATTGTCGGTTGCTTATCATAAGCAACCGACAATTTGTAATGAATTATTTTGAATATATATATATACGCCAGAACAACCAATATTCCACCATAGCAGTTCACTTCAATCAACCAGTTAACACTTTAGAAAATTGCAAATGTTTACTAACAGATTCCGATTTTAGTTCTACACACTCACGCAGAAACAAAGAAAAATACTGGATTTTAAAATTAAATACACACAGGCTAGGGTTAAATAGAGACTTGGGTGTTTTGAATCTTTATAAATATTTCAATAGCTAAACATTTTTTAGATACAATTAAAAATTTTTTCTCTAAAACAAAATTTATAAGTATTATTATAGATAGGTTTACGTTTACAAATATTTTAAAAACTCTGTCGCTTTCTGCGTCACGTGATGTAAACAATCTCTGTACACGAACTCTCTCGCGAAATACGTTTCTAATTTAAATTTTAAAATCATTTGTTTCTGATGAAGGGCCGAGGACGATCTGAAATATCAAATATAATAATAGAAATAAACAAATACTGTCAAAAAAATACATTTTTGAATTTACAACTTTTTAGTAGTTTTTCCTATATATATATATATATATATATATAAATAAATAAATAAATAAATATATATATATATATATATATATATGTGTGTGTGTGTGTGTGTGTGTGTGTATCTGTGTATACTTGTAGCAATGAATTCCTTTGAGATCTATCCTTGAAGTTAACATTTTTATTTTTTATTTTAAATTTAAAAATTAAGATTCATATTTAAATTTGTATGTCAAAATTCTTTCTATTAAATTTGTCCCTGTCATTATTTATTCAAACTAAAATCGCTTTCGTAAATTTTTAATGCTTTTTAAACACGGATTGTAGCAGTTTTCTTTTGTTTCTATAGGATTTTTTTTCTTTTCTTAGCTTACTTCCCTGCCAACCACCCCTTCCCCTTTTTTCCTTTTTCCTTTTTTCCTTTCCTTTCCTTTTTCTTTTTTTCTTTTTTGATTTTTTCTTTCATTCCTCCTACCACTTCTATTCCCCCTGATATGGCTAAATTTCAACTTTTAAACTCTCAACTCACATAAGGGAGAGGGGATGTCTTCTAATATGAGACATAGGTATCTGTCTGCTTCCTTGTTTACTTCTTTAAATTCAAAAATTATTAATCCCACCCCATTTAATTTTCCTGTGGATGAAAAAAAAATTTGACTTGTACTGGTATAAAATCTTTTGTCATTTGAATATGAATAAATATTTCGTTTCGCCGTTGCTGAGGAAACGGGGAAGTCCCCGTAGAAATGGCTGTTCAACGGATTTAAATATCGAAATTTTGATTTATATATATATATATATATATATATATATATATATAATAAGAGCTGAAGGAAGGTGCCTGAGCCTCTCATATTATATTTATACATATATATATATATAATCTGTATATCGTTCATTCAGCAATGAATTAGAACACTCTCAGCTATTGGGCGTGTATAATGATAATATACACGCTAAAAAGTCTGCCTTCTTTTACCGAGCGCCCATACTACAAAGATAGAATCGCCGACTGACGCCAATTCGGTCGGGATTCAATTCTGTGTTAAAAGCAATCAGAGTCTAACCGTACTGATGAACTGTGATACAGCGAAACTGATCTGTCTGCGGATGACTATATATATATATATATTACCCAGAATTGAAACCCGACCGAACTGGCGTCAGTCGGCGATTCTGTCTCTGAGCTATGGGCGCACGATAGAAGGAGGCAGACTTCTAGCATATGATGTATCATACGCCAGTAGTTCGAGTGCTCTAATTTATTACTGAATGAGCGATGCGTAAGTGCTAGAGTAACTACAGTTTTATCAAAGTCTACCATTCTTCCAGAGTGCTCATTCAGGGCGTGAGAGCGTAATAGTCATCCGCAGACAGATCACATTTCATCAGTACGGTTAGACATCCGATTGCTTTTACCAGAATTGAAACCCGACCTCATTCTACCTCTGAGCTATGAACGCAGACTTTTTGCGTATGATATCTCATACGCCAGTAGTCAGTGTGCTCTAATTCATTACTATATGAGCGACGCGTATAATTATATATTGCAATCAAACTGTTTTTCGTTGACTCACAATGGTAACATGACATTTGCATTCATTGTTTACTTCCTTCGCTAAATATTTGCCATATTATCAACGATTTAAACGGAAACTTCTGCACCCATTTTATCTACTACATATCCACTATTATTACTACTTAACATATGCACTAATATACTAAAATATCTACTTATATTACTACCAACAAAAACATTTCCGACTAACAAAAACCACACACATGGCTGTATCTGACTACTGGGCACAACGGGCACGGGTCTGGGCCAATCCGTGCAATCATAGTGATAATCCAGGCAACGAAAAATGTCTTCGTCAGAAATCAAACTCAACAATTCACGAAGAAAGAAAGAAAGAAAGAAAGAAAGAAAAACGAAGAAAACATCCGAATGAACGCAGTAAAAATCTGTTTGTTTATTTATTAATTTTGGGAGAAAAGACTGGTTATACTCGGAAAGTCCGAACCCGATTTCCTGCTTTCGTTCACGTTCTGTGCCTAATTTCCATTGGAATAGCCGAAAAAATCTGCAAAAATCATAGTTTCTGGAAACGGATGACACTGATGACGTCATCACATTGTCACCTAATAAATCCGGGCAATTTTCTCTGTGCCCGGTGATTTTTTAGCATCAGCTACGGCCCTGACCAGACATACATACAATATACCATCCAAGATTTCTCATACATATATTTAAAAATATATTTAATATATTTAATATTTAATAATTACACACGCATACAGGTAAATAGACACTGACTAATATTTTCCACATGTACGTACATCTAAAAGTAAGCACCTATTGTTTTTATAACGTAACACATATATGATCAATAAGAATCAACCCCAAACAATATTTCAGTCTCTGTCTCTTTGTAAAATTTCTTATTTTTATTTCGATTTCTGAAATCTATTTTAATCTTTAACTCAACCACTGAAGAAGCTTTAATAAAATGCTAGATTGAGATACGTTTCCTGCCTTTTTATGGTTTGAACTGTTTTTCTAATTTTTATTGCCATGTTTACGATGTTTCGGCCGTTGTACGCTCTAGCCTTCATCAGATGCGAGGAATTTCGAACCAAATCCTTTATTTTGATCACTGGGGTATATCATTCTCATTTCATGTGCGATGCCACTTCCGAGTGTCATGTATCTCCCTTTAATGCAACTCTCTAAGTTATTTGTTCACCACTGATGTTTTTTATAAAAAATCATCTCACCCCAAGCAAGGCATTCTACTGCCACTGTTGTGCAGGGGGTTACATAGGGTAAAGTGATGAGAAAGAGGGGTTAGTTGTGAGAAATGTCAGGAGGAGGGTAATAGACGCATGAAAATACTGAGGATGAGTGTGGAGTAGATGGAAAAAAAGAGCTTCTTAGTGAGATAGGAGATGTCTATTGACCTTACATTTAAATCCCTGGAGATTGTAGCTGTCGGGGAAGCAAGTATATGGAAGGGAATTCCATAAGCGCGGGGTGCACTAAAAGAAGCTGTTAGAGTAGAAATTGCGGTTACATTTTATCGGTTTCACTGTAAAAGGGTGGGACCTAGTTGCTAATTTCGTAGCTCGTGTAAATTCATACCTAGGAGGCACCAGTGATCTAAGTTCATTCAAACAGAAGCCGTGAAAGTATTTATAGAAGAGACACAAGGAAGCCACGTCATGCCGGTGAGATAGCTACTGCAGCCGAGCTGCCAAGTCGGTATCTATCACATTATAGATTCTACATTGGATTCTGTCAAGAACCCTGAGGTGAATAGCAGGGGCACTGGAGCAGATGTGGCGGCAGTATTCAATACACGGGCAGATTGTAGATTTATATATGTGCAGGATGGACTCAGAGCCAGGTATTGAACTCACAAGTTTTTGGTTGTCATTGGATAACCAACGCCTACTTCTCCTTTGCCATGTGTCCTTGAAAATGTCATTACTATCTCATATTTTCCCGCCTGTGGAATTCCCTTCCACATACCTGCTTCCCCGACGGCTACAATCTCCAGGAGTTTAAATGTAAGGTCAATAGACACCTCCTAATACACTAACTTGCATCTATTCTCTCAAACACTCTCACCATCTAACCAACCCTCATTCTCAGTACCCTTACCCGTCCATCACCTCCTTCTGACATTTCCTATATCTAACCTTCCTTTTCCCATCACTTCCCCGACCCTATGTAACCCCCTGCGCAAAAGTGGCAGTGGAATGCCTTGCTCGGGGTGAAACGATTAAAAAAAAATTCCTATCCTTCTCTTGCTCCTTTCTAACTGGTTCGTCTTCCTCTTCACTCTCTTCTATTTAATCTTTTTACTCTTAAATAACAAATCGGAACGAGAAATCGGGGAGCCGAGTTCGAATTCCAGTTGAACATCTTGCTTTCACTTACGCACAAATACTCTTGGGAAAGGTATTAATCCGTCTCTTCCTTAGCCTTGGTCGGCAACCAGTCTACCGAAGAAAGCAATGGCAACCTACTGCGGGATATCTTCTGCCCAGTCAGTCATGTCTCTTTAAAGACATGATCGCCCAAAGTGTGTATCACGTATGGTACTCAACTGATTAAAATTTCGACATAGACGAACTCAAAAGAACTCAAAGTTAAATTCATTTATTTAATTTAACAGAGTAATATAATCTAGAAAATTCTTTTAGATATTCTACAATTTCATGGGTAATACGTATTTCGCAGCCCAAAAACAAATGAGCGAGGAAATGTTTTTGTAGATTACCTTTGCAAATATCTGTTCTCGGTATGGGCACGTGAGTGTCTGTATGTAATTCTTTTCTAGATTATTTTGAATATTAACTGTTTTATCATTTGTGTCTGACGAGCAGGTTTGCCTGCGAAATACCTATCACCCATGAAATTGTAGAATATCTAAAAAATTTTCCATAATATATATATATATATATATATATATATATATATATATATATATATATATATATATATATTGTACTTTAGGACATGTTCAAATTACAATCTACTACAAAATGTATTTGGAGTTTGAGTTTGATTTTGTTAACCGGCATATCAACCTTAAGAGGTGGTTCCATGCACCTCACAACCTCCTAATCAGAGGCCTTGCTGCCGGATGCACTTTACCGTCATGCCCAGGACCACTACAAAATGTACAAGTTGTTTCGACATAAAAGGACAATGTCTCATCAGGTATTAAACTCTATTTTTGAAAAGAGATAGAAATTTCGTTCTTTATTCTGGTAAATTTTTTGTGTGCGAGGTAAAGGGGGTAAGGAAAATGAGAAAACAAAATTGGGGGGGTCGTAAAAGAGACATAGAAGAATAAAAGCAAATGGAGGGAAGCGGGAGAGAAAGAGAGATAGAAGTAAAGAGACACGATGAAAGGGTAAAAAAAGAAAAAAAAAGCCGCCAGGGTTTAAAAGCAGGAAGTAAAGTATAGTCATATACAACGTTTTGAAGACCCGGCGTCGGAGGTTAACAAAGAGGAAGAAGTAAGAAAATGCATAAAGGGGGAAAGGAAAGGAAGAGAGAGAAAATGGGCGAAACAGAGAGAGGTGTGGGAGACAGCACACACTTTGTAGTAGATTGTAATTTGAACATGTTCTAAAGATTATTTTCGTTGAAATGCGCGTTTGATTGAAAAATGTTCTACATTTTCCTCGTCACCGTGATATTTGTTTCGAATATTATTATTTATTCTGCTAACACACACACACACACACACACACACACACACACACACACACACACACACACACAGACGTATATATACATATATGTATATATATATATATATATATATATATATATATATATATATATATATATAAAAAGAAATAATAATAATAAGAAGAAGAAGAAGAAGAAAAAGAAAAACGCATATTTATACTTGGAAAGTTGTATAACACACACACACACAGACGTATATATACATATATATATATATATATATATATATATATATATATATATAAAGAAATAATAATAAGAAGAAGAAGAAGAAGAAGAAAAAGAAAAACGCATATTTATACTTGGAAAGTTGTTTTATAACATAGCGGGATTAAGCGGAACAGAATATTTGACAATGAAGTTCTCAACATCTATCTAGAGCAATCATTTTTCTGTCAAGAATAGTAAAAGCCCATTATTCTTATCGAAGATCTACTCTGTATTTCGCGAACCTTATTCTTCAGAATTCAAATAAGAATAGTTTTATTCTTACAGAATATATATTTTATATAATAAATTTAAACGTTTCTACATTTGCAACGAGCGAGGGAAACAGAATTGGCCGCCAGCTATGTGAACATACTTATGGTGTTCTGGAACGAAATAGGTTACCTCGTTACCACTTAGAACCACTGTATTACCACAAATACATAAATATATGGATATGGATCCATTGTGAGAACAACTCTACATAACTTAAAACAATACATCCATTATTTCTACAGCTGCATCAAATTCACAATTCGAATATTCAGCAACTTTTATTCCGTTTCTGAATGTACAGATCTGTCTAAAAAGTAACCCCATCTACTCATCACTATACACTAAACCTACAGATGGTCATTGCTCCCTAAAGAATATATATATATTCACACGCATCCCGCACAGAGAAAAATGCAAAGCAAGTAGAGTGCAAAGAGAACGAAAGGATAGGGCATTACATATAATATGGAGATTCTTCTGTGTTTCTGGAAAAGTCATGTTTCGGCATCAAGTCTCAAATGGACCGGATTCTTCTGTGTCGCAGGTGAGGACATATTCTATAAACTAGAAACGGCGAGTCTTGTGTTTTTTCCAGATTGTGGACTGCAAGTCGTCGTTTCGTTCTATATATGTAGAACATATATTCTCCAAGGAAAACAAATTCATGATCTTGTAATCTGAAGTGAGAAGCAGATTTTTTAAAATCGTGTCACCCCCAAGCAAGGCCACTATAGCGCATGGGGTTACATAGAGCGATTGGGTACATGAAATGTCAGAAGGAGGGTGATAGACCAGTTAGGATGTACATAGGGAGAGAGTTGGAGAGATTGGGTGTGAGTTAGTGTGTTAGGAGGTGTCTATTGACCCTATATTTAAACTCCTGGAGGTTGTAGCCGTCGGGGAAGCAAGCATGCCGTAGGGAATTAATTTTATTTAGTTTCCCAAGGCTCGCGCTAAAAAAAAACTACCGCTCCGTTTTGCTACTGTATGATGTGACGCCACTACAATAGCCGTCGCATGACCCACTTGAATATCGTGACCAAAACAAGATAATCGCATTTTGTATCCTTAACGTCAATCACTAAGGCTTCTAAACACAAAAAAAAAATACTCAAAAAACTTCTGAAACAAAAAAAGAAAGAATTCAGAATTCCCGTGATTTTCGATTTTAATTACAACATTTAATAATTCATAACTTACTAAAAGATCTCCAAAGAATTGACACCATAATTAATAAGTTTTTATTGTGACCCCAGTTAAGACCAGTCAGTAATCCCTAAATCAATGATCACTTCTTACAACATTTAGACTATAAAAAATATCCACGTAGCGTGTAAGAATCTCCAATGTGAAGTTTAAACATATCACCTATAGTAATTTTAAGTCACCTGGAACACAAACAGTAATTCGATCTGTTCCTTTGACTTACAGCTGTTCAAATGCAAAACAGGAAATGATATAAGTGAAACAGGTATGGAATTCTATTATCGGTTTATTTATTTATTTATTTTTTTAATCATGCAAGGAATTCCACTGCCACGATAGCGCAGGGGGTTACATAGAGGGATTGGGTATAGGAAATGTCAGAAGGAGGGTGATAGACGACTTAGGATGTACATAGAGAGAGAGTTGGAGAGAGTGGGTGTGAGTTAGTGTGTTAGGAGGTGTCTATTGACCCTATATTTAAACTCCTGGAGGTTGTAGCCGTCGGGGAAGCAAGCATGCCGTAGGGAATTCCACAGGCGGGAAGTGCGAGGAAAGAAGCTGTTGGAGTAGAAATTGCGGTTACATTTCATCGGTTTCACTGTAAAAGGTTGGGGCCTAGTTGCCAATCTAGTATCTCGTGCAAATTCACATCTAGGGGGCACCAGTGATTTAAGTTCGTCAGAGCAGAAGCCATGAAAGTATTTATAGAAGAGGCACAGGGAAGCCACGTCAGAACATCAATTTTACTGTAGCTTCACATTTTAACCAACCGCACCAATAGCATAGATAATGTTAAATCCGTCCATTTGAAAATGAACAAGATAGAAAAAGACGAGTTAAAATATATTTTGAAATTAAATGAATAGATTCTCGGTTTAAATAATAATTTCGGTCGACTAAATGTTTCTACAAAAAGCACCTAAAATATCGCAACAACTCTAATCCGTCCGTGCATGGAGTACTGCTGCCATTTATGGTCAGGCGCCCCTGCCTTTCTCCTCAGTGTTCTCGACAGGCTCCAAAGGAGAGTCTGTAATGTGATAGGTACTGATCTGGCGGCTCGACTGCAGCCACTTCCCCACCATCGAAATGTGGCCTCCCTTTGTCTGTTCTATAAATATTTCATGGCTTCTGCTCGGACGAACTTAAGTCACTGATGCCTTCTCAACAGGTGTTTACTCGTGCAACCAGACTGGCAACTGGGTCCCACCCATTCACAGTTAGGTTAGCCAAATGCAGACGACAATTCTACTCCTGCAGCTTCTTCTCTCGCACTTCCCGCCTGTGGAACTCGCTCCCATATTCTTGCTTTCCTGACGGCTACAACCCCCAGAAATTTAAATGCAAGGTGAATACTCATCTACTAACCACTGGACTCTAGCTCTCTCCCCACCCCCGTATAACCTTCCCTTTCTCTCCACCTATCTATCTGTCGTCGCACCTGCATTCTCAGCTTTCTATTGCTCCTTTCTAACTAGTTTGTATTCCTCACTCTTTTTAATTAATTCTTTTTACAGTTATGTAGCCCCCTGCACATCAGTGGCATTTCTGCCTTGCTCGGGGTGAAATGATTAAAAAAAAAATTATGACAAACAACCCCAAAACTGCTAGATTTAATCAGTACTATAACACATACCGAAAAATAATACCAAAATTTCTAACCAATTTTTTTCATTGAGAAAAGACACAAGCGTGTCAAAATGCCGACTAATATACAACAAATATCATTAGTCAAATAATCAGTATTAATATTGGTCCTAGGTATGACGATAAACTGCATCCGGCAGCAAGGCCTCTAATTGGGAGGTTGTGAGGAGCATGAAACCACCTCTTAATTGCTGTTGTTCCCAGATTCCCCCTGACGCGGAGTGGTAGCACCTGTTAGGGTCCCAGCTATGGGCAAATAGTTAACCCGCAAACTCTGGTCAAAACACTATGAAAGTATAAAATGAATATATAGAAATATATACATAAAAATAGACTTTTATAGAAAAATATACAATTTTGAGGGAAAGATGATTACCTTAACACTGGAAAAAAATTACAAGCAATACAATTTTGAATACGTAACTAGAAGACTACAAGACCTCCTACAGAAGGTAGCTGAAGAGAGTGAAAAGAAAGGATGACAAATATACTGCAAGAAAACCGAATGCATGGTCATCAGTAAAAAGGGCATCCCAATTTGCCAAATACAGGTCGGGGATACAAGCAGGTACAAAAATTTAAATACCTGGGAAGTGTTCTAACTGAAGGTGGAAAGTGCGACACAGAGATCCGAAGGCGAATTGGCATGGCGAAGGAAGCATTCCAGAAGTTGAGTAAAGTGTTAAGAGACAGGAAAATTTTGCTATAAACAAAGAAGAGAGTACTGGATTCCTATATAGAGAAGTAGTAAATTTACTACCTCGCTATACATAACAAAAACCTGACCATAACATATTACATTGCATTTGAATATATGGTTTTGTTGTCATTTTGTGCTATCGCGCGGTGTGACGTCATAGAACCGCATTGCAAATTCGCGAACTGCTTTTGTTATTTTTGGTAACTATTGCCGTTGCCTAACGGAGTTTTATGTCAACACAAAATAAAATCGTCGCTGATGGTGGATGTTATTGTGTTACTGTCTTGGTGACCTCTCTGAAGATGGGTCATGTGAGCCGAAAGCTTAGAACCAAATTAATAAAAAATTATCCAAATGTTGGAGAATTTTTGTCTTTATTTTCAACAGGAAATTAATGCCAAAACACGACGCTTAGAACGGCTCATGATTAAACATAATAGACATTCATTGTCTCTTAAATTTAACAGTATATATATATATATATATTGTTATGTCGCCAAGTATGAATGAATAACTCAACAACAGAATCAGAATATAAGTTGTATTCCGCGGAAAGACGGTTAGTATGTACAGAAGTGATTAGTAATATTTACAATAGAAAGATACAAGAGTCCAATCCGTCGTAAGACGTGTGTATACGTGATTACTTCCAGTACGCCACCGGAAGTGTGACTAACTCTTCACTGACTCGCACTGACTCTTCAGTAACTCATTAGAGACTCTCAAGTGACTCTCTACCAACTCCCTTGTAGAGAATCCACCATTGCTATATATAGCAATGGGAACAGTCCATTTTGTAG
The DNA here is from genome assembly GCA_037127315.1 of Ascarosepion bandense. NCBI lineage: Eukaryota > Metazoa > Mollusca > Cephalopoda > Sepiida > Sepiidae > Ascarosepion > Ascarosepion bandense. The sequence goes on from JBBBDQ010000482.1 coordinate 833,738, forward strand.
TCAAATAGGAGCGGCGCCCTCACATATATATATATATATATATATATATATATATATATATAGAGAGAGAGAGAGAGAGAGAGAGTGAGAGAGAGAGAGAGACAACGGAGCACAAACCTCGTAATGTTCGGTCTTCTTGGTTTGAGTTTGCGCTTGAAGAATCTCCACTTTGTGGGGAAACAGTTTGAAATCTCTGTGGATAATTCGGCGCACAGATCTTCTGGAAGTATCCATCTGCTGTAAGAGCAGTCTGGTTGATTTGCCGGGGTGACAGTTTACACTGGTTCCTGACGTCTTGAACATGAACCAGCGTCATCGCTGTGAACTTTAAGCCACTTTGTTATCGTTAACCACACGTCTAGTGTTTCTAAACTGTTCTACCAAGCGTGTAATCCAAATGGCGATGGAGAATTTTCCTCACGGGATATATTCGCCTTGACAAGTGTAGATGACTTATTTGCAAAATACAGTTCCTCAATATTTGTCCTCTCTTCAATCAAAAAGTAGCCAGATGCACTAGAAAATTTTTATTGCGTCTGTAAGGATAGCTGTTTATCTCATTAATTATAATGGTAATAATAATATTATTAACAATAAATCAATTAGTAAAATTGTGAACCATATATACTAAGCAACGTTTTAAACATATTACTTAAACCAATCATCACGCACATAGCAAGTCTTGTAAAAAAGTCTCCAAAACATTTTTGCTTTTTTTATTTATATATTGCGTTAGTATGTTAGGAGAAACACAACACATAAGGAGAGTGACGTATTTAAACTGTTTTCTGAATATGTGTAATTTTCTAGTAGTCAGTATATCAGCAGGTGAAGCTTTGTTAAAACTACTACTAGCATATTGTTTACATAATTTCGTTCGAATGTTTCAAGTGTGTTTAATTTACTTTTAAATTGTGAGGGTGTTGCAAGAATTTACTGGATAAATGTGTCGAATGTTGAGTAATTCATTATACGGAAGGTGTGAAAATTCAGCTTGTACGCAACAACGAACACTACAAAATTTTAAAGAAAAACTGAAAGCTGAATAGTGAATTTCACGCAATCTTATTTCTAACAGACTAGCTGTGCTGCCCGACGTTTCTCGAGGTTTTTTTAGTGGGTATGTTGAAATGGTAAGGGCAAGCGCTTATTCAAAAAGATCCAGTCTGAGGTTGCCGTCATGCGTAAGTTAAAAAAAGCGAAGTAAGAATTGGTTTTTGTTGTATTTGTAAAACGGGATTCATATTTGGTCAATTTTGACAATACAAAGAAATGATGTATGAACAACTGGAAGAACGGCGGCAGGGGTTACAGGAGACTGCAATGTGATGCGATGACGCTGTAACCCAGAAGAAGTGGATGCATTGCCTCTGCAACGTCGGAGTAGTTAGTATCTTGCAGAAAACGTGAAATTTTTATGGCATGTGTTAAGTTAGAATTTATAAAAAAACAAAACCATTTTTGTTGGAAAACAACGTTTCGGATAAATATACGATCGCAAAAACCAACGTTTTCCATTAAATTTTGCCTTTGACCCTTTGTGTCAGTTGAAATTTCTGTTTCCATAGCAAGGCATCAGACTTTGATCTACCAGTGACTCGAGTTTTGTTGAGTTTGAGTGAAGCGTCTTGGAGAAATGCGTAAAAGTGCGCAAAAGATCACTCGAAATTATGTTTATCGTTGATTTTTGACGAACCCTATACATTGATTCGAAAAAATTCTTTGTAAATCAAATGTTCGGAACCCTGATCTACAAGTTAACCGATTTTGGTTGAATTCGCATAAGGCGTTTCGGAGGAGAAGTGTACGTAAATTTTAAGCATTTCGGTGATTTCTGCCGTACCCTGTTAATCGATTCAAATTTTTTTTCGTATATCAAATATTCATGTCATGATCGACAAGTGACCGGCTTTTGATTGAAATCGAACCAAGAGTTTCGAAGGAGTAGCGTTCGTTAGAATGGGCACACACACACACACACACACACACACACACACACACACAGAGAGAGAGAGAGAAAGAGAAAGACATATATATATATATATATAAATAGGCTCAAGAGATAAAAAAGTCAGAAATTCATTGGTTAATAAATGTTTTCTCCAATTTGTAAGTATCTATCTTTGCAAGAAAAAATATTGATGATAACTATCTTGAGAGTGCTATCAAATATCTTAGCAGACAGCAAACATAATTGTCGGACATTTAAGAGCATTTGACGTCACTGATTGGTTAACAATTGTAAATGTGAAAATATAGACTATTTTATGAAATGATTGTTTTGAACATTATTTCTGGTCGATACTCGTATTTAAGTAGATATTCCGTTTTATAATCAAACAGTTATTATATCCTTATTTCTACCAACCTGATTATTTACAATAATCATCATGTTACGGAAATTAACGAAGATTAACGAAATTGGTTATAAACAATGGACAATTTGATATGATTTGTTTGAACATTATTTTTTTTATCTATACTCGTATTTAAGTAGATATTATGTTTTTTAATCAAACAGTATTATATATTTATTTCTACCGACCTGATTATTTACGATAATTTTTTATTATGAAAATAATTAGGCCGGTAGAAATAAATATATAATACTGTTTGATTATAAACAGAATATCTACTTACGATCAAAAATAATGTTCAAACAAATCATTTCAAATTGTCGGTTGTTTATAACCAAGTTTCGTTAAGCTTCGGTAAACTCTTTTATACAAAAATGAAATTTTAGCGACAGTACTTATTTATTGAATTTTTATACAAATTTTAAACGGGGTTCTCTCTCTTTCTCACTATATATATATATATATATATATATATATATACGAAAAAAATCGCAAGATCGCCAAGACCTACCGCGGTTTCGCACAACGGCTCGTCAGGGCAAAGGCAGACGAGTGTGTTTTTGCTCTGCGTAACTGCCTTTTGGTTAACACTTTTGGTTAGTTTGTATCGAGCACTTTTCTTTCCTGGTGGTTCGTTCCGTTAGAGGGTTTTTTTCTTTACTGTGAAGAACCGTATGCATTGTCGGTCCTACGCAGTTTTCTTTTTTTGTCCCCTCTTTGTCCAAAGCTCTATAGCCGAGGACGGTAACGGAGTTAGATTCTGTTGCTTATTCATAGTCTTTAAAAGATTCTTGTGTAATATTTTAAGAGTAGGATACGGACAGAGTCGGTTTTATTATTACTATTATTATATATATATATATATATATATATATAAAAGAGACAATGAATATACTATTGCAACCAAATACATAATAATTATAAACAAGATGAAAAAATCCCCAAAACATAATACGTAGAAATGTTAAACCAGTCGAAAGTAATAATCAAATTAAACTCATTATATATTATAAAAAGTTTAAAACAATTGGCCTCATAGTCTATAATAACCCAACAAGCACTAAACTAAATTCTCTACAAAAAAACCAATGTAGTGTACCAATTTACATGCCCATTCAGAGATTGCATCTCTGATACTAATAAAAAACCTAGTACATATATTGGTTTTCCTTCAACCACGCTCTCCCGTAGACTTACATGTCATTTTCCTGATCAGAGTACTATTAAACAACATTTCTCTGAAAAACATAAACATGTAGGTAATATTAGACAGATTTTGGACAACAATACGGTGATCCTTACTCATACGCACAGTAAGAGGAACCTGCAGATATTGGAGACCATGTACATCAAATCGAAACAACCAACACTCAATAAAATCAACTTTAAAACAGGAAATAACATATTACATTGCATTTGACTAGATGGTTTTGTTGTCATTTCGCGCTATCCCGCGGTGTGACGTCATAAAACCGCATAGCAAATTTAAGAACTGCGTTTATTATTTTTGGTAAATATTGCCGTTGCCAAGCGGAGTTTTATGTCAACACAAAATAAAATCGTCGGTGATGGTGGATTTTATAATATTTCAGTTTGAACGACCTCTCTGAAGATGGCTCATGTGAGCCGAAAGCTTAGAAGAAAACTAATAAATAATTATCCAAATGTTGGAGAATTTTTGTCTTTATTTTCAACTGAAATTAAAGCCAAAATACGATGTTTAGAACAGCTCATGATTAAACATAATAGACATTCATTGTCTCTTATATTTAACAGTATATGTTTAGAAAATTACTTGCTGCCTCGATATACTAAATATATATATATATATATATATATATATATATATATATATATGTTTCTTTGTGTCAGTGATTATGCATATCTGTTTATGTGTGTTTTATAAAAACTATGAGTACGTCTGAATGTATGTATAATCCTTGTATATACATATATTTTTTTTTTATTTACAGTTGTCGAGTGTATCTTGTATGTATACGTATATTTATGGTGACTAACTACGTGGTAACGGCACAAAGTTTGAAAAACGAGCGACAGACAATTGGAAATAAGATAAAAAGAGGTGACAGATCGATTTCTAATTAGCGACTCTTTAGTCCACTTGGCAAGGAAAAGTTAAGAAATGAACAAGAAAAAAAATTCATACTGAGTGAGATTTAAAATGTTTTTGCGCACGTCTTTACTCTCCGGTCTACCCGCGCAAAATACCTTTATCATTCAATACTCGTAAGTACGTGCAGATGAAGAAAAGTCGAAAAAATCAAACCAAAAAATAAATTTAAAAAATACATAAAATAAAATAAGAAATAAATAAATAAAGGAAGGAAATGATAGAAAGAGAAATGAGAAAAAGTTCGCCTAAATCCAGAAAACGATAAAAATGACTAAAATCTATCGCTACAAATGAGAATAGACGAAAAAGCTCAAAATGGACGAAAAAAAAAAATTAAATTGATAAAAAAACATTAAAATATATGAAAATTGTCGGAAAATATGAGATAATGATAGAAATAACATTTAAAATGTATGTAAAACTTCAAATACGAGGAAAAATATTAAAATAGATAAAAAAGATGCATTAAACAAGAAACCAGATGTTAAAGATTAAAATCCAGATGAAAAATATTAAAGTAAAGATGAAAGAGAAAAACAATATAATTAGTCGAACAAGATGGAAAAACAAAAATTATGAAAACTGAAACAAAAAAAAAATAATGATAATCAAATGTATGAGATGAAAATACCTAAAAATGAAAAAAAATAAAAGGAAATGAAAACCAATGCAAGCAGAATAAAATGAGGTTGTGGCCTGTTAGGGTCAGGAAGAAAAACACGAAAACAAGAAGGTAGATTCAAACAGTGTATTAAAACAACAGAACATATATACAAAGTAAGAGGGTTAGTAGTCAGCAAATAGAAGTGTAAGTTCGAACTGTATAGTTACGATGCGTCACAACTGTCTCACGGCTGCCTTACGACTGACACCCAAACTGCCTCCCCGGAAGTCACGGAGGTTAGTATTATAGGAAGGAGGGAGAGTGCATTCCCTGTAAATAGAGTACCATAGCAAAAGATAAAAATAATAAGAAAATATTTAAAATGAGATAAACAAACAGATTATAAAAGACAAATTGTAGAACAGATTATAACATTTGGAAAAGATCAATAGAAACGAAAAGATTGAAATAGACGAAAAGGAATGAGGAACATGTGAAAATATACAAAAATACACGACTGGCAATAAATATAAGGAAACCCAGTGTTTTTTATTTAGAAAATGATGTATTTCGTACGATTTTAGTACTTATTGCCAGGTGGATAATTCTAAATGAAAATAGAATGATTCTCTTATTAATACTGCGCAATAACATGTGCATCAAATGAACTGTTCTGGTGTCAAGTTTTGGTGCTCTCTTCCCCATGCTAGTCTCTTCTTCTTATTGGCTGGCCAAAGCAAAGGCTTCTTGGCTTCTTCTTATTCTATGCGCCCTGTCCCTTCAGGACGTAGGCGATCATAGCTTTCCACGTCTCCCTATCCCCAGTGGCTCTTAGCACACCTTATCCTGTTACACGATGCAACCCTCGTTCCATCATCCACCTGATTAGGTCCTTCAAATATGTTATCCGCTGCTTTCCTCTGTCTATTTTCCCCTCTATCTGGCCTGTTAGTATCAGGTTCTCCAAGCCCTCTTTCCTCATTACATGTCCCAGGAACTTCAGCTGTCTCTTCCTGATGCTCAGTATAATTTCCTTTTCGTTTCCATCATTTCCAAAACCTCATTATTGCTCACATGCTCGATCCATGAGATTCACAGCATCCTTCTGTAGAACCACATTTCAGTTGCTTCGAGTTTTTCCTTCATCTTTGGTGATATTGTCCAGCATTCACTGCCATATTTAAGAACTGACATCACATAGCAATCCAGTACTCTCTTCTTTGTTTCTAGCAAAATTGTCCTGTTTCTTAATATTCTTCTCAGCTCCTGGAATGCATCCTTGTGCTTTTGGATCTCAGGAATATAAATGTATAGAAAGTGCTGTGACCACAAAGTGAGGGGTCAGTTTATATATTGAGTGTAATATGGAATAGATCCCTCACTTTATATCCAGTATGCTTCTGTAGAACCACATTTTAGTTGATTCAAGTTTTTCCTTCATTTTTGATGATATTGTCCAGCATTCACTCTCATATCAAAGGACGGACATCACATAGCAATCCAGTACTTTCTTCCTTGTTTCTAGCAAAATTGTCCTGTTTCTTAATATTTTACTCAACTTCTGGAATGCTTCCTTGGCCATGTCATTTGTGTAGCACTCTCCGTCTTCTGTTAGAACCTCAATATACATGGTACAAAAAGATCACCACAAACAGAAACACATATAAAACATTCATTGTTGCCATTTACTCGTATAAAATATTACTCGATGTAGACAACCCAGTAACTAGCTTATCGTGACCTTTGACATTCTTTCACCGACCTTCAACCTCTAACCCCATTTTCCCAACCAACATAGATTTAGCTTTCTATTGGATAATCGAGTCTAGCTCACATGAACATTCGCAACTCATTCCTTCAATCATTTAAGTGATACACGTTTTGGATGTTCATGTCTCGAAAGTGACATGACTAACTGAGCAGAAGATTATCCTGCAGTAGGTTGCCATTGCTTTTCGCGGTAGACTGGTTGCCAGTTAAGACAATAGAACCCAGTCTGTCCTATTATTTGACTCATAGCTAGAGGGCGAAGAGATGTATTATATTATTAAGTAGTAATTAGTGGGGGATCGGTTTATTATTTCATAACAATATAAAACCGATCCCCCACTTTATAACCAGTAGAAGTTTAAATCATGTTTCCAACTATTATATTCAGTCAAACAGTTAAGTGCCATACGTGATACACAATTGGGCGATCATATCTCGAAAGAGACATGACTGACTCGGCAGAAGATTATACCGCATTAGGTTGCCATTGCTTTCCGCGGTAGACTGGTTGCCTGCCAAGGCTATAGAACCCAATTAGTCTTGCCATTTAATTCATAGCTGGAGAGAGAATAGATAGAGTATATTTCATTATTATATTAAGTATTATTAGTGGGGGATCAGTTTATTTCAGCATACCAATAGAAAACCGATCCCCCACTTTATGACCAGTTTAATTATGTTTCCAACTATTATATTAAGTCAGTCAGTTAAGTGTCATACGTGATACACGCTTTGGGCGATCATGTTTTGAAAGAGACATGACTGACTGGGCAGATAGATTATATTACATCATTACATTATATTAAGTAAAATTAGTGGGAGGAGCAGTTTATTACTTCATAACAAAAGGAAACCGATCTCCCACTTTATACCCAGTAGAAGTTTTCGTCATGTTTCCAACTATTATATTCAGTCAGTCAGTTAAGTGCCATGCGTGATACATGCTTTGGGCGATCATGTCACGAAAGAGACATGACTGACTGGACAGAAGAGTATTCTGCAGTAGTTTGCCATTGCTTTCTGTGGTAGACTGGTTGCCAGCCTAGTCTATAGAACCCAATCTGTCCTATTATTTAATCCATAACTGGAGACAAGAGACGGATTAATACCTTTCCAAGGGTATTTGCGCGTAAGTGAATGCAAGAATTCAACTGGAATTCAAACTCGGTCTCCCCATATCTCATTCCGAGTCAATATCCACTATACCCTTAACTGTCTCAAAAAGTATGAACGAAATGTTTTTATATTTCTACAAAACTCATTTCCAATCACAGTGACCGACCATCGTCTGGTTCAATTAAAAGTACTGAAATACAGTAGCTTTTCTGTAGCTATAATAATGATATTTCAATAACAACAATAATAATCATATATATATATATATATATATATATATATATATACTACCGGCCATAAATAAGGCCCACCCAGTGTTTTAAAAAAATGATGTATTTCATATGTTTTAAGGTTTTAATCCGTCTCTTTCCTCTAGTTATGGGTTAAATAACAAGACAGATTGGGTTCTATATCCGTGACTGACAACCAGTCTACAGCAGAAAGCAATGGCAACCTGCTGCGGGATAATCTTCTGCTCAATCAGTCATGTCTCTTTTGAGACATGATCGTCCAACCGTGTATCACGTAGGACACTTAACTGAGTAAGAAACTAAAGTATTTCTTGTTATTCAAAGGAACGAAAAAGTGTTTTTAATATAATTTAATTGTATTCGGCTTAATCCTAAAAAAGACAAGGATAAACATGGACGATTTTAATTCCGTCACGCTCAAATTTTTTAAGCTTTAACTTGAACAGAAATATTGACAGAACTTAAATGGCAAGAGAAACAATTTGAACAGCAAAAAAGAATAGAGAAACACCAGCTGGATATGCAAAAAAATAAAAAATAAAAAAATAAAAATAACTTGAAATTCAAAAACAAACTGAAAAGGAACGGCTTGAATTTAAAAAAATACAAACGGAAATAAGACCTCAAAGAGAAATTCTACTTCAAACTCAACTAGAACAAAGAAACTTGCTTGAACTGGCGAATAGGGAACAAATTAGTGGACACGAAAATGCGTTCTCACAAAACACGATCTGGAGTGCGATAGACATTTTTACATATTCTCCGGGCAAGGATACGGCTTTCGCCTCCAATTTTAAAAGATTCGAGGATTGATAAGCCACATATTGCATAAATTAGTCAAATTCTAAAAAAGTTTGCCTTCTTTTTTGAAAACTGGACACTACAGAGTACACCAAATTTGTGAACTATATTTTGCCCCGTAGTATAAGCGAATTGACATTTACTGAACTTTTTAATTCTAAAATTCAGTCTTTCATAACAGATAGAAGTGTATGAATTTCACCAAAAATGATAGTGAAGATTACGCTACATTTGCGACGATCGTGAACAAGCATTGCGAAGATCTCAAACTGTCTTGAGTTCGAATAATTTCAAGTGTCTCATATTTGTTTAGGGACTCGTTTCAACTAAAGATCCGGAAAGTAAACGTGGAGTTTTGAATGATTTGGAAAGTAAACTAAACCTTGCTCTCCAACAAATAGCACAAAACGGTTAGATACTCGTATGTGCACGCCAATATTTGAAAAATATTGAGGAATCTGGCATAACTCACATAAGAAAAGCATATGAATGAAAAGAAAACAATATTATTCTCCTTCTAAACCAATCAAAAATGAAACAAGATAACTTGCCCCCTAACTTGCCCTTACTAGAATGAAAAGCGTCTAAATTGTAGCCGTGTCAGGCACAAGAGCTCACATTATCCAGTGAAAATAACTTATCTGCGTAAAATTACAAAATCAGATGAACAAGGCGGATTAAACATAAGGAAATACGTGCACGTACAAATCCTAAATTAGAATATTAAACTACTGTTGGATTCTGGTTCAGATTTAATAATAATTAATCTACATACATAGAAAAAGTTGAAAAAAAACAACCTTGCTAAGAACTAATAAAATGGCCATGTCTGTGACAGAGGGGAAAATCAATTTTAAGGGAGAACTTATCATTAATTTAACTTTTCAAGAAAGGACGTTAAAACCAAAAACGTTCGTTTTAAAAAATACAAAAAAATTATTCGGCACCGAAATTAAAGTTATGGAACATGCCAATTAATTAATTTTTCCAAAAACTCGAAAACCTGACCACCAAAGCAAATAATCTAATAAAAAATTCAAAAGAAATATTTCCGAAAGTTTTTTTTTCTGAGGGATTGGTCGGTGTAATAAGATGACGTCATAATTCGAGTTAAAAGATGACATCCAGCCAGTGTTTAAAAAAATGAAATGTGCCTTTCGCCTCTTTACCACAAATAAATGAAGAACCCAACAGAATGAAGTGGTGTCTTGTCAAAAATTGTGCACTCCCACTGAGCCTCACTGACCGTCTATGAGAAGAAAATGTCAAAGGAGATCAGGGTCTACGCCGATTTCTCGACGGGGCTTGATGCTACACTCAAAGATAATCATTCTTTATCTAGACCGAAATAAATTTTCGCAAAACTAAATGGAGAAATTTGTTTTTAAAAAAACCGGACCTCAGTGAGGCGTATCTTCAAATAGCGGTGGAGGAAGAATGTTCTCAATTGCTCTGTATCAACAGCCATCGTGGGTTTTACAAGTTTGAACGTCTAACCGTTCGGGGTAAAGGTTGCGCCGGCCATTTTCTAACATGTAATGGACTATGTTGAGCGACCGTTCACTTCACGGTTGCATATTTGAACGACATTATTAATGATTAGTCAAAATGTAGAACAGCATCAGGAACATGTTCATAAAGTCTTCTCAATAATTCAGGAGTACTGGTTCAAATTCTAACTATCCAAATGCGATTTTTTATGGAGAGGTGTGGTAAAATAAACTTAAAACAGCAATTGAATTGTGGCTCTCCCAGCTGGTATTCCAATAAAGTCTTTCCTTCTTGAGCTCTCTCAAAATCTTACTAACGGACGTTTCAGCCACCAACTGTGAACGTTCGTTTTTTTCCTCCCCCCCCTCACTGGGAAAAATTCGTTGCTTTTATATCTGTCCATGTACCTATAATCCATTTGTGTCTTCCTGTTATCCCATAATGCACTGCATATTTTTAGTGTATAAAAATGCAATGCAAGTCCCCCTCATTCTTTTACATTATCTGGCCGAGGACGGATTACGTCAGAACGGTAAGTGATTTTTCTTTTAACATCATTTTAGCTGCAGTAGCTTTACACGCTAAGCAAATACGGGCTCTCTTTTGGCGGGGACAAGGCAAGTCGCAAACAGTAGTGCTAGTCTCAGGTTGTATCTCATGTCTGCCACAAGAGGATAAAATACTTGGTACCAATTATCGATAAAGATGGCATAAGACCAGATCCATAACAGGCTACAGCAATCAAAGATAATCCAGTTTACAAAATGTCACTAACTTACAAAGTTTCTTAGGACTGGCAAACCAGGTGTTTATACTGAATATGCTTTAGATCCGTGCTCCGTTTAACAAACTTTTTTAAAAAAGTCAAGGACTGGGAGCGGACACCGGAATATTAAAAAGAATTCGTTTAAAATAAAGAAAGATTTGACATCGGACTTGTTTCTCACTCATTATAACCCAGACCTGGACATTATAATTACCATCGACGCCACCTCTTATGTCAGTGGAGCATGTATTATATGCAAGATGCCAGATGGATCTTACAAACCAATAGCTTATGCGTCGAGAACGCTTCTTCCTGCAGAAAATAATTAATCGTAAATTGAGAAAGACTCGTCATGGACTATTTTTGCAGTAACGAAGTTTCCCGGTTCCTTTGCGGAAGACACTTTACATTGTCGACGGACCATAAACTGTAAGTGACAATTTTCGGCTTTAAAAAAAGGTCTGCTTGTGCATCTGCAGGGATAGAGAACAATCTTCTTAAATTATAACTTTTAAATTGGAGTCCCTACCGTCAAAAACCTCTGTCATGCCTACGGACTGTCCAGATTCACCCCGAAAGACAGAGAACCTCTAGAAGATTTTATGATTTCTTCTCTTCGAACAGAAGGATAATTTAAAACCACATTATGCAACACAGAAAAGAAACTTCCTATAACTCACGACAAAATCAAACGAGAAGCTCAAACCACATGTTTATCAGGCAAACCAAAACCAAAATTTGTGAAAAGAACCAACAGACTTCAGATGTTTTTTTTTCTTGATGCGACAAAGTACTGCTATATAGTGAGCGAGTCGACATTCCCTCAACATTACAAAAAAGAAGTCTGAAAGATTTTCAGGGCGGCCTCTCAGGAATTAAAAATCCCTTTGTGCACTTATGTATACTGGCCAAACATGGATAAAGATATCGAAAACATCGTAAAATCCCATAAAGGTACCAACAATCAAATTTAGTTCAATACGTACCGACCATGGTCTTCAATTCATATAGATTTTGCAGGCCCGCTAGACGGATTCTACTATCTTATAATAGTAGATAGTTTTTCTAAGTGGCTCGAAGTTTTTGATATTGAAATTCCACTAAAGAAGGTGACAATCAATTTCCTACACAGACTGTTTTTGGGTAGTAGATTTTTTAGTGTCATACAATGGGGAACAATTTACATCCGGTGATTTTAATGATTTCTGTGAGACCTTCCAGATCAATCATATCACGATGGCTCCATATCCCCCAAGGTCTAACGGACAGGCCGAGCATTTCATTGATACGCTGATAAGAGCTCTGAAGAAAGCCAGAAGCACACCCACAAAAAAACCATACAACAGTCCTTCAGGTGTATATAATCACGTCCAACGACAACACACCATCTTCATTATCCCCAGACGAGGTAATGTTTGCGCGTAAAATCAGGTTTGTGTTCGACAAGCTACTTCCCAAACAAACAAAACCCGGACGAACAAACACGGTAACTATAAAACGTTACCAACCCGAAGAGAAATTTTTTTTGGGTGTTTCGGGATAATAAATCTGTCTGTGAAATGGTTACAGTTGAGAAATGAATAGGAAATATGGTCTATATAATCAACGGTCGCCAAATCCGGAAACGTCTGTCAGACAATGCTGACAGCGGTCTTCCTGAAGAGAAAGAAATCATGGCTGTCATTTACGATACTTTTGACATGCCAATTCTGCAAGTGGCCACAGAACATCGCCGTTTAAAGAGAGAAAAAAAAAGAAAAATTATCGTCGTTAATTTAAAGAGTAAAAAGTATTAAGACTGCTGATACTTAGAAAGGGGTGTTAAGATAATTTACTTATGCCCACATGAAATATTCCAAATATAAATGAGCAGCAGTTTCTGCTTTGTAGCAGAAGTTTATTCCAGCAGGTAGCTCTGACAGCCGGACCAAACTGTCAGGCAGGGAACTTTCTCATTTTGTACATGTCTGTACTACTATTGTATGTTAATATATTTGTTTAACTCTATATCTTCTTTGTGTTTTTATTTCTGGCCCCTAACAAGGCTATAATAATTACATCTTGCTATTGTAGAATGATGAGACCTTGCTCCTGAGCTATTACTTCGCCTAAATTCATAAAGTATACGTACCATAAATTAAAGTTCATCAAAACAATGATCATGAAAGTATTTATAGAAAAACCAGATGGAGACTACATTACGGTATTGAAAATTACTGAAGCAGAGACACCAGGTTAAGACCAATAATATTACAGATTCCTTTTTGGATTTTACCAAGAATCCCTAAATATATAGGAGCAGCATACCGGACAGTATTGGGTCACCGAACCAACACAAGTGAAAGCATGAACGAATAGTAGGCTTATAAATATGTAAGCTGCTAGAAAATTGTCTAGCACGGTACGTTGAGTCAACTTTTCTTGCGACACATCTAGCAATTGATTCCATATAATCCTGTCAGCGGAAAACGTTAGTCTGAGAACATGGAGTGAATTACTTTCGTGAAGGTTAGCATTAACCATACTGATATAAGGCTAAACAGTTCATTCTGACGATTAAGAGAGAGCAGTTTGGTTTTGAGGTATAATCAGTGATATGCTTCGCAAGAATTCACTGAAGACATTTTTTTTTAATCATCTCACCCCAAGCAAGGCATTCCACTGCCACTATTGCGCATGGGGCTACATAGGGGAAAGTAAAGAGAAGGAGTGGTGAGACATAGGGAATGTCAGGGGGAAGGTGACAGATGAGTAAGGATACCGAGGATGAGGGTTGGGCAGATGTGAAGAGTGTTTGATAGAATGGGAGCAGGTTAGTGTGTTAGGAGGTGTCTATTGGCCTTACATTTAAACTCCTAGAGATTGTAGCCGTCGGGGAAGCAATCGTGTGGAAGGGAATTCCACAGTCGGGAAGTGCGAGGAACATGCATTGTGTATATCGTCACGACAAGCAATAACTAAAAATTTGGAAACTAAAAATTTGGAAACTTTGTGCAAAATAATTTTTTCGTCACACTTTTGTCTTCACAACAACCAAATGTAGCCACTTCTACACAACAGCTTCTTTTCTTGCATTCTCGCCCCAGGAACTTCTTCCGTATAATTTGTTCCTTGTTAGCTACGATCTCCAAGAATTTAAATGCAACGCCCTGAAACCTATCCTTTTCCCCGGCACACACTGTATCGCAACTCCCTTCACACCACGATTCCCACCCTTCTTTTCTCCATTCTACGACACACCTGTAACCTGTTTCTCTTTGTCTTCTCTTGTAGTCACCTTGTAGTTCGATGTGCGTTGTGGTGCAGTGGATATCGGTTCGGAACTAGAAAACAGGGAACTGAGTTCGAATTCCAGTTGAATTTATTGCATTCACTTACGCGCAAATACCCTTGGGAAAGGTATTAATCCTTCACTTCTCCCAGTTATAGGTTAAATAACAAGACAGATTGGGTTCTATAGCCTTGGTTGGCAACCACTCTACCACAGAAAGCAATGGCAACCTACTGCAGGATAATCTTCTGCCCAGTCAGTTATGTCTCTTTCGAGACATGATCGCCCAAAGCGTGTATCACGTTTAGCAATTAAGTGACTGACTGAATATGATACTTTAAATATAACTAAAACTTCTACTGGACATAAATTGTGGGATCAGTTTTTTATTGTCATGAATTAATAAACTGATCTCCCACTAATTATTACGTGAAAATATAATACATCTCTTCTCCTTTTAGCTATGACTTAAATAATAGGACAGATTGGGTTCTATAGCCTTGGTTGGCAATCAGTCTCCCGCAGAAAGCAATGGCAACCTACTGCGGGATAATCTGCCCAGTCAGTCATGTCTCTTTCGAGACATGATCGCATAAGCATGCATCGCGTATGGCACTCAACTGACTGACTTAGTCACCTGCACACCAGTGGCAGTACTGCCTTGCTTGGGGTGAAACGAATTTTTAAAAAAATGTCATTATTGTTGCCTGAACAAATTTTAATTTCGTTTTTTTTTTTTATGTTAGGCTTGGTAAAGTTCTATAAATTTATGCATTTGATTCGAAAATATTTCTGCTATTTTCCTGTGTTTAGAAAAACACAGTGAAAGCTTTGGCGAACAGCATGCTGGGATAATGAAAAATGATGTTTGCCTCTTCCGGGGCGGAAGCCTGACTGCGTGGTGAAAAGCCTTTCAACTCGAGAATCACTTTACAACGCTTGCGGACACGTGACAGGGAAATTGATTTACAACACTTGCTAGACACGTGACAGCGAAATTGATTTATAAGTCATGCTTTTATCATGTTTATCGTTTTAATGTGCAGGGGAATGAAAACAGAAGAGAGTGAAGAGAAGAGAGAAGAGAGGTTGATTAAAAAAAAGCAAGAGAGAAGGAGAAAAAAGAGAAAGAGCGAGAAGCTAGAGAGAGATAGGGAGAGAAAAAGAGATATTAGTATATATAAATATCGTTAGTTTTACAAATTCTAAATTTAAGAACGCTCTAAATTATTTTTGTAACTAAGTGTGTAAGGAAAGGTAAATTATGGAGCGCACTGACTTATAATCGTAGGCCCCTTAACCCATCCTCCAGCGCCTGCTTCCGGCGAGTCACCCCAGAGACCGACCGCTGCCTCCTTTACGCCGCTGAAGCTGCCCGACCCCAGCTCCTACCCCGCCCAACCCGAACGCGCATGACCGCAACGCCGCCGCCGACGGACCGCTACGAGCTTTGAACCCGCGCCGCAAAGCGCGAACGGAGCGAACGCTACAGCCCCGTTTGTGGTACAGTGGATATCGGCTCGGAACGAGAAATCGGGGAGTTGAGTTCAAATTCCAGTTGAATTCATTGCATTCACTTACGCGCAAATACCCTTGGGAAAGGTATTAATCCGTCTCTTCCTTCCATTTATGGGTTAAATAACAGGACAGATTGGGTTCTATAGCCTTTGCTGGCAACCAATCTACCGCAGAAAGCAATGGCAACCTACTACGGGATAATCATCTGCCCAGTCAGTCATGTCTCTTTCGAGACCTGATCGCCCAAGCGTTTACCACGTATGGCACTTAACTGACTGACCAGCTAGAATATCCGGGAACTTTCATTACAGAAAAAACTCCGTAGCTGAGAGGTCAAAGCACGTGAGATCAAATGACGGTTTCCTGCCGGAAACACAGATTCGAACACACAAAGAGATACAAAAGCCAAATATAACGAAGTTGCGATCTGTTATCCATCACAGACACTCACTCCCACCCCACTTTAGCATGGATCAGGCTAGTTTCCCTGAAAGCAAAACACTGCGCCTCCTCAGCCTAACTCTCTCAGCAGATCTCAAGTGGAATGACTATATCGAATCCATAGCTAAATCCGCTGCTAAGAAGGTCGGTTCACTGTGTAGGGCCAGGAGGTTTTTCCCGTCTGAACCCATCCTGCACATATATAAATCTACCACCAACCCGTTTATTGAATACTGCTGTCACATCTGGTCGGGTGACGCTGCTGTTCACCTGGAAGTTTTTGATAAATACCAACAGAGAATCTGTAATGTGATCGATCCCGATTTTGAAGTTCAGCTGCAGTCACTTTCTCACCGGTGTAATGTCTCTTCTGCAAAGACTTTCACGGCTTCTGCTCCAATGAACTTAACTCACTGGTGCCCCCATGTATGAATTTACTCGAGCTACTAGACTAGCAACTAGGTCTCACCCTTTTACAGTGAAACCGATAAAATGTAACTGCAACTTCTACTCCAATAGCTTCTTCTCTTGCACTTCCCGCCTGTGGAATTCCCTTCCGTATACTTGCTTCCCCGACAGCTACAATCTCCAAGAATTTAAATGTAAGTCATCTCCTATCTCACTAACTCCCATTCTTTCTCTCATGCTTTTTTTCTCCGTCCACTCCACCCCATCACACCAGTATTCTCATTCTTCTATAACCCACTTCCTGACACCCCCTTTAACCTGTCCCGCTGTCTCATCAGTTTCCTCTTATGTAACCCTCTGCTCACCAGTGGTAGTAAAACTTGCTTGGGGTAGAATTATTAAAAATAAGTATATATATATATTTTTTTTCTGAACATATACTGTTAAATATAAGAGACAATGAATGTCTATTGTGTTTAATCAGGAGCCGTTCTAAACATCATATTTTGGTTTTAATTTCAGGAGAAAATAAAGACAAAAATTCTCTAACATTTGGACATATTTTATTAAGTTGGTTCTAAACTTTCGGTTCACATGAATATGTTAACGTCCCTGTAACCTCTCTGAAGATGGCAAGGCTATAGAACCCAATCTGTCCTGCCATTTAACTCATACCCAGCGGGAGAAGACATAGATTACATTAAATTATTATATTAGTTAAAATTAGTGGGGGGTTAGTTTATTACTTCATAACAATAGAAAACCGATCTCCCACTTTATGCCCAATCGATGCTTTAGTAATTTTCCCAACTATTATACTCCATCAGTCAGTTAAATGCCATACGTGATAACGCTTGGGCGATCATGTCTCTTTCGAGACATAAATGACTGGGCAGAAAATTATCCCGCGATAGGTTGCCATTGCTTTCTGCGGTAGACAGGTTGTCAGCCAAAACTATAGAACCCAATCTGTCCTGCCATTTAACTCATAGCTGGAGGCAGAAGAGATAGAATATATTACATTTTTATCTTAAATAAAATGAGTGGGGGATCAGTTTATTACTCCGTAACAATAAAAAACGATCCCCCACTTTATGTCTAATAGAAGTTTTAATTTTGTTTCCAACTATTATATTTAGTCAGTCAGTTAAGTGCTATACGTGATACACGCTTGGGCGATCATGTCTCAAAAGAGACATGACTGACTGGGCAGAAGATTATCCCGCAGTAGGTTGCCATTGCTTTCTGCTGTAGACTGGTTGCTAGCCAAGGCTATAGAACCCAATCTATCTTGTTATTTAACTCATAACTGAAGGGAAGAGACGGATTAATATCTTTCCCAAGGGTATTTGCGCGTAAGTGAATGCAATAAATTCAACTGGAATTCGAACTCAGTTCCCCGTTTTCTAGTTCCGAACCGATATCCACTGCACCACAACGTATATAACGTTGGTGAAAAAATGACTGAGGTCGCGTTGCCATGTCGGGACCGATTGCGTGAGTACGCCTACATATGCCTGGAAGAGAAAGAAGTAAAAAAGAAAAACTACACAAATATAGTTGAATAGTCACATTGATAAACAGGTAAATAGATAGACAATGAAGAGACTAGGATATATATATATATATATATATATATATATATATCAGGCTGAGTAGATAGATAGATAGATAGATAGATAATGGAAAGATATATATATATATATATATGAATTATTTTGAACATTATTTTTACCGATACTCGTATTTAAGTAGATATTTTGTTTTTAATTAAACAGTATTTTTATATTTATATCTACCGGCCTGATTATTTCACCATAAATTTTATTACGAAAATGTGTGCTATCCAGCAGGATTCGAACCTGCGACCCCTATTTACATCGGGGAAGCTACCATTTGATCTGGTACTGTCTTAACCACTCGACCATGAATAGCCTCTTACAATCACTCTCTCTCTCTCACACACACACACACACACACACACACACACACACACACACACACACACACACATATATATATATATGTGTGTGTGTGTGTGTGTGTGTGTGTGTGTGTGTGTGAAAATTAAAAATTAATTAAAAAACCATCATCAGCTTCCGTCTTAATTGTACAGAAGATTTTACACGGAAAATCTTATGTACAATAAAGACGGAAGCTGAAGGTGGTTCGCCTGAAACCGTGGAATAACGTGTCTGTTAATTTTACATATATTTGCTCTATATGTGTTGATATAGATATATATTTAGAGCTCTCCTAGAAAGTTATCCTTCCATTATATGTACAGGACACTCCTTTGGATTCTTCTATATATACACCGCATATATATATATATATATATATATATATGTGTGTGTGTGTGTGTGTGTGTATCAGGTTGAAATAGATAGATAGATAGATAGATAGATAGATAGATAGATAGATAGATAGATAGATAGATAGTATCAGAACGAGATAGATAGATAGATAGTATCAGAACGAGATAGATAGATAGATCGTTCAATAGAGTGAGAGATTGTAATTAAATTTGAAAAATCTCTTGAAATATTCCTGAAGTTATTATTTTAAAATGTTGTTTTAATAAATGGAAATGATTCAAATCGTGAGATTTCCAAAGAGGAAAATAAAATGAAAACGAAAACAATGTTAAGCGATATTTCTAAAAAACAAAAAACAAAAACAAAAATTCAAACTCAGTCGACAATTTTAATAAGTTGAGAATGTTGCTACAGGTGGGGGCGTCATATCGTTTCCAAATCAACGAGCAGAAGACTGACTTGAGATTATTTCTAAAACAATTTCTTTTCAACAGAATGCGCTTTTAAATAACAAGAAATAACGTCATCACTGAGCATGAATTGATATTAGATACGATTGGTTTTCGTTTTTTTTTTTTTTAGAAATGGGATTGAAATTAACTCTGTTTAATCACGCGCTCCCATTTTTAAATGCAATAACGACGTGGTGCATTCGTGTTGATTTGAATCAAAACGAGGCTTGTTTACGTTGATATGCATTTCAGTTCGTATTTGACGAAGAGTAGAGTCGAGAGAGATTTATACGTAAGAACGCATAAATGGATATTTTAATTGACATTTGTTCGTTAAGTTTTAAATACTGCATTATATACACACATAAAGACATGTGTATATATATATATATATATATATATATATATATATGTCAGATTAAATAAATTGCAAACATTGTGTCTGCTTATTTTTAATAAAATCCGTTCATATTCACGGAAAATCTATCGCTTTATTATAATTGGAAGATGTTAGAAATGAGCTGTAACTTTGACAGATGATTTTATTATTCATATCTTGATATTCCCAAGTACTTTCAATCTCCTTCGAAGATCATCTTCAGGGATTTCAGTTTTGGTAACAGAAAATAACCTCAAAATTGTGTTACTAAAAAATAATCAATGTTGTTGATTTTTTAATGGTTTTATTGAAAAATATATATTGACAAGCAGGCTATTTTTTTTACTGTAAAGGGCTCGGTTTGTTTGTTGCAGGTTAAAGGTAGATTACTTATATTTGTTTATATTTGTGGCCATGGTCGTATCTTTCTACCGGGCCCACCGGGCACGGGTCCAGGCCGATCCGTGCAATCATGGTGAAAATCCGGGCAAGGAAAAATGTCTTCGTCAGAAATCAAACTAAACAATTCACGAAGAAAGAAAGAAAGAAAGAAAGAAAGAAAGAAAGAAAGAAAGAAAGAAAACGAAGAAAACATCCGAATTAACGCAGTAAAAATCTGTTTGTTTATTTATTAATTTTGGGAGAAAAGACTGGTTATACTCAAAAAGTCCGAACCCGATTTCCTGCTTTCGTTCACGTTCTGTGCCTAATTTCCATTGGAATAGCCGAAAAAATCCGCAAAAATCATAGTTTCTGGAAACGGACGACACTGATGACGTCATCACATTGTCAACTAATAAATCAGGGCATTTTTCTCTGTACCCGGTGTTTTTTAGCATCAGCTACGGTCCTCTGTGTGTGTGTGTGTGTGTGTGTGTGTATTAGGTTGTTACAAAAATAATGGCCGAATTCTGAAACAATTGTGGCGAAAGCGTCTGAAAAATAATAATAAATAATAAAAGAAAAAATATTAAAAATGCACACACACACACACACACACACACACACACACACACACACACACACACACACACATATATATGGCACAACAACCCTCTGTCTCATGCTGTATATTCCGTGCGTTAACTGGTCGTAGGTTAGTCACACCTGAGTCTGCAGCTGTTCGTTTTCGTTCCTCTCCCAGGTGATCGAAGATGTCAAATGACCGGTTGAAATCCCTCACTTACTCTGCCATGTTGTGATTTCTGATCTCAGTTAAGGACCCGAGCAAAAAAGGGGCGATTTTCTTCGTGCTGCATTCGTTGATAACTGAAAATCAAGAGGTGGTTGGGTGCATAATGCAGACTTAAGGGAAACAGACAAGAACAAAAATATAACAAGATAGTAGCGAAGGCCAGTCTATGTGAACTAATGATTATATTGTGTTTCTTTGTACAGCAAGAGAGAGAGAGGGAGAGAGAGAGAGAGAGAGAGAGAGAGAGAGAGAGAGAGAGAGAGAAGAGAGAGAGAGAGAGAGAGAGAGAGAGAGTAAAAAATAATTAAAAGAAAATAGAATCCAATTTTTTTTCAGAATCCGCAAATTACTATTGCTACTATGTCTGTTGTTGTCAGTCTTTATGCTCCCCTTCCCTATGGGTTCTGCTGATATCCCTTGGGGTTCTGTTGATATCCCTCGGGGTTCTGTTCGTGTTACTAGCGCGTGGAAGGATGAGACAGTTGTATATTTGGGCGGCATATATATATATATTAGAAAAGTGAATAGCATTGTTCCAACGAGAGAAATTGGTATAGAATAAAAAGTGTGAGACGCCGTGAACGTTTAGTTTAAAGTGTATATTTATTGCTGTATAAAGATATGCATATTATGATATTTTAAGTGTACACAACGGTATTTGTTATATATATATATATATATATATATATATATATATATATATATATATATCAGATTCAACAAATTTAAAACTTTGTGTCTGCATATTTTAAATAAAATCTGTTCGTACTTGGAAGGAGACTGAAAGTACTTGGAAACATCGGGAAATGAATAACAAAATCATCTATCAAAGGTACAGCATATTCCTTATATCTTTCAGTGATAATACACGAAATATTATCCGTGAGTAAAAACGAATTTTATTAAAAATAAGCAGACAAAATGTTTGCAATTTGTTTAATCTGATATGCCTAAAAGAGAATTTGCTAATTTGCTGCCTAAATACACACATTTCAATATATATATCTCTCTCTCTGTGTGTGTGTGTGTGTGTGTGTAAATAGAAATTTAAAGTCTAATAATCGAAAGTGTGTATAAAATTTTATTTTGTTTCTTGAAGCAAGTGAGTACTTAAATCAATTTCATTTGAGATTAATTCATATGTTATATTTTTCAAATAACCTGATTTACTCTTGTATATAAATAGTTGTTACAAAGTTAAATATTTGCATTTGTGTTGAACAAGAAACGCTTCGACGAAGATAATTTTTCTTTTTGTTTTAATTCGAATATATATACGGGGGTTATTCAATAAATAAGTTGAATTTTTCGGTATAAGGAGTTATAATACAGATAGATCCTCACTTTTTTTTTAAAAAAAAATTCCTTTGCTTCTTTTTCAAAGGGATTTAACTTTCTTTGCAGATTGAAAAATAACTTTGAGAGTTTTGGAGATTAACAAAGATAGACGACCAAGAAGCCTGATCCAGGATTGAACAGAGGTCAGTTATCAAGTTTTTTGTTGCTGAAGGGTACAAACCAGTTGAAATTGATAGGAGAATGTCAACTGTGTATGGTGCCACATGTTTCAGTCAAAAAAATGTCTACAAGTGGGCTAAATTGTTTAAAGAAGGACGGAGCAGTGTTGAGGATGAAGACAGGCCTGGGAGGTCTACAGAAATGAGGTTTCCTGAGGTGATCGAATCAGTCAATGACCTCATTCAGTCTGACAGAAGAGTGGCAGTGGATGACATTGCAAGGACTTTAAGCCTATCTGTTGGGACAGCACACAAAATTGTCCATGATGACCTTGCCTACACGAAGGTCAGCTGCCGGTGGGTGCCAAAGATGCTTACTGCAGAGAACAAACAGAAGAGGGTCGAGTTGTCCCAGCAGTGACCCCCTTACAGCTCAGACATTGCCCCTTCAGACTTTCACCTGTTTGGTCCCTTGAAAGCGTTCACGAGTGGCACGAAGTTTGAAAGTGACGATGAATCGAAAGTGCTGTGAGCGATTGGCTGAGATATCAGTTCAAAGATTTTTACGCTGAGGGAATACGGAAGCTTGTGCACAGATGGGAAAAGTGTGTGACACTGCTGGGAGACTATGTTGAAAAATAATAAAAAAGTATGCTTCTATCTGAAGTAGAAGTCCTTCTACCGAAAACATTCACCTTATTTATTGAATGACCCACGTATATATATATATAGTCGCCGACTGACGCCAATTCAGGGTTAGGAAGCAATCGGAGTCTAACCGTACTGATCAGCTGTGATACAGCGAAACAGATCTGTCTGGGGATGACAATATATATATATATATATATATATATATATATATATATATATATATATATATATATATATCCAGGTAAAGAGGACACATTGAACAGGTGAAGAGGCTCATCCTTTGTTTCCTGCTTAGGATGTGGTTTCCGGCTTCCTCTTTTCCAATCTTTTCACTCTTTTCTTTTTTTTTTCAATTGGAGTAGATAGACTAAACTATCGCCCGGTTCACATTCCACCCGCGTCTATTGAACAGGTGAAGTGGCTCATCCCTTGTTCCTTGTTTAGGATGTGGTCTCTGGCTTTCTCTTTTCCAATCTTTTCACTCATACGTAGCCCCCTGCGCTTCAGTGGCGTTACCTCCTTGCTCTGGGTGATATGATTAAAAAAAAAATTGAGTTCCCTGGAATTTACTTTTTTATAAAATGTGCTCAATACAGTAAATATTGTAGAGCATAATATAATCATTGTTGTGGAACCTCCTCTTTTCTATGATAACGGACTCGACTTGAGTATATATATATTCCTGCCATAGAGAGAACCGGAGAGATACGTGAGAGACATCGGGACTGATCCGTAAGTTACCGAGAGATCCCGAAGTTGCACAGAGAATACCGCGTCAGTAGTCATAATAGCTCTGAGCTCCACTCAGCCAGAATAATATTACACGGATATACTATTTCAATACGGCTTCAGTTCAGGAGTTGTATATATATATATTCCTTACTAATCGTATTCCTGGATTACTAACCTGCGTTCCAGTTTGTATATTTACGTTCAATATAACCTATTTTTCTGTTTCAAATATCCGTTTTGTTGTTCATTATTTTGTGTGGTTCCTCACCCGGATCCTCCACAACGCATATAATTGTGAATAAAAAGTACATTGCGACACGGAACTTTATGTTTCGAGGTTTCTATCTCATCATCAGGCAATGTTTGATGTTGGTTGTGGAAATGATTTACATTTAAATACAACAAACAACAAGCCCTCGTAACAGTATCTACCCAATATAGGCGGTTTGGTTAGTTTTGAATCTTTTAAAAATCCTTATCTCGCATTCAGTACCATCACTTCAGAAAACACAAGAAGTATTAACACAAAATAGCTAATTTGTCGTGATGTTATAACATATTTATGTCATAAATTTATATATATATATATAAGGGAATAGCTAACCTAAAGAACCAACGAACCTACCAAGGTTTCACCTAACCGTATCTTCAGAGCAAACCTTCCCTGAAGATCCGGTTAGGTGAAACCTTGGTAGGTTCGTTGGCTCTTTAGGTTAGATATTTACTTTGTTTGCTCTACTTGCGTATTGAGCGCTTTTTTGTTTTAGGTTACTCGTCTCGGTTTTTTTTCTTTGAGTTACATACTTTGACTGATGTTCAAGTGCTTAGATCGTTCTTTTTTCATTACCATTTTTTCGAAACGAGTATAGCGATAAGTTATATGTATATATATGTATATATTCTTCATTTGGTAACGAGTTATTACGCGACCTAGGTTTCTACCATGCGGTGTCTTCAGGCGACTTGCAATAACAAATGAACAAAAAAATAACACATTTACAAATGAAGAATATTCATAAGTTAGACAATATAATTGCATTGAACAATTTTAAATACAACTGTGTACTGGTCTAATCTTATGACCAAAAACTAAGTAATTAATCAATCAATCAATCAATCAATCAATATATATATATATATATATATATATATATATACGAAAAATCTAAAGTGAGCCAAAACTTACCGCGGTTTCACACTACGGATCGTCAGGGAAAAGTTCCCTGACGATCGCGGTAGGTTTTGGCTCACTTTAGATTTTTCGTGTGTTTTTGCTCTACTATTGTATTTTGTACTTTCGTATTGAGCACTTTTTCTTGTGTTTGGTTCCGTTTGGGGTTTTTTTCTTTACTGCGGAATCTTGAATGTTTTGTTCTTGTTCCGCTGGTTTCTTTTTGTTCTCCCCATTTATCCGACGACTTAGTACGCCGGATTGTAACGGATTTAGGTTCTGTTTGTTCATGGTTTTTTCGAGAGTTTATATTGGCATAAATTTACGGAGTGCATTCTTACAGAGTCTAAGTAGTTATTATTATCATTATATATATATATATATATATATATGAATTAAAGATTAAATGGGATATAACATGTATCGGAATACGATAGGATGATCACATAAAGTTATACATGAATAAATATTAAGTTGATTTATTACCCTTGTTATGCTAAAAAAATACCACTATATTTTCTTCGACAAAATTTTGTCTTTCATTCTGTCTAGAAGAACCCGAGATAAACAATAATCGCAATACAATATTTCACTTGGAATTAATCTGTCATTCATATATATATATATATATATATATATATATATATATATATATATATATATATATAACTGAGCAGGTTCATGCCGACTTCGAAGTTTCTTGCGGACTCCGTTATGGTGTCTTCACTCATCGGGACTGGGTTTATTTTCTGCTTCACTCACGATGACTGAAAAAATGATAACGGTGTCTTCACAAAACTTTCAAGTCGGCATGAACCTGCGCAGTTAAAGCAGTAAAGTGTTTGCACTAAAACTATCAACACTTTGCGATAAATAAAGAACAGCAGGACAGTGTAAAGTTACCGAAAAGCAATTATCTTGGCGTCAAAAAACTATCACAACTCAACAATGAATGAATTGTATTCTTCCGGTGACTGGCGGGTGTATACCCCGCTACCCCGCTTGTATATAACACGCTAACATTCTCCTTCTAAACCTCCATGCGCCTATGGTTTAGGGGGTAGAGACTCCGACTGACACCAAATAGGTCGAGTTTCGATCCTGGCTAGAAAGAAGTAGATATCTACCCACACTGATCAGCTATGATACAGAAAAACAGACTTGTATGTGGATGTCAAATATATATATATATATATATATATATATAATAACTATATATATATGTATATATATAATAACTATATATAGATATATAGATATATGTTATAACTATATATATATATATATATATGTTATAACTATATATATATATATATATATATATGTAATAACTATATATATATATGTAATAACTATATATATATATAATAACTATATATATATATATATATATATATATATATATATGTAATAACTATATATATATACATATATATATATGTATAATAACTATATATAGACTGTGGAATTCTCTTCCAAATGATTGCTTTCCCGACGTCTACAATCTCCAAGAGTTTAAATGTAAGGTCAATAGACACCGCCTAACACACTAACCTGCTCCCATTCTATCAAACACTCTTCCCATCTGCCCAACCTTTCTCATCTGTCACCTTCCTCCTGACATTCCCTATGTCTAACCACTCCTTCTCTTTACCTTCCCCAATGTAGCCCCATGCGCAATAGTGGCAGTGGAATGCCTTGCTTGGGGTGAGATGATTAAAATATATATATATATATATATATATATATATATATATATATATATATATATATATGTAATAACTATATATCTATGCTTTACTTTCGTATTGAGCACGTTTAAAAAGTAAATATCTAACTGTGGAATGTACTCCCATTAGTATTAACCACTAATCCATAGTTAAATCCGCTGCTAAGAAGGTCGGTTCACTGTGTAGGTCGAGGAAGTTTTTTCCGGCTTAATCCGTCCTGCACATATATAAATCTACCATCCGCCCGTGTATTGAATACTACTGCCACAACTGGTCGGGTGTCCCTGCTATTCACCTCGGGGTTCTTGAAAAAATCCAACGGACAGTAACTATCTCACCGGCGTAATGTGGCTTCCCTGTGTCTCTTCTCTAAACACTTTCACGGCTTCTGCTCCAATGAACTTAGCTCATTGGTGTCCCCTATGTATGAATTTACTCGAGCTACTAGAGAAGCAACTATGTCCCACCCGTTTACAGTGAAACCGATGAAATGTAACTGCAATTTCGACTCTAATGGTTTCTTTTCTTGCACTTCTCGCCTGTGGAATTCCTCTCCGTATACTTGCTTCCCTGACAACTACAATCTCTAAGAATTTATATGGAAGTCATCTCCTATCTCACTGACTCGCATCTTTTCTCTTATGCTCTTTTCTCCATCCACTCCACCCCCATCAACAATATTCTCATCCTTCTATTACTCTCTGCCTAACACTCCTTATAACCTGCTCTTCTTTCTTGTCACTTTCCTCCTATGTAACTCCCTGCGCACCAGTGGCAGTAAAACTGCCTTGCATGCGGTGAAATGATAATATATATATATATATATATATATATATATATATATATATATATATATATATATCATAATTCGTCAAACAAATCAATATTTAATGAAAAGAAAATAAATATGAGGACGCACTAAGAAAATCTGGCCATAAAAACATTTTACAATATAATTCTTAACCAAACAGACAAACTAAAAACAACAATAGAAAACGAAACATTATCTGGTTCAACCCATCATTTAATTTAGAAGTAAAGACCAAAATAAGACAAATATTTTTTAAACTAATAGATAAGCACTTTCCAAAAGAATCAGAATTAAACAAAATTTTCAACAGAAACACGATCAATCTAAGTTATAGTTGCACTAATAATTTAGATAGTTTCATAAAAAAACAAAACGCCAGAAACTTAAATAGCATCGTACAAAACAAAACCACCAACAAAGAATGCAGTTGCAGGGACAAAAATAAATGCCCACTTCAAGGTCTCTGCAACACAAAAGAAATAATTTATAAGGCAGAGGTACATGACCCAGATGGCCAAAACAAAATATATTTGGGCTCAACCAAAGACAGTTTTAAGACCAGGTGGTTCAACCCCAGATCTACATTTAAAATAGGAAAATTAAAAAACAATACCAAATTGGCTAACCACGTCTGGAAATTGAAATCAAAATATGAAAAAGATCCACACATAACGCGGAGCATTGTAAAAACAGCCAAGTCTTACAATGATGGACAAATATGTAGACTGTGCCAAGAAGAAAATTTAGAAAATTTAGAAATTATAACATACCCAAATAAAAACGAACTGTTAAATGAAAGAACAGAAATTATGACAAAATGCCTCCACACTAAGAAATACCTCTTAGGTTCATACAACCATGGATGAAAACGTCATAATTCGTTTGAATTTAAACAATGCGCGTTCATAAATTCCCTGCCACGTGAACGTTCAAATAATACACCGTTACAAGAGCGTTCTTAAAAACAGAGAGACGGTAAAAGGTAAAATCAGTTATTAAAAATCTGGTTACATCGGGGTGGATTCCTTTGGAACCCTCCCCTGGATAAGGTAGCTTTCTTTTGTGTACCTAGTTAATGTGAATGAATGTGCTCCTAGCCGGTACCCGGCTTTCTCTTTTGTTATGATCCAATTCGAGATTCCCAACCTCCCCAGTTTGTTTTGGCCTCCTTTTATCTCGGCTGGTACAGCCTTTTATTGTCCCATTCCGCTAATTTTTTTACCCCCCTCTCCACTCCCTTAGCGAGTGTGCTTCTTGATTTCGCCGTTTGGCGGAATAGAGCGGCGACACTTTTTTCTGGGATGGATGAGTCTTATTTCTTCTTCTTCTTCTTCTTCTATGTTCCCTGTCCCTTCAGGACGTAGGCGATCATGGTTCTCCACGTCTTCCTATCCCTTGTGGCTCTTAGTATGTTTGCTCCTGTTGCTCCTGGCAACCCCCGTTCCGTCATCCACCTGATCAGACCCTGCAAATATGTTATCCGCTGCCTTCCTCTGTATACCCTTCCTTCTATCTGACCAGTCAGTATCAGGTTCTCCAGGCTCTCTTTCCTCATTGCATGTCCCAGGAACTTCAGTTGTCTCTTCCTGATGCTCAGCATCAATTTCCTTTTTGTTGCCATTCTTTCCAAATTGTTTATTATTTATTTTAAACATTTGTTGTATTTTCAGTTTGTTTTTGGGGTTCACCCGCTCTCATCATTTCATTTTTCATTAAAAGTTTTATATTATTTTGTACATATTATTGTACATATTATAATATATTGTACATATATTTTATATTGTATATAAATACATTTCTTATTGTCATGGGTTATTTCCCCACTATTTTAGGTGCCCCTTGAAAGCTTGTGGCATTGTGGTGTTTGAAAGTTTGGGAGTCGATGGATGGGTTCTTGTGGTGATTGTGCAATTTGTAACGAGTCAATGGGTCGTGAAAGTGTTTAGCTAGGTATAGGATAGTTCAGTGAGTACCAACCTCTTCCCCTCCCTTTTCGGCTTTGTGCCACAATTTTTGTCTTCTTACAAGAATAAATATCGTTATTAAAAATCGCCAGAAGAAACCACTCATGGTGGAAACCAAGGTAGTGAAATAACTCGTTTAAAAATGAAATTTAAACTTATTTCTAAATGGAACTTTGTCTCTGTGTCCGTTACCTATAGACCCCGAAACAGCTGAACCGACTTTCTTGAAAATTTACACAGTTGTACTATAAGCGTCTGCGAGTGTTCTTAGCTAGGTTTTGTGTCGAGGTATCCCCGATAAATATCGAAAATCGATTATCGAAAAAATTATAGAAGGAGTGGTCCGATTTTAATCAAATTTGATACACTGATAGACAAAGACATAAGAAACGATATTCAGAAGTGTCAAGGTTGCAGTTCTTACAATAGTGCAGGATATCGATAATATATATATATATAATGCACAATGTTTGTGTGTGTGTCTGTTTATCTGCCTGTATGTCTGTATTTTTTCAGCCCTTTTATTTTAGCTTTTGCTTCGTGTTTGGCTCTAAGTAGGTATGATTGTAGTTTTTAGTCTCAGCCATGATACCATTTACTCAGAGGACTTATTTAGCCTTCAAAATTCAGTTTACGACGAAAAAACTTATTTGATATCGATACCAGGAAATCAAAATTTCTATCAAATTTCTACGATTTCGCTTTACCTGGAAACAACTATTGCTTTTTTGTCTTTCGTGCCAACGTCCAAAGAGTCTGAGCTCCAGGACCATGGATTAGTTTTAAAGTTTTTATTACACTCGAGTAACGGCGGGTTATACTGCTAGTATATATATATATATATATATATATATATATATATATATATATATATATTCTGATTTAGAAGAACACTCGATTAGGCTACCTTTCGGTATCTTCAGACTTTATATATTAACTGTTTATCCAACGTTTTTTGAATGGATAACAGGAATTTCAGAACGCATAATAAGAATATCAAAAGAAGGGAGAAGTTAGTCATTCTTGTATGTATGGTACTGTTCTTTATTTAATTTTTCTTGTGATCTTGGAGTTTTCTTCTTTTTTAAACATAAATTATGTAGAAAATGTCTGAGCGTTTTCGGCTATACGTATAGCCATTATCAAGAATGATATTTTCATGTTTGTAGCTTGAGTTTTGTTTATTTTCAAAACACGGTCAGCACATTGTGTCCGTGTTCATATTTGATATTACTGAGTGCTTGCTTATTCTTTTTTTTTTATTAATAATGATTCCATTATTTCTATCCGTGTTTTTACACGTGTATTAAGCTGTTTGTATTATCAACGATTATGTTGCGGATGGAATTCGGTAGGTCTCGATGTGTATTTAAATAATACCTAACTGAGCTATGATCAGAGAGATTTCACGTGAATCTTCCTTTTAAGCATGTTGTAGTGTAACCAATATAATTATTTATGAATTCAGTTTGATCAGGAACACAGTTCTTTAAAGGACACGTGAATTCGCAAATAATATTGGTTCTCTGTAATTTGCATTTTGCTGCTGCTGATGAGGTTTGTAGTTTAAAATGTTTTATAGAAGATAATTGATTTAATTCTCTTCTTTTTGTTGACAGGAGCTGTATATTTATTTATAATGTTTTTAAGGGAATATTTATCCTACTTATAGTTATCATGTATTATAAATTTTATAGAAAATGTAAATGTTTTTATTTTTAGCTCCGGTATTACGATTGGTTGCCTTAGAATTAAAGTTCAATGATCTACATGGATGTGCGTTGTGGTGCAGTGGATATCGACCCAGAACGACAAATCAGTGGAGCTGAGTTCGAAATCCAGTTGAATTCCTTGCATCCGCTTACGCGCAAATACCCTTGGGAAAGGTATTAATCCGTCTCTTCCTTCCAGTTATGGGTTAAATAATAGGACAGATTGGGTTCTATAGCCTTGGCTGGCAACCAGTTTACCGCAGAAAGTAATGGCAACCTACTGCGGGATAATCTTCTGCTCAGTCAATCATGTCTATTTCGAGACATGATCGCCCAAACCGCGTATCACGTATGGCACTTAAGTCACTGACTAAATATAAGAGTTGGAAACATGATTAAGGCTTCTAATGGGCATAAAGTGGGGGATCCGTTTTATATTGTTATGAAGTAATAAACTGAACCCCCACTAATAACTATGAGCTATGAGCTATGAGTCAAATAACAGAACAGATTTGGTTCTATAGCCTTGGCTGGCAACCAGTCTACCGCAGAAAGCAATGGCAACCGACTGCGGGATAATCTTCTGCCCAGTCAGTCATGTCTCTTTCGAAACTTGATCGCCCAAGCGTGTATCACGTATGGCACTTAAATGACTGACTGAATATAATAGTTGGAGATATGATAAAGGCTTCCTCTGGGCATAAAGTGGGGGATCAGTTTTATATTTTTATGAAGTAATAAACTGATCCCCCACTTATACTACTTAATGATATAATACATCTCTTCTCCCTGTAGCTATGAGTCAAATAATAGGACAGATTGGGTTCTATAGCCTTGGCTGGCAACCAGTCTACCACAGAAAGCAATGGCAATCATCATCATCCAAGCGTGTATCACGTATGGCCCTTAACTGACTGACTGACTGACTGATCTACAGTACTCTCAAAATTGCTCAAGTTATTATATAACGAAATGCTATCAACTTTTATGAAGCTGTGACACGATAACTAGACATATATTTATTTTATTATAATAGATTAAAATAGAAAATAGATTAGAATAGAAAATAGTTTAAAAACATATCTAACAAAAGTGAAAAAGAAGAGAAAAAAAATAAAGGCTTTTTCTTTTATGAGGAAAATTGTCCTCCGGTAAATG
Organism: Ascarosepion bandense; assembly: GCA_037127315.1. Classification (NCBI taxonomy): domain Eukaryota; kingdom Metazoa; phylum Mollusca; class Cephalopoda; order Sepiida; family Sepiidae; genus Ascarosepion; species Ascarosepion bandense. The sequence continues at coordinate 866,396 of JBBBDQ010000482.1, forward strand.
TTTGACTCAGTGATTTAATGAGATAAGTTCAGCAGGTAGGTTTTCGATGACCCGGTCAAAGGCTGTCCTTTACTGTATCTTGACCACACATTAAGCCTTTTCCGGCGGAAGCCTTATTAAGATAAAAAAAAAAGATAACTGAAATTTCAGACTTACAGTCGCCGGTGTTTGTCACTGGTGGTCTAAAGCATTTCCGGATTTCCGGGTTTCCGGTCAATTTTAAATAAATTCAGGTATTTTTTCCGAGTCGGTCAATTGAGTTAAGACGAGTTAAGTGGAAGGGAGTCAGCCGGGTGCGAGCTTGAAGTAAGGATCTCTGTTCGTCTTGTTTCATTCAGTTTGGGTTTGTTGATCTCCATTAATTAGAGTTAGAGCTGTGTGTCACATTCGCCTGCCCCAACCGACAAGGCTAACTCTAAACGAATAAAGCATCCTTTTCAATTCATCCAAGTTGTGGAAGTTCGTTCCTTATAGTCAATCTTGTACCCCCAGCTGCCCGGCCGACATTTTCTACAAATTTCCGGCAACATCACAGCGTGGAGAACGGCCGCCGGAGGAAATTGTTCGGACGGTCGTTGGGGTGTTACAAAGCTCCGCATCACCGTCTGACTTTTATGTGACTGATGAGACCTGCTTGGGATAAACACATTCGATTGGAAACGTTTACGACGTTTAAAATAGGATGGCCTAAGTCGTTATCCATTACAATACCCGCGCATCCAATCTTACAGTAATTGGTATTCCTAAGCAGTCACCCATCTAAGTGTAGACTAGGCTCGACTAAAAGACCAAAACGGATAGAAAGAGAGATTGTAAAGACATTGATATAAATTGGTCAAAGTAAATTCAGATTTCATGTTAACAGACAGATTTTCGGAAGCACCAGAAAAAGTATTGAAAATGAAAAGATGTGAGGTCATAAATAAAAGAAAAAAAGATTAATACCTTTTTTTCTTAATTACATCCTGTCGACGGTGGCATCCATTTGCAGTTTCTTCTCCTTCTTCCATGAGCCCTGTCCTTTCAGGACATAGGCGATCATGGCTTTCTACATCTTCCTAACCCTGGTGGCTCTTAGCACGCTTTTTGTTACACCACCCAAACCACACTCTACCATCCACTAGCTCAAGCCCTTAAATGTAGAACATAAACGTGTAGAAATTAGCATGGCCTCAAAATGAGGGATCAGTTTATATATTGATTATAATACTGATCTGACCCCCCACTTTATATCCACATTATAATTTTTTATAAACAGTTGGCATATATATTCTTCTTCTATGTAGTCCGTCCCTTCAGGACGTGGGCGATCATAGCCTTCCACGTCTCCCTATCCCTGGTGGTTCTTAGCACGCCTTCTCCTGTTACACCACCCAAACCACGCTCTGCCATCCACTAGCTCAAGCCCATAAATCTAGAATATAAATGTATAGAAACTAGCATGGCCACAAAATGAGGTATCAGTTTACATATTGATTATAATATAGATTTGATCCCCCAATTTATATCCACATTATAATTTCTCATAAACTGTTGGCATATATCTTCTTCTTCCATGTGCCCTGTCCTTTCAGGACGTAGGCGATCATGGCTTTCTCCATCACCCTATCCCTGGTGACTCTTAGCATGCCTTCTCCTGTTGCACCAGACAACCCTCGTTCCGTCATCCACCTTCAAATATGTTATCCGCTGATTTCCCCTGTCTCTTTTTCCCTCTATCTGGCCTTTTAGTATCAGTTTCTCCAAGCCCTCCTTCCTCATTGCATGTCCCAGGAACTTTAGCTGCCTCTTCCTGATGCTCAGTAATCATTTCCTTTTTGTTTTCATCCTTTCCAAAACCTCATCGTTGCTCACATGTTCGGTCCATGATATCGGCAGCATCCTTCTGTAGAACTACATTTCAGATGCTTCAAGTTTTTCCTTCATCTTTGATGATATTGTCCAGCATTCACTGCCATATTGAAGAACCGACATCACATAGCAATCCAGCACTCTTTTCTTTGTTTCTAGTGAAATTGTTCCGTTTCTTAATACTTTACTCAACTTCTGGAATGCATACTTGTGCTTTTAGTTCTTAGGAATATAAATGTATAGAACCTGATGTGACCACAAAATTAGGGTTCAATTTATATAGTGATTGTAATATGGAACTGATCCCCCACTTTATATCCATTATATTTCTGTAGACCCACATTTCAGCTGCTCCAAGTTTTTCCTTCATCTTCGAAGATATTGTCCAGCATTCACTGCCATATTGAAGAACCGACATCACATAGCAATCCAGTACTCTATTCTTTGTTTCTAGTGAAATTGTCCTGTTTCTTATTACATTACTCAACTTCTGGAATGCTTCTTTCACCATGAATATTTTTGACTTTCCATCACTTTCTCTATTTCCCTTTCTGTTGTCGTCTTGGAGAATGGTTTCTCTGATGATTCTAATTCGATTAGATTAGGTTATCAATTTCTAAATATGATAGAAGCTAAATCTTTTAAAAGATTTAACAAAAAAAATCATATTATAATTCTGCTTGTTCCTTCCTTACTTAGTTACTTAGTCCCTCCGTCCGTTACTCCACTGAAGAAAGATAACACACTTACTCTCTACGCGAGCTTTTCCTTCACCTCTATCTTTTTATACACGCTACTCTCCTCAGCCTTTCTCTCACCTTTGCCAAAAGGAAAGGTAGTAAAGAGTGAGAGAGTAGGAGGAGAGAACCTATAGCATTACCGTAGCAGTAGCAGTTTAAGCTGGTGGTTGCAGCAGTAATTGTGTGTGTGTGTATAGCTGTGTGTACTGTACAATATAATAAAAATAGGTAGTTTTGTTGTCGTATCCTGCGACCTAATAACGAAATTTCTACACCCTTGGCCATTACTCAGTTGGTCTTTTCTGTTTCCAATGAACACAGGAGCCATGATTTTTCAGTATTAAAAAAATTCTCTTTTAAAATCTTTCACAAAATAGTGTACAGTATTTTGGTTATGGTATGTATACGACGCTTAATATAAGATTACAGTAAAGTAGCTTCTATGGACATTACTTTTATAGATATTTTAATAAAATTACACTCTGTGTTATCGTTATTTTATTATCCAATACCTTTATGTTTGAAGACGTTACTATCATTTGTAGTATGACGAAGTAAAATCTTTCCAGAAAATCATAATTATCCTTCCGTGGAAATTCCACGGGTTCAGCTAGTGAAAGTATGAATCTAATAAAAAATTCGAATAAACATAAAAGAGAGATTGAGTGTTTTCATGAAGAAATTGAATTCAAAAACAAAAAATAACTTTTTTTTTTTACCCCGCAGAACTTTCAACTCCTAGCGTCGAGTTATGCTGTGTCTAAAAATTGAATTAAAATCATTGCCCAAGTAATATTCTTTTCGACTGCGTTAGTCGCCATTGCTTTGTTTTATATTACATTGGAGATAAGGTTTACGGTCTATCACGTTGAAAACACGGGTTCTCGCTCGATCACCTAAATTAAGCAACGTTGAGCCTGGTCAGTACTTAAATGGGTGACCGCTTGGAAATACCAGGTGCTGTAAGCGTCTAGTGACAGATGCTCGTGCTTACGGCCATATCACGTTGAATACACCGGTTCTCGCTCGATCACCGAAGTTAAGCAACGTTGACCCTGGTCAGTAGCTTCGATGGGTGACCGCTTGGAAATACCAGGTGCTGTAAGCGTTTTAGTGACGGATGTGCGTTGTTGTGGTACTCGGAAAGAGAAATCGGTGGGCCGAGTTCGAATTCCAGTTGAATACCCTGCATTTACTTAAGCACTGGTATCCTTGGGAAAGGTATTAATCCGTCTCTTCCCTCCAGTTATGGGTTAAATAACAAGGGTAGGACTTGGGGACCCTGCCCTTAAAAACAAATCCCAATGAATCTTGATACTTGAAAAGAAAAATGTATGACTAGACACAAAACTTATATAAAAAAAACAACAACAAATTGTTGAAAGAAAAAGGTATTACCAGCAATAAATAAAAGTTTTTTTGGCAATAAATGACCCGCCGAGAGTGATTTGTCATAAAAAACAAAACAACTAACCAACATCAGATACATAAACAAAGCTGGTTTATACATTTAGCAAATCGTGTTTTTTTGTGATTTTAATTCTAGGAAAAAGTTTTCTTCTGTATCAAACTAAATAATGCTTATATATCTTTACAATATCATTAAGTTTGAGTCTCAGTTTTGCTTAACGGCATATCAACAACTCTGTGGGTTATTTACTTCAAAAATGTTTATTTTTCTATAAAAGTATATTTATACTTTCATAGTGTTTTGACCTCAGTTTGGGGATTAACTATTTACCCATAGCTGGGACCCTAACATGTGCTACCACTCTGAATCAGGGTGGACCTGGGAACAACAGCAATTACGAGGTGGTTCCATGCTACTCACAACCTCCCAATTCGAGGCCTTGCTGCCGGATGTACATTATCAATACTTTGATGGAAAATTTTACATAAATTCATCGTACCATAAGAGAATGCAGACTGTAGGGCTTAGCCGAAATGGACTGGTACTCGTCGTAGTCGTATGCAGTATGCTTAGGCGTAGGCTTATGTCAAAGGCGTAGTCAATGGGCCTTCAAATAGGTGTAGTCCTAGGCGTCCCTGCCTTAGTCTGTATTTATGGCTGACGCCAGCCAATCATATTACTGTGAGGGGGAACGAAGGTGTATGCATATTCATTACATCACTCGTTAACTGGCAAGGAATCACACAGGACTTTAGCAAATAACATGCCCCATAAGAATTAAAAGTTTCCAACAACAGAAAAAATTAAAAAAGACATGATATATATATATATATATATATTGTTATTATTATTATTATTATTATTTACTCTCCCGTCGATTTCGACGTATGCATGTCTAAGTCAGTTAGACTGCCACATAAAAAATTCTTTGGAGTGGTGAAGGTTTGTGAAGCACCATCCACGCTTTTTAGAACGGAACAAACAATCGGTGCAGAAGTTCGCCACTGATCGCATGAACAGCGGACCTCAGTTATTTAACCCATAACTGGAGGGAAGGGATTAATACCTTTCCCAAGGGTACCAGTGCGCAAGTGAATGCAGAGTGTTCGTCTGGAATTGGAACTTGGCTCACCGATTTGCAAAAGAAAATAATGACATTACCAAGATGTGGATTCTTTACGCTGCTTTCAAACAAAAAAGGGGCTCACAGTAGATGGTACTCACCATTTGTGTATATACATGATTGTGCGGACATAATTAATAGGGAAGGAGATATGCTCGTTTTATTTTGTAGTTTCGTTGAAGTTATATTTTAGAATACAGTTTGATTTCCTAAAATATTTTAGGATATTAGATAGACTAATATCAAGAAAACGTTCTTTCACATTACTTGCATGATTGGTTGATTTCGTTTAGCGGCATATCACCCTCTTTGGGTTATTTAATGCCGAAATCTAAATATTTCGCTTGGTTTGGTTTGTTGATTTTGTTTAGCGGCATATCAACCTCTATGGGTTATTTAATGCCGAAATCTAAATATTTTGATTGGTTTGGTTGGTTGATTTTGTTTAGTGGCATATCAACACCTCTATGGGTTATTTAATGCCGGAATCTAAATATTTCGCTTGGTTTGGCTGGTTGATTTTGCTTAGCGGCATATCAACCTCTATGGGTTATTTAATGCCGAAATCTAAATATTTCGCTTGGTTTGGTTGGTTGATTTTGCTTAGCGGCATATCAAAACCTCTATGGGTTATTTAATGCCGAAATTTAAATATTTCGCTTGGTTTGGTTGGTTGATTTTGTTTAGCGGCATATCAACTTCTATGGGTTATTTAATGCCAAAATCTAAATATTTCGCTTGGTTTGGTTGGTTGATTTTGTTTAGCGGCATATCAAAACCTCTATGGGTTATTTAATGCCGAAATTTAAATATTTCGCTTGGTTTGGTTGGTTGATTCTGTTTAGCGGCATATCAAAACCTCTATGTGTTATTTACAGCCGAAATCTAAATATTTTGAACACTATTTTTTGGCTTCAGCATATTTTTTGAATGCAAATGAATGCCTTCAACTACAGATAAAATATATTTTTGGTCATTTTGCTACAGTTACATATTTCTGGTAATTTTACTATAAATATGTATTGTTGGTACTTTTTACATAAAATTGTATTTTTATAATTTCATAGTTTTAGTTTTTTTTGTTTGTGGGTTCGTTATTTAACCATATCTGGGACCCTAAAATGTACTACCAACCCGTATGTGTACGAGGGTCATTCAATAAATAAGGTAAATGTTTCGGTATAAGAACTCCTAATACAGATAGAAGCTTACTTTTAAAAAAAAAATTTCCTTCACTTCTTTTTCAAAGGCATTTACTTTGTTTTTTGCAGATTAAAAAAAAGACTTTGAGAGTTTTGGAGATTAACAAAGATGGCCGACCAAGAAGCATGTACCCGGATTGAACAGAGGTCAGTTATAAAGTTTTTGGTTGCTAAAGGATGCAAACCAGCTGAAATTGATAGGAGAATGACAACTGTGTATGGTGCCACATGTTTCAGTCACAAAATATCTTAAAGTGGGCTAAATTGTTTAAAGAAGGACGGAGCAGTGTTAAGGATGAAGACAGGCCTGGGAGGTCTACAGAAGTGAGGTCTCCTGAGGTGATCGAATCAGTCGATGACCTCATTCAGTCTGACAGAAGAGTTACAGTGGATGGCATTGCAAGGACTTTGAGCCTATCTGTTGGGACAGCACACAAAATTGTACATGATGACCTTGCCTACTCGAAGGTCAGGTGCCGGTGGGTGCCAAAGATGTCCAAACGGTGCAGGCATTCAACGAGCTGGGCTGGAGACTGCTCCCTCATCCTCCTTACAGCCCAGACCTTGACTCTTCAGATTTTCACCTGTTTGGTCTCTTGAAAGCGTTCACGAGAGGCACGAAGTTTGAAAGTGACGTTGAATCAAAAGTGCTGTGAGCGATTGGCTGAGACATCAGTCCAAAGATTTTTACCCTTAAGAAATACGGAACCTTGTGCACAGATCGGAAAAGTGTGTGACACTGCTGGAAGACTACGGTGAAAAATAAAAAAGTAAGCTTCTATCTGTATGAGAAGTTCTTATACCAAAAAGTTCACCTTATTTATTGAATGACCCTTGTATGAAACTCAGAACAACAGCAATAAAGTGGTGATTCTACGCTCCTCAACCCCCCCCCCCCCCCAATCTCCCGAAAAGAAGCCTTGCTGCTGGATGTAGTTTATCGTCATACTCAGAATTAGCATTTGAACAGAAGAATGAGTGATAAGTTATGGCAATATGGCCAGTTACATTTTCGTCAGTCGTGACGTCATTCCTTTTATGGTCGTAAAACAAAAACAAAAACAACAACCACATTCTGTGTTTCTGAGACATGTTTCGAATAGTTAATGAAGCAATTTTCTAACCATTAAAGGCTTGACTCATGTTACACTGACAGATATTCAGCTTTTGTTGTTTTATAATATCTTCGGAGTTATTACGGGCAAAGCATACATTTTAGATATGTAATTCAAATAGACTATCCGAGTCTGATCTATCTATCTATCTATCTATCTATCTATCTATCTATCTATCTATCTATCTATCTATCTATCTATCTATCTAGCCACCTCAATGTGTGTAATGATTACCAAGCTTGTCTAGCTAGAACCTAATTTCAAATGAGTTGTGAGTTCGATCCTCATTGGGTACCCCATACGTTCGGTCCTGTGCCACTTTTAAGCGGCGCTTAGAAAATCTATCTATCTATCTATCTATCTATCTGGTAGGAAGGGATGGAATAAAATTCCGTATCCAAAAAAAAAAAACAAAAAAAAAAACACTATTCTTAAAAAAGTGCTCAATACAAAGTAGAGCGAATAATATTTATTTAGAATTTATAACATAAATATGTTATATTATCACTACAAAAATAGCCATTTTGTTTCGACATTATCTGTGATAATCACTTGATAAGAAACAGATAGTATTGAAACAAAATGGCTACTTTTGTAGTGATATAAAATATTTGTTATAAATTCTAAATAAATATTATCTATCTATCTATCTATCTATCTATCTATCTATCTATCTATCTATCTAATTTTCAAGTGTAACCGTAAATTTCATGATTTTAAATAAAGATTATCCAGTGTGGCCCTCCGCATCTAGCATATCAAAGCTACATGTTAATACACCTCCCCGTGGCCAATATGTACCTGGAAAATCTACATTAATACGAGAAGCATAAGGATTGCACTTTCTTATTTAAAAAGTTCTCAAAATTTCCTTTCACTCAAGAGTAACGTCCATCGATCATCTGTAACCGAAATTCTATAAGAGTTATCGATATCAATAAATTCATCTTTTTCCTTCGTATGATCGATATTTTTCATTTAATTTGTTGATATAAACCCCCACTGACCGATAGTTTCCGATTTTCATGTTTTGATATTGCTCTCACATATGGTATGGGTTTTCTGCTCTCTCTCTCTCTTTGTCTCTCTCTCTATCTCTATCTCTCTCTCTCTATTTCAGTATATATAGAGATATATACTACCGATCACAATTATTAGGCGACAACAGTTTTTTAAAAGAAATAATCTATTTGATACTATTTTAGTATTTATTACCAAGTGGATAATTCTAAATAAAAATAGAATAGTTTTTTGTTAATGCTGCAAATAATATGAGCATGAAATGAACTGTTCTGGTGTCCAGTTTTTGTGCTTTCTTCCCCATGCTAGTCTCTTCTTCTTATTGGCTGGCCGAAGCAAAGGCTTCCTGGCTGCCTTGTAAAATTTTGAAAAGTAATAATAACAAAAAAAAAAGCATTTTGGACGTTGTAAAATTTTTCTTCGTTCCTTATTCACTTGCATATATATATATATATATATATATATATATATATATATATATATATATATATATACTGCTTTCGGCTTTATGTTACGTTCTTCGGCTAATGAATTGAATGCAGTTCGGTTTGTCTATCAAATTGAACACTCTCAGTTACTGGGGTGGGGGCCCACTTTCTGTAAATAACCCGCTTTAAAAGCTGCACGTCTCTACCGCACATAGAGCAGTGGAATGATATCCATCTGATAATAATTCAGACGGATTGAAGCAGACGGTTAATCTAGCTGCACTGAAGAGCTGTAATACAGCGAAACAGGCCTGTCTGCATATATGTATATATAATGATAATATACACGCTAAAAAGTCTGCCTCTTTCAACCGAGCGCCCATATCTCAGAGTTAGAATCGCCGACTGACGCGAATTCGGTCGGGTTTTAATCCTGGGTGAAAAAAGCAATCGGATGTCTAACCGTATTGATGAGCTGTGATACAGCGAAAAAGGCTTGACTACTAAGAAATATATTATGTGGTAACATTTTAAATATTATCGTATTAACATTATCATTCTATTACACGCCCACACGCCCCCCCCCCCCCATATATATATATATATATATATATGTATGTATATATAATTCGTAGTACTGAAAAAAAAAGCTTCTGTGTAGCGATGCAAAATGTTTTTATTGTAATCACTTATGATAAAAACTAGCAGTATAGCCCGGCGTGTGATCGGATGCAACGAAAGCATTAAAACTAATCCATGGCTCTGGAGCTAAGTCTCATCCTAAAAAAAATATTTGTGTCAAATTTGGTGAGAATCGGATAAAAATTGGGGATTTGTATAAAGGATATACAGACAGATAAACAGACACACACACAAACATCTTGCCTTTTATATATATATATATTATCGCTTTTCTGCACTATTGTAAGAACTGCAACCTTAAAACTTCTGAATATTGTTTCTTATGTCTTTGTCTATGAGTGTATCAAATTGGATTAAAATCGGACCACTCCTTCTATCACCCGATTTTTTCGATTATCGATTTTCGATATTTTTCGGGGGTACATCGACACAAAACCTAGCTAAGAACACTCGCAGACGCTTATAGTACAACTGTGTAAATTTTCAAGAAAATCGGTTCACCTGTTCCGGAGTCTATAGGTAACGGACGGACACACCAGACGCATACACGCAGAAAGTTCCGTTTATAAACGAGTTTCGATAGATTAGATTTGGATTAGATTAAATTTGGATATTATAATAAGATATTTTTCTACTTTATATTGAACACTATTGAAAATAAATGTGACAAACTGTGGATTTTTACTCCATATGCTCTTATTCTTACATATATAATTATTTTAAAGCGTCATTTTTGACCATCTATTTTTTTCGAATGTTATATAATTATTCATATCATTTTTTTTTAATCATTTCACCCCAAGCAAGTCATTCCACTGCCACTATCGCGCAGGGTGTTACATAGGGGAAGGAGGTGAGAAAGAGCGGTTAGATATAGGGAATGTCAGAAGGAGGGTGATAGACGGGTAAGGATGTACATAGGAAGAGTGTTTCAAAGAATGGATGTGTTAGGAAGTGTCTATTGACCTTACATTTAATCTCCTGGAGTTTGTAGCGGTCGGGGAAGCAAGTATGTGGAAGGGAATTCCACGGGCAGGAAGTGTGAGAAAAGAAGCTGTCGGAATAGAAATTGTGGTTACATTTTATCGGTTTCACTGTGAAAGGTGGGGACCTAGTTGCTACTCTAGTATCTCGTGCAAATTCTTATCTTGATCGAAGTTTATGGGAGCAGAAGCCGTGAATGTATTTATAGAAGAGGCACAGGGAAGCCACGTCACGCCGGTGAGAGAGTGACTGCAGCCGAGATGCCAAGTCGGTATCGATCACATCACAGATTCTCCGTTGTATTTTGTCAAGGATCCCTAGGTGGATAGCAGTAGCACCCGACCAGATATGGCAGCAGTATTCAATGCACGGGCGGATGCTAAGTCGGTATCGATCACATTACAGATTCTCCGTTGTATTTTGTCAAGGATCCCTAGGTGGATAGCAGTAGCACCCGACCAGATATGGCAGCAGTATTCAATGCACGGGCGGATGCTAAGTCGGTATCGATCACATCACAGATTCTCCGTTTTATTTTGTCAAGGATCCCTAGGTGGATAGCAGTAGCACCCGACCAGATATGGCAGCAGTATTCAATGCACGGGCGGATGCTAAGTCGGTATCGATCACATCACAGATTCTCCGTTGTATTTTGTCAAGGATCCCTAGGTGGATAGCAGTAGCACCCGACCAGATATGGCAGTAGTATTTAATGCACGGGCGGATGCTAAGTCGGTATCGATCACATCACAGATTCTCCGTTGTATTTTGTCAAGGATCCCTAGGTGGATAGCAGTAGCACCCGACCAGATATGGCAGCAGTATTCAATGCACTGGCGGATGCTAAGTCGGGATCGATCACATCACAGATTCTCCGTTGTATTTTGTCAAGAACCCCGAGATGTAGCAGCTGTATTCAATACACGAGCGGATGGTAGATTTATATATATGCAGGATAGATTCAGACGGGAAAGACTTCCGGGCCCTGCACAGAGAACCGACTTTCATATCAGCGGATTTAGTAATGGATTCGATATAATCTTTCCACTTGAGGTCCGCTGAGTGTGTGAGGCCAAGCAGGAGTAGTCTTTTACTCTCTTTATTAAAATAAGTTTATTGAGCTTTATATTTTTTAATTATATAATTTACCTTTATATCTTTTTTTTTCCTTGTTAAATGTTCTATGAAGCTTTAAAAATAAAAGGTTATTTCATATTTAGACTTTTTCTTAACAAGCTTCTGATCTTTAAAATCGCTACTATCTAAATCTAAACTTATTTATAAATGGAACTTTGTCTGTGTGTGTGTGTCCGTTACCTATAGACTCTGAAACGGCTGAACCGATTTTCTTGAAAATTTACACAGTTGTAATATAAGCATCTGCAAGTGTTCTTAGCTAGGTTTTCTGTCGAGGTACCCCCGATAAATATCGAAAATCGATAATCGAAAAAATCGGGTCATAGTAGCAGTGGTCCGATTTTAATCAAATTTGATACTCTCATAGACATAGACATAAGAAACGATATTCAGAAGTTGCAAGGTTGCATTTCTTACAATAGTGCAGAAAATCGATAATATATAGGCAAGATGTTTGTGTGTGTGTGTCTGTTTATCTGCCTGTATGTCTGAATTTTTTTTTAGCCCTTTAATTTAGTTTTTGCTTCAGGTTTGGCTCTAAGTAGGAATAATTGTAGTTCTTAGTCTCAGCCATGATACCATTTACTCAGAGGACTTATTTAGCCTTCAAAATTCAGTTTACGACGAAAAAAACTTATTTGATATCGATACCAGGAAATCAAAATTTGACTTACATCCATTCATTTTTCTTTCAGTCTACGGTTTCGCTTTAACTGGAAACAACTATTGCTTTTTAGTCTTTCGTGCCAACGTGCAAAGAGTCTGAGCTCCAGAACTATGGGTTAGTTTTCAAGCTTTCATTACACCCGAGCAACGCCGGGCTATACTGCTAGTATATGATATTTAAATTTCCTGGTTTGATTGAATCTGCGTTAAATGCAAGTACCATTTTCAAAATTGTGTATTTCGTTGCAATCATTCATTTTTGCCATTGGCAACAAAGCTACGACGTGAGTGATAAACATTTGCCTGAATAGAATAAATCACAACAGAAGACATTAGAATCGATTACTTGTAGTTTCTCAATTGCGACCTGATGTACGATGATCCTTCGCCAGAAAATTAATGCATTTCCGGACTATTTAAAAAGATGGAGGACTTCATTCATTCAAAATAATCATACCTGATGTGCAATAGATTTGGGTTCCAGTGACATATCGGGGAATTCTCAAAGGTTGCTTTTTATTTTGTTGATATTTCTTTTATGCAAAGACGTTCGACAAAATACGCTATAAAGAATTGATGGAGATGCTCAGCAGCCTCGAGATATTTGGGAAAGACATAAGATTAATCAAGAATCTCTACTGTCAGCAAACCGCCTGCATGCGGTTTAATACCAAATGGCTTTTTTCTCGGTATTTTTCATTCCTTGAATTATGATTTATGAAGGTAACGAATTCAGCAGATATTTGTGGTCCAGTGGATATCGGCTCGGAACGAGAAACCGGGGTGCCGAGTTCGAATTCCAGTTGAATCCATTGTATTCACTTACGCGCAAATATCCTTGGGAAAGGTATTAATCCGTCTCTTACTTCCAGTTATGGGTTAAATAGCAGGATAGATTGGGTTCTATAGCCTTGGTCGGCAACCAGTCTACCGCAGAAAGCAATGGCAACCTACTGCGGGATAATCCTCTGCCCAGTCAGTGATGTCTCTTTCGAGACATGATCGCCCAAGCGTGTATCACGTATGGCACTTAACGGACTGACAAAGATAGAAAGGGGCGTAAGACAAGGATGTGTCTTTTCACCGGATCTGTTCAACTTGTACAGCGAGACTATTATGAGGACCCTAGACGTTATGCCAGGATTTTCATCTGAGGCCACAATCTGAACAACATAAGATACGCAGATGATACAGTGCTGATTGCAGACAGGGGAAGGAAACTACAAGACTTCCCACAGAAGGTAGTTGAAGAGAGTTGACAAGAATGGACTACAAATAAACTGCAAGAAAACCGAATGCATGGTCATCAGCAAAAACAGCAACCCAAAATGCTCAATGCAGGGGCGGATACTAAAAGTAAGCAAATACCAAATTTAAATACCTGGGAAGTGTTCTAATACACACACACACACACACACACACACACACACACACACACATATATATATATATATATATATATATATATATATATGATGGACCTTTCTGCCGATTTTGAGGTATGAGGATCCGAAAACTTCACTCAGGTTTTACGTCTTTGTCATATGTGAACCTTAAGTACCTCTACTCACTTGCAGACAAAACCACATATTGTGCAGCAGCGAGGAGCTCATGACATAACGTCAAGAATATTTCCTGTCGCTTTCCGCCGTTGCTCTTCGTCTCTTTTCCGGGCAATACGACTGGTTTCGAAATTTATTATACAACTGTGGCACAATCTCCAGTTAACTCAGGAAAAAACTCACTGGAAGTTAGTAGAGGACATAATGATATCTGAGTGATTACTCTTTAACCAGTCTTTATACTTGAGCCACGGCCGGCCATCATTCATTTGTCCACTGACAAGCTTGCTATACATGAGGATATATATATATATATATATATATATATATATATATATATATATATATATGGTAGACTTTGAAAAACAGTAGTTACTCTGGCATGTACGCTTCGCTCATTCACTAATGAATTAGAGCACTCTGGCTATTGGGCGTGTATAATGATAATATACACGCTAAAAAGTCTTCCTTCTTCTACCGAGCACCCATAGCCCAGAGGTAAAATCGCCTTCTGGCGCCAATTCGGTCGGGTTTCAATACTGGGTTAAAAGCAATCGAAGTCTAACCGTACTGATAAGCTGTGATACAGCGAAAAATATTGTCTGCGGATGACTATATATATATATTGTTTTTCTATTCTGTTCAATATGTTCAATATGTCCAATTAGTGGATATATTGGTGAATCTGGAAACAGTTTTAGATTCCGTTTCAATAATCATAAACTAGGCATAAGCCAAAACAACCCTTATTCGCCCATAGCTTAACACTTCAATCAACCAGGACACACATTACAAAACTGCAAATGTTTACTGATAGATTCCGATTTTAGTTCTACATACTCACGCAGAAAGAAAGAAAAATACTGGATTTTAAAATTAAATACATATAGGCTAGGGTTAAATAGGGACTTAGGTGTTTTGAATCTTCATAAACATTTCAACAGTTAAACAATTTTTAGATACACTTAAAAATGTTTTCTTTAAAACAACATTTAAAAGTATTATTAGAGATAGGTTTACGTTTACAAATATTAAAAAAACTCTATCGCTTTCTACGTCACGTGATGTAAACATCTCTCGACGAACGCTCTCGCGATGGACGCTTCTAGTTTAAATTTTAAAATCATTTGTTTCTGATGAAAGGCGGAGGTCGGTCTGATATTATCAAATATATATATATATATATATATATATATAATAATAGAAATAAATAAATACTGTCAAAAAATACATTTTTAAACTTACAACTTTTCAGTAGTTTTTCCTATATATATATATATATATATATATATATCGCTGAATCATGATTGTTTTTAGTATTATCAGTTCGGAAGATGTTATCAAGTATTCAGATTCCTTTTATTACCAAATTATAACTTGAAGTTGTTTGTCAGATCGCCAATGAAGCCATACAAATGATGAGATAAGCTGAGACCTTCTTAACTGTGTCTAAATCTACATTCAATGTTATACTGAGACAATTCTGTTGGCGCCTATTTTTTGTATTGTCTGGCTTCTCTTTGATGACAGAGAGAAATGGATGTCGTCTGCAGAATGAAAACTTTGATAGCCAACACATTTGAATTACAATTTTAATGACAAAAGTTGTACACGGACAAAAGATTTATTATATTTTATTTTTTTAAAATAATCGGTTTAATACCAAATGGCTTTTTGCTCGGTATTTTTCATTCCTTGAATTATGATTTATTGAATGCGCGACTGGAAAAAACTAGAAATATCACTACCTCTGCCATATTGTTTTCGACTGCGTTTGTCTGTCTGTCTGTCTGTCTGTCTGTCTGATGAATATATCTCAAGACCTGCTGGATGGCTTGGGGATGGAACTTTCAGGGATAATTGGCCTCATGACTGGCACGAACAGATTAAGCTTTGGATTCGATACGGTACGGAATAAAGTTTCTGGGTTAATTTCTTAGTTTGTTTTTTTACTAATATTTTCTAGTACGTTTCACATGCCAAATACTGAATTACCTCCCCTAGATTGCTTTATGTCATTACATTTTCTGAAAGCAGTATTTTTTCAACGACAACATTATCATTTACAATATAAATTTAATAGTTATTATCCAAAAGCATAAAAAAATATAAAATTCACATTAAAAAAAATCAAAACACAATTAGGATTGTTTTGGTGCCCTCCTACGAGGAATGGACTCTTTCTCTTATATGTAATTACCTGCGTGACTTCCAGAGTGCAGTTAACGATAGCAGATAACAGAAACAGTAAACGAAGGCAGTTGACGACAGCTACTAGTCAGGCAATAAGCAGCGTAATAATACCTTCGGACTTACTAATTGACTTATTATTAATAGTGCCTTTGAATATTTTGTTTCTTGTTATACTAATACACTGTTTTGACTCTAACTTCTTTTTCCGTGTCTTACTTCCGGACCAAACCGATCTTTACAAGTTTATGGCGAAGTTTCACCACAACCCCACAACAAATTAGCGACGAATATCCACAGCAGGAGTATTTAGAAAATAAAACGATCTCTTCAAAAATGTTGGCATCCTAATTTTGAATTTAACTTTCAATATTACATTTTTCATTTTTTTGTATTTTTACCCATGAAAGCGGACAGGTTCATTGCATTTATTCTTTCTCATTTTAATATTCATCTCTGGCTAATCGCTGAGATGATGTTAGTATTGCCTTGGCGGAGGTTTGCAATCTTTGACTGCTCTTGAAATTTTTTTATCGGATCAAACAACCAAAGGCATTACTGTCTGATCCGGTTCTTGTATGATCATCGAAGTTAAGCAAAGTTGAGCCTGGTCAGTACCTAGATAGGTGACCGCTTGCGAATAACAAGTAGTTATTATCCTGGATGTGCGGGTGGTGTAAGAAATAACGGATCGAAATTAGAAACTGGTTAACTATTTTCTAATTCCAGTCGGATTTGTTATTTTCACTTTCGAGCGAATACCCTGGGGAATGGCATGAATCCTCCTCTTCGCCTCCAGCTACGGGTTAATTAAAATTTTAAAAGTAATTTCTGTCTTCAACTACCCTAAAAGTTTATTTTTAGTATCTGAGAGTATATATATATATATATATTAATTATTTCACTCTAAGCAAGGCATCTCACTGCCACTGTTGCGCAGGACATTACATAGGGAGAAAGTGATGAGAAAGAATGTTTAGGGGTTACATAGGAGAAAGTGATGAGGAAGAGTGGTTAGGGTGTCACATAGGAGAAAGTGATGAGGAAGAGTGGTTAGGGGGTTACATAGGGGAAAGTGATGAGGAAGAGAGGTTAGGGGGTTACATAGGAGAAAGTGATGAGGAAGAGAGGTTAGGGGTTTTACAAGGGGAAAGTGATGAGAAAGAGTGGTTAGGGGGTTATATAGGGGAAAGTGATGAGGAAGAGTGGTTAGGGGGTTGCATAGGGGAAAGTGATGGGAAAGTGGTGGGGGTTACATAGGAGAAAGTGATGAGAAGAGGTTAGGGTTTACAAGGGGAAAGTGAGAAAAGAGTGGTTAGGGGGTTATGTGAGGAAAGTGATGAGGAAAGAGTGGTTAGGGGTTTACACAAGGGAAGTGATGAGAAAAATGGTTAGGAGGTTACATAGGAGAAAGTGATGAGGAAAGAGGTTATGGGTTTTACAGAAATAATACACGTTAGTTGAGAGTTTATATAGGAAAGTGATGAGGAAGAGTGGTTAGGGGGTTACATAGGAGAAAGTGATGAAAGAGAGGTTATGGAGTTTCTGAGGAAAGTGATGAGAAAGAGTGGTTAGGGGGTTATATGGGGGAAAGTGATGAGGAAAGGTAAGTTGGGGGGTTACTAGGAGAAAGTGATGAGAAGAGAGGTTAACAGGTTTTGGGGGAAAGTGATAGAGAAAGAGTGGTTGGGGACTGCATAGGGAAAAGTGACAGTGAGGAAGAGTAGTTGGGGAGTTACATAGAAGTGATGAGAAAAGTGGTTAGGGGTTACTGGGAGAAAGTGATGAGAAAAGAGGTTATGCAAGTTTCTGAGGGGAAAGTGATGAAAAGTGGTTGAGGTTATATGAGAGAAGTGATGAGGAAGAGTGGTTAGGGGGTTACATAACGGAAGTAAGTGAAGAGGAAAAAGTGGTTGGGGAGTTACATAGGGAAAAGTGAGGAAGAGGTTATGGGTTTTACAAGGGGAAAGTGATGAAAGAGTGGTTAGGGGGTTATATGAAGTGATGAGGAAGAGTGGTTGAGAGTTACATGGGAGAAAGTGATGAAAGAGGTTATGGTTTTACAAGAGGAAAGTGATGAGAAAGAGTGATTGGGGTTATATAGGGGAAAGTGATAGGGAAGAGTGGATTAGAGATTTACGCAGGAGAAAGTGATGAGGAGAAGGAGTTGTAAGTTTTACAAAGGAAAAGTGATGAGAAAGAGTGGATAGGGGGTTACATAGGGAAAAGTGGTAGGGGAAGAGTGGTTAGGGGTTTACATGAGGGAAGTGATGAAAAAGTGGTTGGGGGTTACATAGGAGAAAGTGATGAGAAGAGGTTATGGGTTTTACAAGGGGAAAGTGATGAAGAGTGGTTGGGGAGTTATATGGAAAGTGATGAGAAAGTGGTTGGGGAATTACATAGGAGAAAGTGATGAGAAAGAGAGGTTATGGAGTTTTACAAGGGAAAAGTGAGGAAAAGAGTGGTTAGAGAGAGTTATATAGGGGGAAAGTGATGAGGAAGAGTGGTTAGGGGGGTTACACATGAGAGAAAGTGATGAGAAGGAGTTATACAGGGTTTCAAAGGAAAATGGAGAAGTGAGAAAGAGTATGGTTGAGAGGGTTACATAGGGAAAAGTGATGAGGAAGAGTGGTTGGGGGGTTACATGGGGAAAGTGATGAAAAGTGGTTAGGGGGTTACATGAGAAGAAGTGATGAGGAGAAGAGGTTAGGGTTTTACATTGAGAAAGTAAGTAGAGAAGAGCTGATTTAAGAGGGTTACATAAAGGAAAGTGATGAGAAAGAATGATTGGGGGGTTACCTGGAGAAAGTGATGAGGAAGTGTGGTTAGGGGGTTACATAGGGGAAAGTGATGAGAAAGAATGGTTAGATATAGGAAATGTCAGAAGGAGGGTGATAGACGGGTAAGGATACCGAGGATGAGGGCTGCGTAAATGAGAAAAGTGTTTGAAAGAATGTGTGCGAGATAGTGTATTAGGAGGTGTCTATTGACCTTACATTTAAACTGATGGAGATTGTAGCTGTCGATAAAACAAGTATACGGAAGGGAATTTCACAGGCGGGAAGTGCGAGAAACAATGCTGTTGGAGTAGAAATTGCGGTTACATCTTATCTGTTTCACTGTGAAAGTGTGGGACCTAGTTGCTAATCTAGTATCTCGTGCAAATTCATACCTAGGGGGCACCAGTGATCTAAGTTCATCGGAGCATGAGCCGTGAAAGTATTTATAGTAGAGGCACAGGGAAGCTACGTCATGCCGATGAGAGAGTGATTCTGAGTGCTGTTACCAAAACTAGCCTATTCTAATACGGTTAAATTCGAAAAAGAATCTGATTATTGGACAGAGTGTAAACGGTAAAGCGGTATTGAACAGTACTAAATAGTAGAATTAATCCCTAAACGTGGACAGTGGAATGAGAACAAACTATCCCCACTAGTTTGAAAACATGGTTCAGTCCTGAATTCCATATAGGTTCAGTCAGGCTTGGGCGATTATTTCTCGAAAGAGACATGACTGACTGGGCAGAAGATTATCTCGAAGCAGGTTGCCATTGCTTTCTACGGTAGACTGGTTGCCAACCAAGGCAATAGAACACAATCTGTATTATTATTTGACTCACAGCTAGAGGGGGAAGAGATGTATTTTATTATTAAGTAGTAATTAGTCGGGGATCAGTTTATTACTTTATAGCAATAGAAAACCGATTCTCCACTTTATGCCTAGTAGAAGTTTTAATTATGTTTAAACTATTAAAAACAATCAGTCAGTTAAGTGCCATACGTGATACACGCTTGGGCGATCATGTCTTGAAACAGACATGACTGACTGAGCAGAAGATTATCCCGCAGTATTGTGACAATATTTTCTGCAGTAGACTGGTTGCCAAGCAAGGCTATAGAACCCAGTCTCTGCTGGTATTTGACTCATAGCTAGAGGGAGAAGAGATGTATTATATTATTAAGTAGTAATTAGTGGGGGATCAGTTTGTTACTTCATTAAAATATAAACTATTCCCCAGTTTATGCCCAGTAGAAGCCTTAATCATGTTTTCAACTATTATATTCAGTCAGTCATTTAAGTGCCATAAGGTATACATGCTTGGGTGATCATGTCTTGAAAGAGACATGACTAACTGGTCAGAAGATTATCCTGCAGTAGGTTGCCATAACTTTCTGCGGTAGACTGGTTGCCAATCAAGGCTATAGAACCCAATCTGTCTTATTATTTGACTCATAGGTAGAAGGAGAAGAGATGTATTATATTATTAAATAGTAATTAGTCGGGGATCAGTTTAAATAAATATCGAAAATTGATAATCGAAAAAATCGGGTTATAGAAGGAGTGGTCCGATTTTAATCAAATTTAATACACTCATAGACAAAGACATAAGAAATAATATCCAGAAGGTTCAAGGTTGCAGTTCTTACAATATTGCAGAAAATCGATAATATATATATATATAAAAGGCAAGATGTCTGCGTTTGTGTTTGTTTAT
Source organism: Ascarosepion bandense (assembly GCA_037127315.1). Classification (NCBI taxonomy): domain Eukaryota; kingdom Metazoa; phylum Mollusca; class Cephalopoda; order Sepiida; family Sepiidae; genus Ascarosepion; species Ascarosepion bandense. Next base: position 886,962 of record JBBBDQ010000482.1, read on the forward strand.
CTGCCTATATGTGAGTATTTTTTCAGCCCTTTTATTTTAGTTTTTGCTTCGGGTTTGGCTCTAAGTAGGTATAATTGTAGTTCTTAGTTTCAGCCATGATATCATTTACTCAGAGGACTTATTCAGCCATGATATCATTTACTCAGAGGACTTATTTAGCCTTCAAAATTCAGTTTACGATGAAAAAAACTTATTTGGTATCGATACCAGGAAATCAAAATTTGACTTACATCCATTCATTTTTCTTTCAGTCTGCGGTTTCGCTTTAACTGGAAACAAATAATGCTTTGTGTGTGTGTGTGTGTGTGTGTGTGTGTGTGTGTGTGTCTCCTTTATACAAATCTACAATTTTTATCCGATTCTCACCAAAACTTACAAAAATATTCTTTAGGCTTTTTTTTCGAATTTGAACGAGATACTAGATTAGCAACTAGATCCCTCCCTTTTACAGTGAAACCGATAAATGCAACCGCAACTTCTACTCCAACAGTTTCTTTCCTCGCACTTCCCGACTGTGGAATTCTCTTCCACACGATTGCTTCCCCGACGGCTACAATCTCCTGGAGTTTAAATGTAAGGTCAATAGACACCTCCTAACACACTAACCTGCTCCCATTCCTCTGACATTCCCTATGTCTAACATTCATTCCTCCTGACATTCCCTATGTCTAACCACTCCTTCTCTTTACCTTCCCCTATGTAGCCCCATGCGCAATAGTGGCAGTGGAATGCCTTGCTTGGGGTGAGATGATTTAAAAAAAAGGCTTACGGTCAGGACATTGGCTGCTTATTATTTATCCGATCAGGTCTGATCAAGATCAGGATTTCAGCCCTTTTATCGTAATTCTTGCTGCAGAATTTGCTTTAACTTGGTAAAATTATAGTTTTTAGTCTCAAACATTAGTAGATCATTTTCCCCAATATCGGAAATCGATATCCCCGATATTCTATCAAATCTTAACCAAAACAGATATTGAGCCATCAATATTGCTCATTTTCTCCAATTTTACTCCCGATGGACTTAGGTTAGTTTATCTTTGGATGACTTATTTGACTCCGATATTGGAAATCGATACCCAGATATCCTATCGGATCTGATAAAAAATCAGGTTTTCAACCCTTTTATTTTAGTTTTTGCTTCGGATTTGGCTCTAAGTAGGTATAATTGTAGTTCTTAGTCTCAGCCATGATACCATTTACTCAGAGGACTTATTTAGCCTTCTAAATTCAGTTTACGACGAAAAAACTTATTTGATATCGATACCAGGAAATCAAAATTTGACTTACATCCATTCATTTTTCTTTCAGTCTACCGTTTCGCTTTAACTGGAAACAACTATTGCTTTTTAGTCTTTCGTGCCAACGTCCAAAGAGTCTGAGCTCCAGGACCATGGATTAGTTTTCAAGCTTTCATTACACCCGTGCAACGCCGGGCTATACTGCTAGAATAAACATAAAATCGCCAGGCTAAAGGCCGGTTTCCCATATTACAAACACCACAAAAGCAAGAGCCATAATCTTTCACATGTGTCAGTTAAGTGCCATATGTGATATACGCTTGGGCGATTATGTCTTGAAAGAAACATGACTGATTGAAAAGAAGATTTTCCCGTAGTTTGTTGCCATTACTTTCTGCGGTAGACTGGGTGTCTGTCCTGCTATTTAACTCATAGATGGAGAGAGAAGTGACGGATCATTACTATTCTTAATAGAATTTGCATGGAAGTGAATATAACAAATTAAACAGGAATTCGAACTCGGCTCTCCGATTTCTCGTCCCGAGTCAATATTCACTGTACCGCAAGGCACTTAATCGTAGCTTTCTTAGCACAACTTTCATTTTCTCGCTGCTTTTTACTCGGAATGACGAGATTTTCTGTTTGTAGTGCTCTCATTCTTTAGGACAAAAAACCGATGAAGGAGGCAATAATCTGTATTTTTTTATTTTTATTTTTTCCTTTTTGGCGTTCATGATTCATTTGGGGAAAAAAAGTTTGAAATTTTTATTTATTTATTTATTTATTTATTCTGTTATGCGAAGCTATCCTGGCCAAGGTATCAGCAGCCATTTGTTACCTCTCCCCGCTTTGGTCTGTTCTTTGAATCGAAATTCACCAAGCAGCTTAACTTGATGTTGATTTTTGGGAAAAGCAAGAATTGAAGAGTGAAACTTTCTTAATTCAAATTTCCTGTGTTAAACTGTGAGGTATATTACGATTTATTTTTTATATCTGTATTTTTCGTTTTTTTTTTTTTTTTTTTTTTTTTACCTTTTTGGCGTTCATGCTTCATTTGGGAAAAAAAAAAGTTTGAAATTTGTATTTATTTATTTATTCTGTGATGCGAAGCTATCCTGGCCAAGGCATCAGCAGCCACTTGTTACCCCTCCCCGCTATGGTCTGTTCTTTGGATCGAAATTTACCAAGTAGCTTAACTTGATGTTGATTTTTGGGAAAAGCAAGAATTGAAGAGTGAAACTTTCTTAATTCAAATTTCCTGTGTTTAAACTGTGAGGTATGTTATGATTTATTTTTTATATCTGTATTTTTTATTTTTATTCCTTTTTGGCGTTCATGCTTCATTTGGACTTTAACTAAGTTAAAACTTAGTTAACTCTCCACTTTTGGAAGTTTGTGTTTTGTGCATGTTTTATTTTTTTTTTTTTTTTTAATAGAACTAGATAGGTCACACTATCGCCCGGTCAATACTCCTCCCACGTCTATTGAACTGGAGTAGAGGCTCGCCCCTTGTTTCCTGTTTAGGATGTGGTTTCCGGTTTTCTCTTCTCTTCTCTCTCTTCAGACCTTGGTATTGGTGCTTCCGTGAGTTTCCTGCGATCTGGCCGGTTGGTGGCAACGGCTCATCACTGTGAGGGTACCGGGTTGGCAGATTCCTGGTTGCTGCTTCCGGCTGGTAGTTAGGAGCCCTAACTCTTGCGTAGCGCCAAGAGCGGTTGCTCTGATCAACAGTTGTATAATATCGGGGTTCTTGTAGTGCCATGTTGCGCATGGATAGGTGTCCCTGCAAGCGCTTTCGGTGGGCAACCCCGAGGCCACACCTTGTTGCAGCCCTAGCCAGTTTCCCTCCCAGCACAGATCGTGGGTAATGACCGCCTGTATCCTCTACCCTAGGTCCCTTTCTACAAACAGAATCATGACTAAACAAATCAGAAACGACCCTAAACCAGCTAAATCCAAACCACCTAAACCCATTAACCTTTCCTTCACTAATATCCGGGGCATTCGTACTAACTTTCCTAGTGTAGAAGCGTTCCTGCATGAAAAGTCCCCTGACATCCTTGCGCTCTGCGAAACTAACCTCAACTCAGCTATTCCCTCCTCTGACCTCTTCATCCCTGGTTATCTTCCCTTTTTAAGGAAGGATGCCACTGTCCACATGCATGGGCTGGGTGTTTATGTCAGCGAACACCTCCCCATAGCTAGGGTGACTTCACTCGAATCTACTGACCACCAATACATATGTCTCCGCCTGTCTCTCCTCAGTTCGGTTAGCTACCTATTCTTTCTTTACCGTTCTCCCTCCTCTTCTGACTGCTCCCTACTAGATAGCATTGCTGACGACATAGATAAGGCTATTTCCTATCACCCATTCGCCCACATATTTGTATTTGGAGACCTCAATTCCCATCACTCTGAGTGGCTTGAAAACGCCGTTACTGATCCGGCGGGCATTCACGCCATGAACTTTGCTATTTCCCAATCCCTTACACAAGTGGTGGACTTCCCCACTCGCTTCCCAAGCACTCCCTCGGGTCATTCCTCACTGCTAGATATATATTTCACCTCTGCGCCTGACGCCTGTCAAGTCTCGCAGCTTTGCCCTCTCGGCAACTCCGACCACGCTGTAATCTCTCTCAGTATTTTTTTCCAATCTCACTCCCCCCAGGAGCCCCCTACTTATAGAACCTCCTACCTCTACCAAAAGCTGACTGGGATGCCTTTCGCGATTTCCTCTGCGACGTCACTTGGGGAAAAGTGTTTGACCTATCAGTTGATGAATGTGCCTCTGAGGTCTCGTCATTGGTGAAAGCTGGCATTGATGCCTTCATACCCACCAGGAAGTATTGCTTAAAACCTCATTCCTCTTCGTGGTTCTCTCCGGCCTGCTCAGGCGCCATTGCCCACAGGAACTATTACTTCCGTCTATTCCGGAGACAGCCAACTGATCACAATAGGCGCCTGTTCACATCTGCTCGCAATGAGTGCAAGAGAACCCTAAATGACGCCAAACAGTTGTTTGCTGAGAGAATGCGACAGCACATAGCTGACCGCAAGTTCGGCTCCAAGGACTATTGGAGGATTTGTAAACGAGTGCTCAATAATAGGAAATCCTCAATACCTCCTTTAATCCATGGATTTGAGGTTCTCACGTCATCTGCGGACAAAGCTGAGTGCTTTGCCCACAGATTCTCATCCAACTCCACATTCGACTCGTCCGGAGTGCACCCACCCAACTTCCCGATTAGAATTGAGGCCAAACTGCACGACGTATATACTACCCCGACAGTAGTATCCAGAGTAATTTCAAAACTCGACCCCCATAAGGCGTGTGGAGACGATGGAATCCCGGTGATAGTCCTTAAGATGTGTGCTCCTGAACTTTCCCCTGTCCTCTCTAAACTATTTAACTATTGCCTTTCTGCTTCCTGCTTTCCTGCATGCTGGAAATTCTCGTCAGTCGTTCCTGTCTTTAAGAATTGTGGTGAACCCTCGGACCCATCCAACTATCGCCCTATCAGTCTTCTACCAATATTCGGGAAAGTATTCGAGGCTATAATCAATGCTGAAATAGTTCATCATTTCACCGCCCACAAACTGTTCTCCGACAGGCAATATGGATTCCGCTTTGCCAGGTCCACGGCCGACCTGCTAACAACCGTAACGGAGTACATGCTAGAGGCCCTTGATGAGTCTGATGAGGCACGCGCGGTTGCTCTGGACATCTCCAAGGCTTTCGACAGGGTTTGACACTCTGGCCTCCTATGCAAACTACGCGGTTATGGCATTACCGGTCGCCTGCTTGACCTAATCCAATCTTTTTTAAATAACCTCAAAATGAAGGTCGTTCTGAATGGGCGTGCCTCTTCGTCCTACAGCACGAATGCTGGTGTCCCACAGGGCTCTATCCTGGGCCCGACGCTCTTCCTTATTTTCATCAACGACCTCCCAGATGAGATCAAGTCTCAAGTAGACACTACAATATACTCCCGCTCCAGTAAGAAACCTGTCGTGGCGGACAGACATAATCTCGCTGCTGACCTTGAGCGGGATCTACACTCTGTGGTGAACTGGGGCAAGAAGTGGCTTGTCAACTTCAATTCATCTAAGACCAAGCTGTTGTCTGTCAACCATTATAGGCAACTTCTGCCTCCCATAAGCATGGACCAAGTGATTCTCCCTGAGAGTAATACACTACGCCTCCTCGGACTTACCCTGTCCTCAGACTTCAAATGGAAGCACTATATTGAATCCATAGCAAAATCTACTGCTAAGAAGATTGGGTCACTATGTCGATCCAGGATGTTTTATCCGCCTGAATCCATCCTGCATATATACAAGTCAACCATCCGTCCGTGCATGGAGTACTGCTGCCATTTATGGTCAGGTGCCCCTGTCGTTCTCCTCAGTGTTCTTGACAAGCTCCAAAGGAGAGTCTGTAATGTGATAGGTACTGATCTGGCGACTCGACTGCAGCCACTTCCCCATCGTCGAAATGTGGCCTCCCTCTGTCTCTTCTATAAATACTTTCATGGCTTCTGCTCGGATGAGCTTAAGTCACTGATGCCTCATCAACATGTGTTTACTCGTGCAACCAGACTGGCAACTGGGTCCCACCCATTCACAGTCAGGTTAGCCAAATGCAGACGACAATTCTACTCCTGCAGCTTCCTCTCTCGCACTTCCCGCCTGTGGAACTCACTCCCGTATTCTTGCTTTCCTGACGGCTACAACCTCCAGAAATTTAAATTCAAAATCAATACTCATCTACTAACCACTGGCCTCTAGCTCTCTCCCTACCCCTGTATAACCTTCCCTTTCTCTCCACCTATGTATCTGTCATAGCACCTGCTTTCTCAGCTTTCTATTGTTCCTTTCTAACTAGTTTGTACTCCTCACTCTTTTCTAATTAATCTTTTTACATTTATGTAACCCCCTGCACATCAGTGGCGTTTCTGCCTTGCTCGGGGTGAAATGATTAAAACAAAAAATAACTGCCGTGATTTCTCCGTCGCCTACAAATCATTGGCGAAACTACCTGTACTCCTGAAGCAACAGACCATCAGGTGAATCTCCATGACCACTTCCTCATATTCTATCCTGAAAACTACTTCGTTAAAAGGCCCCTGAGTATTTCAGTTCATTCACTACTCGGCGTCAAAACTGATGCCAAATATAAAACATCTTCTGATGTGTCGTTCCATAGATACGAAAGCCAACTCGGGAAACTTCAGATCGGACATGGCTGAGGCTCCTTTTTCGGCCTTCTTTTTTAACATCCTGCCTCATAAAATGATGTACTCTTTATACCTAAAAAACAATTCCCACCGAAACTGAACAGCCAGCCTTAACCGTAACTACTAACACAATATCTAACACAAAGAATAGTTTGATAGAACACAAGGTTCATTCAAGACTTCTCACAATTAACGGAAGAGGCTTCTGGAAAATTCAGTATAGATATACATAACCAAGGCCGAAATCAAATAAATTGAACCTTGGAAAGTTATTTTTTTTGTTGTTGTTATAATTATATCGCCCCAAGCAAGGTAGTTTACTACCACTGGTGCGCTGGGGGTTACATAAAAGGAAAATTATGAGAAAGAGGGACAGGTTATAGGGGGTGTCAGGAAGTGGGTAAGAGAAGGATGAGAATACTGATGAGAGTGGAGTGGATAGAGAAAGGAGCATGAGAGAGAGGATGCAAGTTAGTGAGATAGAAGATGACTTTTGACTTTACATTTAAATTCTTTGAGATTGTAGTGTCGGGGAATCAAGTAAACAGAAAGGAATTCCACAGGCGGGAAGTGCGAGAAAAAAAAGCTATTAGAGTAGAAGTTGCGGTTACATTTTATTGGTTTCACTAGTGGGACCTAGTTGCTAATCTTATGGCTCGAGTATAGTAGTTATATATAGGGGGCACCAGTGAGCTAAGTTCATCGGAGCAGAAGCCGTAAAAGTATTTGTAGAAGAGGCATAGGAAAGCCACATTACGCCGGTGAGAAAGTGACTGTATCTGATCGATCACATTACAGAATCTACGTTGGATTTAGTCAAGGACCCCTAGGTAGATAGCTGGTCATCCTCTTCTGGACTTCCTCCGTCTCAATGAGCAAAATCTCAGTAATATGTTGTCATAGATTGTTAAGTCTTATCTAAAGTCTTGACCCTCAGAATGACACTGGTTCAGATAGAATTTCACTGGTTGTCCTTGAGAATATTAACTCTGAGAAACCCCTGACATTAGTGAAACTATTTAATCGCTACTTGAGGAAGAAATCTTTCCCATGTCTGAGGAAAATGTCAAGTGTACGCCCTGTTTTTAAGAATGCCGGCGAGCACACATATCCATCTTGCTATAGACCCATCAGCTTCATCAGTGACATGAAGAATCTTTTTGAAGTTATAATCAACAAACATTTTGTTGATCACCTCAATAGGGACAAACTCTTGAGCGACAAGCAGTAAGGATTTTGATCGGCTTTGTCCACTGCTGATATTCTAACCGTCATTACTTAATAAATTGATGGGGCACAAGACAACAAATACATTTCAAGCACGATCGAAGTATATATTTCAAAGACACGCAGTATAATAGGTGGTTACGAAACAAGCTCATCAGCTTAGGAATCATTCAATTATCAAGTCCTTCATAACGGATAGGTTCCTGAAAGTTTTTATTGATGGACAATCATCAGAGGCCCAAGTGATAAACGCATAACATAAATGATCTGCCTAAGTGTTTTTATTTTACGATCATATGGGAACATTCATGCTAAAACGGTATGGGTCCACCTACAAAATTCAAGATTATCAGAACTTGGCAGCTGATCTCTCCTCTGATCTAGTTTTAACATCTCAGTAGTACAAAAACTAGCTGGTCTTATTCAGTCAATCAGTTAATGCCATACGTCATACACGATTGGGCGATTATTTCTCGAAAGAGACATGACTGACTGGGTAGATCATTTTTCTGCAGTAGGTTGCCATTACTTTCTGCGGTAGACTGGTTGCCAGCCAAGGCTATAGAACACAATCTGTCCTATTATTTAATCCATAACTGGAGAGAAGAGATGGAGTAATACCTTTCCCAAGGGTATTTGCGCGTAAGTGAATGCAATGAATTCAACTGGAATTCGAAATCGGCTCTCCGATTTCTCTTTCCGAGCCGATATCCACTATACCACAAAGCGATAAAATGATATCGAAAACTAAACTAGAGACGGTCCATCAATACTGAGAGGATCATGAATTTTCTTGATGAACAAGTGTTCCCTGAAGAAGGCCTATATTTTTTAGCTCTTAAAGGAACGAAAACGCAGCCTAAACCTCAAGTAAAACTCTTAAATACTCGGTAAAAATTCGGAAAAATAGTCCATTGCCACTACTGCTCCTGTATCGCAATCCTCTGCCATTACAAGAGTCAGATCATGCGAAAATCGAGTACTTCTGACATATATGTGTGGGAGTTTCCCAGTCTTCATTTTTCAGTCTTGAAAGAGTCCAAATCTATCCACGTCCTTGTAGGCGATGAATTGCCAGGATGTTTTTTCCGCCCGAATCAATCCTGCATATATACAAGTCAACCACCCGTCCGTGCATGGAGTACTGCTGCCATTTATGGTCAGGCTCCCCTGCCGTTCTCCTCAGTGTTCTCGACAGGCTCCAAAGGAGAGTTTGTAATGTGACAGGTGCTGATCTGGCGGCTCGACTGCAGCCACTTCCCCACCGTCGAGATGTGGCCTCCCTTTGTCTGTTCTATAAATACTTTAATGGCTTCTGCTCGGACGAACTTAAGTCACTGGTGTCCTCCTCAACAGGTGTTTACTAGTGCAACCAGACTGGCAACTGGGTCCCACCCATTCACAGTCAGGTTAGCCAAATGCAGACGACAATTCTACTCCTGCAGCTTCCTCTCTCGCACTTCCCGCCTGTGGAACTCACTCCCGTATTCTTGCTTTCCTGACGGCTACAACCTCCAGAAATTTAAATGCAAAGTCAATACTCATCTACTAACCACTGGACTCTAGCTCTCTCCCCACCCCTGTATAACCTTCCCTTTCTCTCCACCTATGTATCTGTCATCGCACCTGCTTTCTCAGCTTTCTATTGCTCCTTTCTAACTAGTTTGTACTTCTCACTCTTTTCTAATTAATCTTTTTACACTTATGTAACCCCCTGCACATCAGTGGCATTTCTGCCTTGTTCGGGGTGAAATGATTAAAAAAAAAACCCTGAAAAGTCCTTTTCCCACATACGAAACGTCGCTAGCTTCTCGCTGCTCTATCTCTATTTTCCATGATGAGTGATATTCTTTTGTTCTTCGGCTCAAAGCCATCACGGTTAAGGCCTACCACACCAATCACATGGCGACGAACCACCCTTATAATAGTGGCTCCCCTCAAGCATCTTCTTCCCACGAATCGCTGCAAGAGAATGTTTCCTGAGTAGATCCTCACTGAGTGCTCCACATATTTGATCTTGTGTGATATCTAAGTTAAGCTTAGAAAATTGAGGAAAAGTATAATGGTTATAATGTGATATGTGATATCATTCGAGATTAGTCAGTTAAAGTGCCATACGTGATACCCGCTTGGGCGATCATGTCTCGAAAGAGACATGACTAACTGGGCAGAAGATTATCTCGCAGTAGGTTGCCATTGCTTTCTGCGGTAGACTGGTTGCCAGCCAATGCTATAGAACCCAATCTGTCTTATTACTTAACCCATAACTGGAGGGAAGAGACAGATTTATACCTTTCCTTATATATATATATATATATATATATATATGTATATATATATATAAGAAAAATTAAGACAGACACGTTATTTCATGGGAAATCGGAAGTATGCTTTATTTCAGGCGAAATAAATTACCTTGTGCTTATCAAATATCTCTTTGATATTTGATAAGCACAAGGTAATTTATAATAGAATCCTTAATGAAAGCGGGTATAAATCATCAAAAATCAGTTTTGTGGAAAAATTCAAAAGTCCAAAAAGCAGAAATAGAAGCAGGAAAATAATATGGTATAATTCTCCATTCAACCAATCAGTTAATTTCAAGCTGGGACATAAATTTCTCAAATTAATAGAGAAGCACTTTCCCAAAAATAACCCTCTAAGCAAAATCTTTAATAAAAATACTATAAAATTAAGCTATAGCTGTTCTAATAATCTAGAAAAAATAATCAAAATGCATAACACAAAAATATTGAAAATACACAGCAAAAATAAATCCAAAATTCTCAAAAAAGCAAGAACAGCAAAATTTATAAAAGAACCATGCTTTCTTTGCTTTCAAGAAAAAATAGAGATCCTTAAATATATAAATAGTAACAAGCTCTTAAATCAGAGACACGAAACCACAGTAAACTGCAAGCACATTAGGGACTTAACCCTACAATCATGCTAAGAAATACAAAGAGTTCGATTGATATCCTCATTATAAAAGATAAAAAATGCTATAGAAAAAAATCGATTCAATAAATCCTTAAAGGAAGGTCTATCACTGAAGCCTACACCAATAACCTTACTTAACACAATAACCTTACTTAAATACAAAAACATTCCGTACTAGAAAAATCAAAATTAAATAAATGGCTCCCAAACTTGAAAAAGAATCAAAATTCATATATTCAAAATCAAGATTAAATATACTACTTCAGAATAATTATATCATACCCAAAAATAAACTGTAAGCACGCGTAAGATCTAACCCTACAATCACCCCCCCCCCCCCAAAATACTGGGCATTTGAATAAATATTTTATTTTGGCTTTAATTTCTGGTGAAAATAAACACAAAAATTTTCCAACATTTGGATAATTTTTTATTAAGTTGGTTTTAAGCTTTCGACTCACATGAGCCATATTCAGAGAAGTTGCAAGGACGTTACCATAAAAACATCCACCATCAAAGACGATTTTATCTTGTGTTGACGTAAAACTTTGCTAAGCAACGATAACAGTTACCAAATAGCAAACGCAGTTCGTAAATTTGTAATGCAGTTCTATGAGGTCACACCGCGTGAGAGCCCGAAATGTGAACAGAACCATATATTTAAATGCAATGTAATGTGTTATGTCCGGATTTAAACGTGATTTTATTAAGTGTGGATTGTTTGGATTTAATGTAGATGGCCTCCAATATCTGAAGGTTCTTTTTACTGTGTGTATGAGTGAGGATTATTATGTTGTTGACTAAAATCTGTCTGATATTACCTACATGGGTATGTTTTTTTAAGAAATATTGTTTAATTGTACTTTGATCATAAAGGTGACAGGTAAGTCTACAGGAGAGCGTGGTTGTCGTAAAACCAGTACATGTAGTGGGTTTATTATTAGTACCAGAGATACAATCTCTGAACGGGCATGTAAATTGACACACTACATTGGTTTTCTGTAGAGGATTGAGTTGTGTGCTTGTAGGGTTATTAGAGACTATGAGGTCAGTTGTTTTAAATTATTTATAATATATGATGAGGTTAATTTGATTATTATTTTTTATTGGTTTAACATTTCTGCGTATTTTGTTTCTGAGAGTTTTTTTCATCTTGTTTGTAATTTTTATGTATTTGGTTGCAATAGTATAAGTTAATAGTGTTATGTTTATTTTGACGTACAGCATTAAAGTTGAAATTAAAGCCAAAATACGATGTTTAGAACGGCTCATGATTAAACATAACAGACATTCATTGTCTTTTTTATTTAACAGTATATATTTACAAAATTATCTGCTGCCTTGATACACTATATATATATTTTTAATCATATCACCTCAAGCAATGCGATAACGCCACTGATGTGCAGGGGGCTACATAAGGGTAAAAAGAATGGAAAAGATAAAGCCGGAAACCACATCCTAAACAGGGAACAAGGGATGAACCTCTTCACCTGTTCACTAGACGTGGGTGAAGTGTGAACCGGGCGATAGTTTAGTCTATCTACTCCAATTGAAAAAAAATAAATAAATAAAAGAAAAGTGTGAAAAGATTGGAAAGGAGAAAACCGGAAACCGCATCCTATACAGGAAACAAGATGAGCCTCTTCACCTGTTCCACACACACACACACACACACACACACACACACACATATATATATATATATATATATATATATGTGTGTATACGAGGAAGGCCACTCTTGTATTACAAAGACAATTTGAAGCGATGCAGCATTCCTTTTTTTGCTGGAAGACAAAACGTCAGATCGAAGAAGATGGCACTTGTTTTGCTTCTCGAGGCCTATGTAAAAATGGAGGTCAACTGCGTGCCAATATTTTAAAAACTCGGCAGCATGCTGCTTCGTCTTAAAGATAGCATTTTACTTGCCACAGTGGTTTTGTCGCATGGAGTAAAGCAGAACTTGCAGTCCACCAGCAGAAACATGTATACAATTGGTCCTCAACTACTTTAAGAAAATATCTCAACCACATGTTCTATTTGTGCAAAATCTTGCAAAACACCTGCAAGCCTCGGAAAACACATATATGTCCATAAAAGCAGAGCACCTCTTTCTCTTACTCAACCTTCGTTTGACAAGTGTCTACCATATACAGACTCTTGCAGATAACCCGAGACAATTTTAGAGATGAATAAAGCACTTCATGAATACTAAAATGATGCTAGTACAAACATATAATACATTGCAGGAGATGAATAACAGGAGAACCTGACCAGATATGGCAATAGTATTCAATGCATGGATGAATGGTAGATTTATAAATGTGCAAGATGAATTCTGACGAGAACCTCAAGATGAATAGCAGGAGTACCCGACCAGATATGTCAACAGTATTCTATGCACGAACAAATGGCAAATTTATAAATGTGCAAGATGGATTCTGACGAGAACCTCAAGATGAATAGCAGGAGTACCCGATCAGATATGTCAACAGTATTCAATGCACGAACAAATGGCAAATTTATAAATGTGCAAGATGGATTCTGACGAGAACCTCAAGATGAATAGCAGGAGTACCCGACCAGATATGTCAACAGTATTCAATGCACGAACAAATGGCAAATTTATAAATGTGCAAAATGGATTCTGACGAGAACCTCAAGATGAATAGCAGGAGTACCCGACCAGATATGGCAACAGTATTCAATGCACGAACAAATGGCAAATTTATAAATGTGCAAAATGGATTCTGACGAGAACCTCAAGATGAATAGCAGGAGTACCCGATCAGATATGTCAACAGTATTCAATGCACGAACAAATGGCAAATTTATAAATGTGCAAGATGGATTCTGACGAGAACCTCAAGATGAATAGCAGGAGTACCCGACCAGATATGTCAACAGTATTCAATGCACGAACAAATGGCAAATTTATAAATGTGCAAAATGGATTCTGACGAGAACCTCAAGATGAATAGCAGGAGTACCCGATCAGATATGTCAACAGTATTCAATGCACGAACAAATGGCAAATTTATAAATGTGCAAAATGGATTCTGACGAGAACCTCAAGATGAATAGCAGGAGTACCCGACCAGATATGTCAACAGTATTCAATGCACGAACAAATGGCAAATTTATAAATGTGCAAAATGGATTCTGACGAGAACCTCAAGATGAATAGCAGGAGTACCCGACCAGATATGGCAACAGTATTCAATGCACGAACAAATGGCAAATTTATAAATGTGCAAAATGGATTCTGACGAGAACCTCAAGATGAATAGCAGGAGTACCCGATCAGATATGTCAACAGTATTCAATGCACGAACAAATGGCAAATTTATAAATGTGCAAAATGGATTCTGACGAGAACCTCAAGATGAATAGCAGGAGTACCCGACCAGATATGGCAACAGTATTCAATGCACGAACAAATGGCAAATTTATAAATGTGCAAGATGGATTCTGACGAGAACCTCAAGATGAATAGCAGGAGTACCCGACCAGATATGTCAACAGTATTCAATGCACGAACAAATGGCAAATTTATAAATGTGCAAAATGGATACTGACGAGAACCTCAAGATGAATAGCAGGAGTACCCGATCAGATATGTCAACAGTATTCAATGCACGAACAAATGGCAAATTTATAAATGTGCAAAATGGATTCTCACGTGAACCTCAAGATGAATAGCAGGAGTACCCGACCAGATATGTCAACAGTATTCAATGCACGAACAAATGGCAAATTTATAAATGTGCAAGATGGATTCTGACGAGAACCTCAAGATGAATAGCAGGAGTACCCGACCAGATATGTCAACAGTATTCAATGCACGAACAAATGGTAAATTTATAAATGTGCAAGATGGATTCTGACGAGAACCTCAAGATGAATGGCAGGAGTACCCGACCAGATATGTCAACAGTATTCAATGCACGAACAAGTGGCAAAATTTATAAATGTGCAAGATGGATTCTGACGAGAACCTCAAGATGAATTGTAGGAGCAACCGACCAGATACGGCAACAGTAGTCAATGCACGAGCGAATGGTAGATTTATAAACGTGCAAGATACATTTTGCCAAGTAAAACTTTCTGGTTCGACACAGTGACCCAATCTTCCTAGCAATAGATGTAGCTATGCGTTCGATGTAGTCATTCCACTTCAGGTCGGTTGAGAGCGTGAAGCCAAGTAGCCTCAGTGTGTTGTTCTCCAGGAGACTAGCGTTATTCATTCTGATGAGTGGTAGTGTTTAAAGGAGATCAGTTACGTTTTGGAGGTATTAAAATTCTTCAAATGCAAAAATATTTTCTGGTTTTAAATAACCTGCAAATGTTGACTTGCCGTAAAAATACGAATCAATCAAACAATAATTTGAATAGGTTTTTATATTTTTTTCTTTTCTTACTCCTGTCTTTAATCTTTAATCTAAGTGTTAAATATTCCAAACACTTTTTGACTAATTATGTGACCCAACTCAAACCTAAAGAAATGTGTCGCAGTGGCATTATTGATTTGCTTGGGGTGAAACGATAAAAAGTATAGCAAGTTCATAAGTCAGAATTGGTATCATCATTTAGTTGACTGTAATTTTATTATCTGCCAGGCAGTCATTTAAGTTCCATACGTGATACACGCTTGGGCGATCATGTCTCGAAAGAGACATGACTGACTGGGCAGAAGATTATTCTGTAGGTTGCCATTGCTTTCTGTGGTAGACTGGTTGGCAGCCAAGGCTATCGATCCCAATCTGTCCTGCCATTTAACTCATAGCTGGAAGGAGAAGAGATAGATTATATTACATTAATATATTAAGTAAAATTAAAGGGGGATCAGTTTATTACTTCATAATAATAGAAAACCGACCCCTCAATTTATGCCCAGTAGAAGTTTTAATTATGTTTCCAACTATTATATTCAGTCAGTCAGTTATGTAATACATGTGAGACACGCTTTGGGCGATCATGTCTTGAAAGAGACATGATTAACTGGACAGAAGATAATCCCGCAGTAGGTTGCTATTACTTTCTGCGATAGACTGGTTCCCAGCCAATGCTATAGAACCCAATCTGTCCAATTATTTAACCCATGACTGGAGGGAAGAGACAGATCCATATCTTTTACAAATATATTTGTGTGTAAGTGAATGCAATGAATTCAACTGAAATTCGAACTCGGCAACCCGATTTGTCGTTAGTAGTCGATATCCACTGCACCACAATGAACTTCCAAAAGATGCAAATACACAGGCAACGAATGGTCAGTCAGTCAGTTAAGCGGCATACGTGATACACGCTTGAGCGATCATTTTTCGAAGTAGACATTAGCGACTGAGCAGACGTTTATCCCGCAGTAGGTTGCCATTACTTTTTGCGGTAGACTGGTTGCCAGCCAAGGCTATAGAACACAATCCGTCCTGTTTTTAACTCATAGCTAGAGGGGGAAGACATTTATTATATCATTTAATAGTAATTAGTGAGGGACCAGTTTAATACTACATAACAATATTAAACTGATCCCCGCTTTAGGCCCAGTAGATAATTTAATCAAGTTTCCAATTATTATATTCAGTCAGTCAGTAAAGTGCCATACGTAATAGACGCTTGGGCGATCATGTCTCGAAAAAGACCTAACTGACTGAGCGGAGGATTATCCCGCAGTAGGTTGCTATTACTTTCTGAGATAGACTGGTTGCTACCCAAGGCTATAGAACCCAGTCTGTCCTATTATTTGACTCATAGCTAGAGGTAAAGGAAATGTATTACATTATTACGTAGTAATTAGTGGGGGATCAGTTTATTACTTCATAACAATATAAAACTCATCCCCCACTTTATGCCCAGTAAAAGTTTTAATTATATTTCCAACTATTTTATTCAGTCAGTCAGTTAAATGCCATACGTGATTCAGGCTTTGGGCGATCATGTCTCGAAAGAGAAATGACTGATTGGGTAGAAGATTATCCCGCAGTAGGTTGCCATTACTTTCTGCGATAGACTGGTTGCCAGCCAAGGCTAAAGAACCCAATTTGTTCTGCTATTTAACTCATAACTAGAGGGAAGTGATGGATTAATACCTTTCCCAAGGGCATTTGAGCGAAAGTGAATGCAAGGAATTCAATTGGAATTCGAACTCGGCTACCCGATTTCTCGTTCCGAGCCGATATCCACAGCACTGCAACGCATATCCTGTCAGTATATATGCAAAATAGTTTACCTTATCGCTTCTTTAGTGTATATGATTGCTGTCTCGTCATTTTATCTTTGGTTCTCTCGGCTAGTTTATTTGTTGTTTAAAATAAAACGTTTGATGTTTTCGGCCTCTTTTCGCATTAATGGTCTCCTTCCTTCCTTAGAAACGGAAAAAAAAACACGTCCTGATTGCGTGTCACCTTCTATATGAATGTTTCAGATGTCCATGACTTTTAGCGATCATTTTATCGACAGCGATAGATTCAGTGAACTCCGTCAAATTTTTTTATCACCGATGTCTCTGCGGGAGTTTCGTTCAACAAGTGCGCATATGTCAGTAGAAACGGATATTTTTAATAACTTGCCTGAATTTGATGCAAGGGAAGCCATCTTGATGACTGTATTTTCCGTTTTGAGTGGCACTGAAAACGATTCACCGTCAGTAACTGGAAACTGAGGTTTGGGCTGTTAATACGGTCGTTTCAGCTTTGCCATCTCTTGTCTATTCCCGACATTTATTTATCATTGGTCGCTGTGTGATCTATCTATCTATCTATCTATCTATCTATCTATCTATCTATCTATATATATATATATATATATATATATATATATATATATGTCAGTCTGTGTAACTGCCTTTTATCTGATAAAATCTAAAATCTATCTATCTATCTATCTATCTATCTATCTATCTATCTAAGCCTGTTAATATCTATCTATCTATCTATCTATCTATCTATCTATCTATTTTCGTTTGTTCATTTTCTATCTATCTATCTATCTATCTATCTATCTTCGTTTGTTCATTATCTATCTATCTATCTATCTATCTATCTTCGTTTGTTCATTTTCTATCTATCTATCTATCTATCTATCTATCTATCTATCTATCTATCTATCTATCTTCGTTTGTTCATTTTCTATCTATCTATCTATCTATCTATCTATCTATCTATCTATCTATCTATCTAACTTCGTTTATTCATTTTCTATCTATCTATCTATCTATCTATCTATCTATCTATCTATCTATCTTCGTTTGTTCATTTTCTATCTATCTATCTATCTATCTATCTATCTATCTATCTATCTATCTTCGTTTGTTCATTTTCTATCTATCTATCTATCTATCTATCGATCTATCTATCTATCTATCTATCTATCTATCTATCTATCTACCTTCGTTTGTTCATTTTCTATCTATCTATCTATCTATCTATCTATCTATCTATCTATCTATCTTCGTTTGTTCATTTTCTATCTATCTATCTATCTATCTATCTATCTATCTATCTATCTATCTATCTATCTATCTATCTATCTTCGTTTGTTCATCTATCTATCTATCTATCTATCTATCTATCTATCTATCTATCTATCTATCTATCTATCTTCGTTTCTTCATCTATCTATCTATCTATCTATCTATCTATCTATCTATCTATCTATCTTCGTTTGTTCATTTTCTATCTATCTATCTATCTATCTATCTATCTATCTATCTATCTATCTATCTCCTTCAACTACCACGGCCCACTCACCTGTTTCCCATCTTCTCTATAACTTCTTATCTCACACGCATCATAATGCAGTCAGAAGATCATTTCTCCCAAGAGCATTCTGTCGTCGTCGTCGTCGTCGTCATCGTGGAGGAGTTACTTCCTGACTCAGCTATGATTAATACTTATCAACATGTTTACACTTCCACACGCCTTTACATCAAACTTGCACCATCTACTTAAATTACAATGCACTTAAAGTATGTCTTTTGCTTCATATATTCGCGTTTTATGTATTTCAGAGAAGAACATTTTGAATGTTTTATATAGTTCGTTAATCATAACAAATCCTCTTGTTTTAATGTGGCAAGACATTTTCCTAACTTGCAATAATTTATTTTGTTCAGTAAAAATCTCATATATAAATGGTACTTTCTCTGTGTGTGTGTCTGTTTGTGTGTCTGTGTCCGTTACTTATAGACTCCGAAACGGCTGAACCGATTTTCTTGGAAATTTACACAGTTGTACTATAAGCGTCTGCGAGTTTTTTTTAGCTTGGTTTTGTGTCGAGGTACTCCCGATAAATATCGAAAATCGATAATCGAAAAAAATGTGTGATAGAAGGAGTGGTCCGATTTTAATCAAATTTGATACATTCATAGAGAAAGACATAAGAAACGAAATTCAGAAGTTTCAAGGTTGCAGTTTTTATAATAGTGCAGAAAATCGATAATATATCTATATAAAAGGCAAGATGTTTGTGTGTGTGTATGTTTATCTGCCTGTATGTCTGTATTTTTTTCAGCCCTTTTATTTTAGTTTTTGCTTCGGGTTTGGCTCTAAGTAGGTATAATTGTAGTTTTTAGTCTCAGCCATGATACCATTTACTCAGAGGACTTAATTAGCCTTCAAAAGTCAGTTTCTGACGAAATAAACTTATTTGATATCGATACCAGGAAATCAAAATTTGACTTAAATCCATTCATTTTTCTTCCAGTCTACGGTTTCGCTTTAACTGGAAACAACTATTGCTTTTTAGTCTTTCGTGCCAATGTCCAAAAAATTCTGAGCTCCAGGACCATGGATTAGTTTGAAAGCTTTCATTACACCCGAGCAACTCCGGGCTATACTGTTAGTATATATATATATATATATATATATATATATATATATATATATATATATATATATATATTTAAGGTGCGATTGGTAAATTGTCGCAATTATTTTATTATTTCAAATATTCCTTTGGCTGAGTCTGAGCTCCAGGACCATGGATTAGTTTGAAAGCTTTCATTCCACCCGAACTACGCCGTGTTATATTCCTAGTTATACATAGATTAACCTTGCTCGGGGTGATATGATTAAAAAAAAAAAAAGGTTGCCATTGCTTACTATGGTAGACTGGTTGCCAGCCAAGCTATAGAACCCAATCTGTTCTATTTTTAACCCATAACTAGAGGGAAGAGACGGATTAATACCTTTACCTAAGGCAATGGTATTTGCGCGAAAGTGAATGCAAGGAATTCAGCTGGAATTCGAACTCTGCTCCTAGGTTTGTCCTTCCGAGCCGATATCCGCTGCAAAACAACGCTCGGTTCTCGTATTTCCTGAAGTTCAGCAACGTCAAGCCTAATTAATACCTAGATGGATGACCGTTCGTCAATACCAGATGCTGTAAGCTTGGATATGCGGTTGGTGCAATGGATACTGGCTCGGAATTGTCTATCGGCGAGCCGAGTACTAATCCCTGTGGGGTTCATTGTCTACACTTACGCTCAAATACTCTTTGGAAAGGTATGACTCCAGCTCTTCTCCCACTTGATATGGGTTAATTAGTAAAATTTGTATAATTAAACCATTATTATTTCCCTACTCCACCAAAAAAATTTTAAATCTGAAATTATTTCTGCCTTTAAATCACCTGCAAAAGGTTGATCAACTGTAGAAAACCAATCAATTAAGAAATCTTAATAAAAATCTTAAAAATATTAACACTAACACAAAACAGAAAAACAATGCATTATAAAAGGTGTCCAGAAAGTTTGTTTGCACTTAAAAAAATATTATAACTTTATTCGTATTTGTGATAAAAATAATTTTTAAAAAGCATTAGAAAGAAGTAAATCTATATTTTTTAATGTTTTATCGAAATTTTATTTAAGTTTCCACATGTCCTCCATCATTAGCAACACAAAGGATAATACGATTTTACAGTTCACGGAAAACATTTGCCGACTGATTTAAAGTAATGCCTGAAATGACATTAGTTATTTTAGCTTTCAAATCTTCTAATGAACTAGATTTGGTTGTATACACAATTGTTTTCACATGCCCCCATAAAAAATCTAATGGAGTCAAATCTGGTGAACGTGGAGGCCAATAAAATGGTCCCCCACTTCCGATCCATCTGTTAGGAAATTTCTGATTTAGAAACTGTCTAACACGCAGCGCAAAGTGACAAGGAGTTCCGTCTTGTTGAAACACTGTATTATATTTCAAGTTTAATTGTTTAAGCTGAGTAAATAAGTAATAAAGTTATAACTTTTAAGGTGCACCCAAACTTTATGGACATCCTGGATATCTTTCGGAAAATTTACAGGTATTAGAAATCTTATTCTTAAAATATAAACATCCTGTAATTAATACAATTTGATTCAATTTGAGAGGGGGCGTATTGAATTTACACCCCCTCTCAAAAAAGAAGAAGCAAAAAACAATCAAAAGAACCCTAGATATGTCGCACCTGAATCTAACGGATATAGACGTTACTTATATTGTTTACATAATATCCTCATCTTTGTCGTTACTATCACAACATTTCGATTGTTGTGTCTTCTTTCTTTCTTTCTTCAGGTGTCAATCTGTGTTACATTCATGGAATTTGGAACTGAACCCTTTATTCAGTTTATGGGGTTTAATTGTTCTTGTTCCCTTGTGCATGCTTTGGGAAATCATAAAATCAAATACATTTGAAAGTACGCCTCGGAGTTTCATGCCCGACATAATCATTTGATGCGTATCATTATGCATAATAGGATAAAGTCTACATTTCTTTATATATATTTGTCATCCACATACAAGCTCATCAGTGTGGCTAGACACATCCACTTGGTTCTGGTCGGGATGGAAACTCGACCGATTTGGTGTCAGTCGGAGTCGATGCCCCTGAGCAGGCACATGGAATCAGAGAAGGGAAATTTTAATATGTTATATATAAGCAGTATATACACACGCCAGTCACTGGAAGAACTAAATTCATTTCTGAAGTGTCACACGTATTATATATATATATATATATATATATATATATATATATATAGCCATTTCTACGAGGAAATCCTCGCTTTATCAGCAACGCCAAAACGAACGATTTATTTACTCAAATTCAAATGACATAAAAGATTTTATACCGGTAGAATTTAAAAATAAATCACCCATCTACAGTACAATAAAATGGGGTGGGATTAACAATTTGAATTTAATGAAGTAAAAAGGGGAAAGCAGACAGATACCTATGTGTCACATTAAAAGATATATATATATATATATATATATATATATATATATACTACTTGCCATAATTAATAATTATTAGGCCACCCTAGTGTTTTAAAAAATAATGTATTTTAGACTATTTTTTTAGTATTTATTGCCCATGTTAATACTGCACAATAACATGTGCATTAAATGAATTTATAAATGTTTAATAATTACCTATAATGCAGTTTCAGTAATGAAAACATTAAGAAAATTTAGGGTGATTCGGACGAATTCATCTTTGCTTCCTCTACTTGTAAAGTTTTGCAAAGAAATAGCAACAAAAGAACCGTTCTATTTTCATTTAGAAATATCCACTTAAAAATAGTATGAAATACATAATTTATTTCAAAAACCTGTTGATGCCTAATAATTATGGCCGGTAGTATATATATATATATATATATATATATATATATATATATATATATATATATATATATATATACCTAGATAAATGGCATGGATAGAGGACATTTAATGAATGGTAATAAAAAATCAATATGTGAGAGGCAAAACGTGATTCTTGGCAAGCATCAGATCACAATATTTTCTTTTTAATTTTATTTTACTGATTTTATAAATAAATTAAAATCAAACGAATCAATTAAATACAAGAATCCAAATAAAATCTGAGTTGAAAATTAGTTTAAACCTGATTTGGACAGCGATAAAATAAGTGAAATATGACAAAATGATTACAAATGAATCGTCCAGCGTTTTCGCATGACTCACATTTTGTTTAACTAATGCAGATGAACTTCTTGGGAAACTTTTTTTTCTCTTTCTGTTGACACCGGTTCAGCGATAAAACGTGCCAAATTAAAAAAAGAAAGAAAGAAATTCGAAATTCTCTTTCATAATTACCATTCTATCAGAGTCGCATCCCACTGTTTAAAATCGCTTTTTTTTAAGAGAATATTGTGTTTGGTCATTAGGTCAGATTTTCTTAAGTGAGACGAGCAGGAAGTTATACTTTTGACAAACACACTATGACACAAGTGCCAGTCAGAATCGAAACAAAACTTGTTCAATGAGTACATGTCACCCAACGACCTAATTTCTCACTGTTGCTCATCTTCTTAATGTGTTGTCTGTTGACCATGTCCACCATAGTTTATGAATCTATCTATATATATAAAAGGCAATCTGTGAGTCTGTGTGTGACTGTTCCCTATGCACGCCTACATTTTTTAAGCTACGCCATTCAAACTTTCTAGGAACACATATCTACAGGGAAGCTAGGTCGACACATTGTATAGATTATTAAAGCGAATAAAGGAAGTAAACGTTCATAATTAATAAACGTAAATTGACTTATCTCCCTTCTCATCCTGGGACAGAAAATATATAAATAAATACACATTTATAATTACCACGTAGTTTGATGTAAATGCATTACTAATAATTTTATTGTGCGATTGCATTGAAAATAAGGATGAAAGAAATTACTTGTAGTCATGAATAGTATGAAGTATTACTACGAGAAGAAACATAATATATGTATGATGGAAATATATTACTAATTATTTTATTATCTATATATATATATATATATATATAAGGATATCTGTGAGTCTGTGTGTGACTGTTTCCTATGCACGCCTACATTTTTTAAGCTACGCCATTCAAACTTTCTAGGGACACATATCTACAGGGAAGCCAGGTCGACACATACTTTTTGAGTTTTATGTTCAGCAATTTTCCCTTTCCCAATTTTTTGCCAATGGAGCCGATTGTTTACATTTGCTCCGTAAAACATCTAAGATCTAAGATGGTTGCTGATTTACGTCACAGAAATCAAATCACATGTGTCAAAGGCGACTAAAATATAGAGAGATGTGGAAAGCCATGATCGTCTACGCCCTGAAAGGACAGGGCAAGAAGAAGAAGATATATGCCAACTGTTTATAAGAAATTATAATGTAGGTATGAAATGGGAGATCAATTCTATATTATAATCAATATATAAACTGATCCCTCATTTTGTGGCCATGCTAGTTTCTATATATTTATAGTCTAGATTTATGGTCTTGAGCTAGTGGATGGCAGAGCGAGGTTTGGGTGGTGTAACAGGAGAAGGCGTGCTAAGAGCCACCAAGGATAGGGAGACGTGGAAAGCCATGATCGCCTACGTCCTGAAAGGACAGGGCACATAGAAGAAGAATATACATGCCAACTGTTTAAAAGAAATTATAATGTGGATATAAAGTGGGGGATCAAATCTATATTCTAATCAATATATAAACTGGTATCTCATTTTGTGGCTATGCTAGTTTCTATACATTTATATTCTAGATTTATGAGCTTGAGCTAGTGAGTGACAGAACGAGTATTGCATGGTGTAACAGGAGAAGGCGTGCTAAGAGCCACCAGGGATAGGGAGATGTGGAAAGCCATGATCGCCTACGTCCTGAAGGGACAGGGCACATGGAAGAAGAAGATATATGCCAACTGTTTAAAAGAAATTATAATGTGGATATAAAGTGGGGGATCAAATCTATATTATAATTAATATATAAACTGATCCCTCATTTTGTGGCCATGCTAGTTTCTATATATTTATAGTCTAGATTTATGGTCTTGAGCTAGTGGATGACAGAGCGGGGTTTGGGTGGTGTAACAGGAGAAGGCGTGCTAAGAGCCACCAGAGATAGGGAGATGTGGAAAGCCATGATCGCCTACGTCTTGAAAGGACAGGACACACAGAAGAAGAAGAATCGTCTCCCCAGAAGTTTGAGAATAATACTCGTAACAGTCACTGAAGGAAGAGACGCCGAATTTTTGCAGGAGTTTTGACAGTCGTCATCGGCCTCGTGGATAGCAGTCCGACATTGTGGTTGTAACATTCGTCGTTTTAGTCACCATTCATCGCAAACATCGTTGATCTATACAAGGTGGCGCCTAAACAGTGAAATATATACCCGAGACAGTGGTATATAACAGGAGCAGCTATCCCTGTGAAGATAAATAATTCTCGAAATTCGAAAACCTGATTAAGAAATCAGTAATCGGAAACGAAAAACCCTTGTTAGGAATAATACGAAAAATAGGGAATCACCGAATCTCCACAAGCCATCGACCCCACTTCGGTTTTTGGGCCGAAGTGCATCTAACTAGATTGGTATGAGAGATCAGGGCCTTGCGTGGTGAATTCCAACATCAGCTGCCTCTGGTCTTCACGTTATTGGCCACCAGATCTCCTGAACAAAAGAACTTTGAACCCTGATCCAAAATTCTTGATAAAGCCCAGTGTTACTATAGAAATTGATGCAGAACGGGGTAAATTGAACCCGGCTTCAAAATTCTTGATGAAGCCCAGTGTTACGATAGAGATTGATGGGGAACGGGGTAATTTGAGCCCTGCTTCAAAATTCTTGATGAAGCTTAGATCACTGGTGCCGCCTAAGCACGAATTTTTACGAGATACTAGATTAGCAACTAGGTCCCACCCTTTTACAGTTAAACAAATGAGATGTAACCGTAAATTCTACTCCAACAGCTTCTTTTCTCGCGCTTCCCGCCTGTGGAACTCCCTACCACAAGTCTGCTTTCCCGACAGTTACAATCTCCAGGTGTTTAAATGTGGGGTCAATAGACACCTCCTATCAAACTAACTCCCAATTATTCTCAGAACACTCTCATCTACCCAACCCTCATTCTCGGTATCCTTACCCGCCTATCACCCACCCTCTGAGATTTCCTATATTTAATCATCCTCTCTCCACTCTATGTAGCCCCCTGCGCAGTAGTGGCAGTGACATGCCTTGCTCGGGGTGAAATGCTTATAAAAAAAGAAAAAGAAGCCCAGTGTTACGATAGAGATTGATGGGGAACGGGGTAATTTGAGCCCTGCTTCAAAATTCTTGATGAAGCCCAGTGTTACGATAGAGATTGATGGGGAACGGGGTAATTTGAGCCCTGCTTCAAAATTCTTGATGAAGCCCAGTGTTACGATAGAGATTGATGGGGAACGGGATAATTTGAACCCTGTTTCAAAATTCTTGATGAAGCCCAGTGTTACGATAGAGATTGATGGGGAACGGGGTAATTTGAACCCTGTTTCAAAATTCTTGATGAAGCCCAGTGTTACGATAGAGATTGATGGGGAACGGGGTAATTTGAACCCTGTTTCAAAATTCTTGATGAAGCCCAGTGTTACGATAGAGATTGATGGGGAACGGGTAATTTGAACCCTGTTTCAAAATTCTTGATGAAGCCCAGTGTTACGATAGAAATTGATGGGGAACGGGGTAAATTGAACCCTGCTTCAAAATTCTTGATGAAGCCCAGTGTAACGTAGAGATTGATGGGGAACGGGTAATTTGAACCCTGTTTCAAAATTCTTGATGAAGCCCAGTGTTACGAGAGAGATTGATGGGGAACGGGGTAATTTGAATCCTGCGTCAAAATTCTTGATGAAGCCCAGTGTTACTATAGAGATTGATGCGGAACGGGGTAATTTGAACCCTGCTTCAAAATTCTTGATGAATCCCAGTGTTACGAGAGAGATTGATGGGGAACGGGGTAATTTGAATCCTGCGTCAAAATTCTTGATGAAGCCCAGTGTTACGATAGAGATTGATGGGGAGTGGCGTAATTTGAACCCTGTTTCAAAATTCTTGATGAAGCCCAGTGTTACGAGAGAGATTGATGGGGAACGGGGTCATTTGAACCTTGCTCTAAACTTATTGATGAAGCTCAGTTTTACTATAGAGATTAATGCGGAATGGGGTACTTTTGTTGTACTAACACTTATATAAACCACTTGAAGATTAACAGTGGATATCGACTCGGAACGAGAAATCGGAGAGCCGAGTTCGAACTCCAGTTGAATTCACTGCATTCACTTCCGCGCATATACCCTTGGGAAAGGTATTGATCCGTCTATTCCCTCCAGTTATGGGTTAAATAACAGGACAGATTGGGTTCTATAGCCTTGGTCGGCAACCAGTCTACCGCAGAAAGCAATGGCAACCTACTGCGGGATAATCTTCTGCCCAGTCAGTCATGTCTCTTTCGAGACATGATCGCCCAAAGCGTGTGTCATGTATGGCACTTAACTGACTGATTGAATATAATAGTTGGAAACATAATTAAAACCTCTACTAAACGTAAAGTGTGGGATCGGTTTTCTATTGTTATGAAGTAATAAACTGATCTCTCACTTATTACTACTTAATAATATGAAACAACTCCTCCCCCTCTAGTTATGAGTCAAATAATAGGACAGATTGGGTTGTATAGCATTGGTCGGCAACCAGTCTACTGTAAAAAGTAATGGCAACCTACTGCGGGATAATCTTCTGTCCAGTCAGTCATGTCTCTTTCGAGACATGATTGCCCAAGCGTGTATCACGTATGGCACTTAACTGACTTTCGTTTTTATTCTCCTTTGTGAAGATATTTATTGCGTTAATATAGCCTGCACAACTGCTCGACACGACGCTTCGATTTCTATGACCTTTGATCTTTCACTGCCCTCAAGAACAAAACGTGCGAAGAACTTGTGGGTATCCAAGCTATCAGCGACCAACGGCCCGCTCGGACCAGTGTTAGTAGATGGGTTATACATTAACAAAGGCTGTCATGGACTTACCTGATCGGAACGACAAATAATTTTCTCTTTCAGTGATGTCATAGTTGGAGAGTTCATGGACTAATTCTCTATGCTTGGGGCCCCAAACTTTTTGAGACATGGACCGGTTTCAGAAAAGACAATTTTTCTACTGACTTGGGCGGAAGAGTGTGATTGGTCTCAGTCATGTTGGTAGCAAAACACAATAAACTTGACCGTGATCTAAACTTATTTATAAATGGAACTCTGTGTGTGTGTGTGTCTGTGTGTGTGTGTGTGTGTGTGTCCGTTACCTATAGACTCCGAAACGGCTGAATCGATTTTCTTGAAAACTTACACAGTTGTACTATAAGCGTCTGCAGGTGTTCTTAGCTAGGTTTTGTGTCGAGGTACCCCCGATAAATATCGAAAATCGATAATCGAAAAAATCGGGTTATAGAAGGAGTGGTCCGATTTGAATCAAATTTGATACAGTCACGGACAAAGACATAAGAAACGATATTCAGAAGATTCAAGGTTGCAGTTCTTACAATAGTTCAGAAAATCGATAATATATATATATATATATTTTTTCAGCCCTTTTATTTTAGTTTTTGCTTCGGGTTTGGCTCTCAGTAGGTATAGTTGTAGTTTTTAGTCTCAGCCATGATACCATTTACTCAGAGGACTTATTTAGCCTTCAAAAGTCAGTTTCTGACGAAAAAAACTTATTTGATATCGATACCAAGAAATCAAAATTTGACTTTCATCCATTCATTTTTCTTCCAGTCTACGGTTTCGCTTTAACTGGAAACAGTTATTGCTTTTTAGTCTTTCGTGCCAACGTGCAAAGAGTCTGAGCTCCACTAACATGGATTAGTTTTCAAGCTTTCATTACACCCGAACAACGACGGGCTATACTGCTAGTAGTCAATAAAATCGAATTCTTAAAATCTCTTTTTTCTGTGTGGCTCGGTAACAGGCAGTACACAGCCCAGGACCGGGTCGTAGCCTGGGGGTGGTGATCCGCTGGTCTATGCGATACTTTCTCAATGGTGGCTTCGGACATCTAGTCCGAAGCCACCATTGAAAAAGTATCGCATTTGTGACATCAAAGTTGGTCAAAACAGCGATGGAGAATAGTTTTCATTTAAAAAACAATAAAATGAAGGCAAGATGCATTTCAGATGTTTATTACTTAAAATCATACAAGTGGTAAAAATAAAACTCCATAAAATTCATAGCTTAATAATAGAAAAAATGTCTCACGGTATTGTATTCTTTTAATATAAATTAATTGATTCATTTAACGAATTTGTCTCTTTTAAGGTCGAATCAATACAATTTCAATTTTTCAAAGTAAAAAAAAAGAATAGTTTTTATATTTTTAGTGAAAAAAATATGTCTTTTTTGTACATCAACAGCCAAAGAAGAGCATGAAAATTATTTGTATACGACTATTAACCGCAGTGAAGAGGTTAAAAAAGCTTAAAGCAGACGATAGAATTCATGAATTAAAATTAAATCACTAACAACAATGAACAATGGAATATATATATATATATATATATATATATATATAATATGGAATATATATATATATATATATATATATATATATATATATATATATATATACAAAATTACAGGAGTGAGAAGGCTTCACAATAAGATTTTAAAACTGTTCAATTATGATTCACATGTGAAAACTGTAATATTTACTGACCATTTCATTTTACATTTTATATACACCAATTGTTTTCAAAATTTTTTTTTTGTTTAATAAACAGAAAACAACCAACCAATAAGAATTCAACACAGATTACCGACAATCGAAACATATTCATAAAATAATAATAAACATGAATTCTGTTGATTAAATCTTAATTGATTTTTTTTTTGGTTGAATATAAAATACAAATCCCGAATTCCGTTTAACAATTATTTTAGGTAAAAAAAATGACAAAAGGAAAAATCACTGAACATTTTTTTTTTCAATATCAAATATTTTTAATGAAAAAGGAGATAATTAAAATATAAATCTATTTTTTTTGTTTTGCCAAATCTAAAAAAGTAGAAAAACAATAAAACAGTATAATACAAGATGGACATATTATTATTATTATTATTATTATTATTATTATTATTATTATTGTTGGTGTAATGGCAATGGTATGAGTTGGTTCACCAATGTCAAATACAGTTTTAAGACCGATTCTTCGTTACATGTTGTTAATCGTAGAAAACATGCCAGTAGATTTTTCTTTCAATATTTTTTTTCTCATATGTTTTTTTTTACGAAGCATTCGGTGAGGATCGAACCTACTACGGAGAACAACAATAGGGGAGATTAACTAACAGCATGGCACAATTTTTATTCGGATAATGTTCGTAAAGATATGTACCTCTTTTTGTTTGAAAAACATAGACTTGTAATAAAAATTTATAAATTTATTTTTTATTGTTATAATTTTATATTTTAAAAAAAATTATTTTGTCAGTTTTTCATACACATTTTTGTGATTATAATTTGTTTTTTTTTTACAAATAAAAGATATTTTTAAAACTATATTTTATTAAAATTATTTCCAAGAAAATTCTTTTCTTTTTTTTAATTTTATTTATACAAATCGATACTAGTGTAATATTTCACTGTACGGACATGAAATTCAGAATTAAAACCAACTTTCTTCTTCACTTTTACAAAAATTCATTGACGTGTGAAATCCTGGTTTTTCCCAAATAGAAAAAGGATTGACCCTGTGCTTAAAGAAAAAGTCAAAACCGGGTTTTGCAAGTAGATGTTAAATTGATATTCTGACCAATAGAAAAACGGTTTGCAAGACCCAGAAGACTTCACGATCTCGTGCAAAAAATGTAAATTACTATAAAAGGCTCGGTCAGCGTTAGTCAGACGGTCAGATGGGAGCAGCGAGATAGAGACCCAACTAAAATGTAAAGAGAGAAGCTTCAAGTGACCCGGACATTCGTCCACTTCTCCCTTTCTTTCTCGTGTGCTAACTCATTTTCCTTCTTCTTCATTCAAAGACAGTTTTACCAAACAAACGCTAATACATACATACGCACGTACTCATAAACTCTTTCTAATAAATTACTACTACAAATATTTCTTGATACCCTTAATTTTCTCATTGAACATTAACTACTACTTATTCTTGTTATTCTATTCTTTTAATAAATTCCTATTTTAACATGAAAAATGTATACCTTAACACTATTCCACACAATTCTTCCACAAATATACACAAAGCTTCTAACGAAAACTTTCTGATGGTAACGAAAATAACCTTTTGATAATTCTGTAAAAAACCTGTAAACTGTAAAAAAGCTGGTTCAATCAACAATCTGGTTTCACACAAGGCCGAATTAATAAAGCATTAACCATCTCCCTATAGCTTCACTGGTGACCACCGACGGTTGAAAAGAAATTAATATATATATATATAATAATAATAATAATAATAATAATAATAAAACCGACTCTGTACGTATTCTAATCTTAAAATGTTACACAAGTAATTTTTAAAGACCACGAATAACCAGCAGAATCTAACTCCGTTATTGTCCTCGGCTATAGAGCTTTGGACAAAGAGGGGAAAAAAAGAAAACTGCGTAGGACCGACAATACATACGGTTCTTCACAGTAAAGAAAAAAACCCTCTAACGGAACGAACCACCAGGAAAGAAAAGTGCTCGATACTAAACTAACCAAAAAGTGTTAACAAAAAGGCAGTTACGCAGAGCAAAAACACACGAAAAAATCGCAAGATCGCCAACATTCTTGGCGATCTTGCGATTTTTTCGTGTATATATATATATATATATATATATATATATATATATATATATATATATTCAAGCCTTATGTATTCGCTTTCTTAGGATAAAAACAAATCCATCTTACACCCCCACACACACACTCTCTTTCACACACACACACACACACACACACACACACACACACACACACACACATATATATATTCTTTTGAACAAGAACATCTTTTGTTTTCTGTTTAAAATAGGGTTTCAGTTCCTTCTAAAGTCTTTCTTAGCTTTATACTTCTAAAATTTGTCTTTTCCTACGCCACTGTGAACATTGTATTGGGTGAGCATTAGTAAAAATGGAATTCTTTTATAGACAATGGGTTGAAAATTTTATCCTTATTTCATCGATTTTATTCTGTCATAACCTGAATTCTGGTCAAAGCAAAAATAATATCATCAAGAGTCTTTCTCTTGTACTGGTTGGCCATTATCAATCCGGAAAACACCAATGTTCTATAAGAGCCATTTCAGATTTCCCAGGTAACCGTACAAACCTGTTACTACCATTTTTTTGACACACAATCTGTTATGTCGTGAGTAAGAATAAATAACTCAACAACAGGAATAGGTAAATTGTTGTATTCCGTGAAAATAGTACTTACAAAGGTTATTAGTATCCAATACAAGAATAAAGGTTAATCGTCTCAACCGTTGTAAGACGTAGTATGAGCAATGGGTACTTCCGGGTCGTCACCGGAAGTCTACGACTGACTTGTCGATCGGCTGCTCGGCACATTCTCTTACGTAGATGCCAACATTACTTTACATAGTAATGGAATAGTCCATTATAGCCAAATAGGCGCGGGCGTCCCAACACAATCATTTATGTACCATACGTAATACACGCTTTGGACGATCATGTCTGATGATAACAAAAATAACCTTCTGATAATTCTGCATAAAATCTGGAGTAGGGAGTTTGGTTATGCTTCACACAAGGCCGAATTAATAAAGCATTAACCATCTCCCAATGGCTACCACATCACCTGCCTGTCAATAAGCTCCTGCTAGCGACCTCTGGATGTTGTTTATCAAATTAGCACTAAGCCTTATTCTCGCTTATATTTACTCAGTCTGCGATGTCTGAGAGTTTAAGGCATCTACGACTTAAAAAGCAAATCCTTTTTTACTCACAGAATGCCGTAGGGGAAAGACCTCTTTTATTTCCCATCTGGAGGGGAGTCTTAGTACCCAGTGAATCACGTGTAGCACGTATCACAACACAGCATACAAATATAACAAGCCCCCCAAATTATTCGCATACATTTTCTCTAGTTCTTTTCTCTATCCACTCCACTGCAATCACACCAGTATTCTCATCCTTCTATTACCCTCTTCCTGACACCCCCTATAAGCTGCACCTCTTTCTTATCACTTCCCCCTTTGTTATGAGACTTACGCTTTTTGGACTATAATAAACTCTTCCTATTTTTATGAATACCCGGAAAATATGCTTCTCGGGGTGGAGTTGAGTTGAGTTGAGTCACCCCGGTCTAATACTTGGCAGTCCGACTGACGTATAACATTCTTTGTACTTGTTCTCTCGCTAAATATATGTTTCACTAATACCCGAGTTCGTGTTTTTCTTCCGGACCTATTCTGGGTCCACAACACCCTCTGTAACCCCCTGCGTACCGGTGGCAGTAAAACTGCCTTGCTTGGGGTGAAATGATTAAAAAATATATTTTTGGACGAAGGACTTAGCTTGTTTTGATATGATGAAAATGGGCTACACAAAACACTTCATACGCTATGAGTCGCATGAAAAAAAAAAAAAAACAGCCATGAGAACAGAAAATACATAAATATTTATGGTTTTAAAACAGATTGATATTTAATTAATTAATTTATTTAAATTTAATCAATTAATTAATTTATTTATATTTCTTTTTCACTGTGCAATGGACAATGAAATTGAACAACATACCCGACGGGAACCGATAAACAGGAAAATGTAAAAGAAAAAGAAACCCGTACACACACACACACACACACTTACAAACATACACACAGATATACACACATGCACACACATACACACATGCACACATATACACACATACACGCATGCACACAAATGCACACCCATACGCACACATGCGCACATACACACATACATACACATTCACACACATATATACATACACACTGATACATACACACATACACACATATGCACATACACACATACATACACATTCACACACATCCACGCATACACACATACATACACACATAAACACATACATGCACACAAATACACAAACATACACACATATACACACAAACATGCACAAACACATACACACAAACACATACACACACATACACGCAATGTCCTCCAAGTGAACAGGCGATTATATTCTAAGCGACCTCCATAATCCTTTGGAGGATACTTCTGCCCTCTACTGAGCTGGTGTCATGTCAACTATCAAGAGAGACTCAGGCGGATAAAATGATTGAGGAAAACCTATGAAAGACAGACAAAGAAACATTGATTTTTTTGAAGGATTATCAATCATTTTCATTTTATTTTAAACCGGAAAATATTTTTAGATTGCAAGAATTTTATATTTTTGAGATATTAATGTTTTAGATATTAATGATGGAAGTCTTACTAATAAAGTCATAACCAAGGGAAAATAAGAGGTGGTTTTATTTCTTTTCCAAAGGGGGTGCATTCTTAACAGAATATGAAGGACCAAACGGGGATTTGAACTCTGCTCTTTAAGTAACATTATTACGGCCGTTTTCAGGTGCTAGAAATTTCGAACCAAACCCTTTATTTCAATCACTGGGGTATATAATCCTCATTCCATGTGCGATGCCACTTCCGGGTGCCATGTAGTTATCTCCCTTTAACTCAACTCTGTAAGTTATTTATTCACCACTGCTGTAGCCAGGTATTGAACTCACAACTCTTTGGTTCAAGTCACTGGAACATGGCAACAAAGATGAGGACAATATTCCGAATAATGTAAATACTATATAAAATTTAATCTAAATAATAATAATAACGATAATAATAATAATAATAATATTATCGCGGACAACAAATAAGGGCTCTAAAATAAGGAGGTGCTAAATTTCTGTGGACAGACATGTGTCCCCCGAGACGTAACGGTGTTTTGGAAATTTTTAGACATAGGGAACATGAGGTAGACCCATTTCTCTGGAGTGTTTGAGGAACAGTTGTACCATGTTTGCGCGAGTAGACACCGAGGCCTGTGTCATAGTGCTTCAATCCGTTTCGCTCAAACCTTTGTACAGGTGAGGAGCATGACAAGTGTCAGCTCCTTTGCTTTGGCGTATTGTTTTCACAGGTAAAAAAAATGAGGGAATGGTGTATCGCTTCAGAATGTCTTTGATGAATTTGTCTTTGAAACGCGAAAGTGCCCTTCTAACTGAAATATTTTCTACCCACCTGAATTGGTTTTTCATTAGGATGTCTCCAATACCTGCCCTATAGATGCGATCACTCATTTTTTGTTGTTGTTGCAGATGGTACATAGAAAGGCATCAAGTTGATTGACTAGGTTCTGTAGACATGAATGGCAACCAGATTAGGAGACAGAAGACAAAACCAATTCAAAGAGCGATAAGATGCGTCAGACTAACCCTACCCTAGACGCAGCCATTGTTGCCAAATGGTGACACACTGTGTCAGGAAACTCGTGGTGTCACGTGAATTCTTTCTTAATTCTGTTTCTCAGACTATTTTTGTGGGTATTTGGTGCAACTTCGTGGTTTCTAACAGAAAAACGAATGTGTAAGTTCATATGTCGTAGACATTTAACACACTTGGAGAAATGTACGTATTTTCCCCGGAATGGAAATAAAACTGGAGACAGCAGAGACGTGGTCCTATTGAAAGATAGAGTAAATTCCTATGGACGGAGATGTAAGCAACAAGGAAGTCTGAAACAATACTTCTACTCAGAATCAGGAAAAGCCACTGAAATTCCTTGGACAGATGACGGGGAAGAAGGGCTTGAAAAAGCCATCACGGGGCATATTTTTCTTTACAATTATATCGCCCCAAGCAAGGAATTTTGCTGCCACTGTTTTGCAAGGGTTACATAGGAGGAAAGTTATGAGAAAGAGTGACAGGTTATAGGGGGTGTCAGGAAGTGGTTAAGAGAAGCATGACTGTGGCCATAAAGTAAGGCATCAGTTTATATATTGATTGTAATATAAAATAGATCACCCACTTTATAACCACATTATAATAGTATAGAAATCTTTTTTTTAATAATCATATCGTCCCAAGCAAGGAATTTTGCTGCCACTGTTTTGCAAGGGTTACATAGGAGGAAAGTTATGAGAAAGAGTGACACGTTTTATGGGATGTCAGGAAGTGGGTAAGAGAAGGATGAATGTGGCCATAAAGTGAAGGATCAATTATTATATTGATTGTAATATAAAATTGATCCCCCACTTTATATTTACATAATAATGTATTGTCTGTTTATAAGCCGTAGAAAACGAATCAATCAGTCAATGAAATACTGATTAGCTACACATGCATGTCTTTTAGATTTATTTACATTCTCTGGAATATAAATGTATAGATATTTTTTAAAATCATATCGCTCCACGCAAGGCATTTTACTGCCAGTTTTGCAGGGGGCTTACATAGGAGGAAAGTTATGAGAAAGGTTATAGGGGGTGTCAGGAAGTGGGTAAGAGAAGGAGGAGAATACTGATGAGAGTGGAGTGGACGGAGAAAGGAGAATGAGCGAGAGGATTCAGTTTAGTGAAATAGGAGATGACTATTGACTTTACATTTAAATTCTTGGAGATTGTAACTGTCGGGGAAGCAAGTAAACGGAAAAGAATTCCACACGCGAGAAGTGCGAGAAAAGAAGCTGATAGAGTAGAATTTGCGTTTACAATTTATTGATTTCACAGTAAAAGGGTGGGACCTAGTTGCTAATCTTTTGACTTCCCTTTACCTCTTCTATAAATAATTTCACGGCTCCTGCTCCGATGAACTTATATCATTGGTGCCGCCTAGGTACGAATTTACACGAGATACTAGGTTAGCAAATAGGTCCCACCGTTTTACAATGAAACAGATAAGATGTAACCGTAATTTCTACTCCAACAGCTTCTTTTCTCGCGCTTCTCGCCTGTGGAATTTCCATCCACATGCCTGCTTTCCCGACAGCTACAATCTCCAGTAGTTTAAATGTAAGGTCAATAGACACTTCCTATCACACTAACATTCTCTCAAACACTCTCATCATCTACCCAACCCTCATTCTCAGTATTCTTGCCCGTATATCACCATCATTCTGACATTTCCTATATCTAACCATCTTTTCTCATCACTTTCCCCACTTTGTAGTCCCTTGCGCAATAGTGGCAGTGGAATGCCTTGCTCGGGGTGAAACGATTAAAAAAAAATCTAGTGAGCTAAGCCACATTGTGCTAGTGAGAAAGTGACTGTATCTGAGCTGCCAAGTCGGGATCAATCACATTACAGATTCTCCGTTGGATTTTGTGAAGGAAACCTAAGTGGATAGCAGAAGCATCCGGTCAGATATGGTAACAATATCCAATGCACGGGCGGATGCTAAGTCGGGATCGATCACATTGCAGATTCTCCGTTGGATTTTGTGAAGGAAACCTAAGTGGATAGCAGAAGCATCCGGTCAGATATGGTAACAATATCCAATGCACGGGCGGATGCTAAGTCGGGATCGATCACATTGCAGATTCTCCGTTGGATTTTGTAAAGGACACCTAGGTTGATAGCAGGAGTAGCCGACCAAATATGGCAACAATATTCAATGCACGTGTATGATAGAATCATGTATGAATGCGTGTGTCTACAAGTCGGTAAAGTTAGTATGTGTGTGAATAACAAATCGAAATAAATTTCCGCTTAAAATCCTAGTGAAATAATGCACACAAGTATTAAGCGATCTTTTTACATATAAATAAACAAATTTTTGAATATAAGTTGTTATCGGTTAAAATCTTTCAATGAAATAATATGTATTAAAGTAGTAAATATCTATATATTAAAATTATTACAATATCATAATCAAATAAAGCAGTGCGAGCATAAAGATCAGAACGATATTAAGAAAACGTTTAAATGTGAAATAACTGTTTATTTTAAAGCTTCATAGAACATTTAACAATGAAAAATAAGGATATAAAGGCAAATTATATAATTCCAAAATATAAAGCTCGGTAAACTTATTTTGATAAAGTTATTAGAATAATTATGTAGCTTTCGAAAAAAGATAGATGATCAAAAACATCAGAACGATTAACACAATCATATTATTATAATGGATACATCATATCCAAAGGAAAATAGCGTTCATAATTCATTAGTACTTGATGTGTAAACCTTTACTTTCAATAACAGCTTGATATCTTTTGCTACATGAGCGAATTAATGTCTTGCATTCATTAACGGATATTTTCTATCATTCTCCTTTCAAATTGGTCCATAGTTCTTCGACGTTTGTTGGATTCTTTTCCTTAGCTCTTTCATTTAGCAACTTCCGAACATTCTCAATACGATTCATGTCTGGGATCTGAGCAGGCCTCTCTATAACAGTAAAATCCTCCTCAGAAATAAATGCCTTAACAGAGTTTGCTGTGTGACATGGCGCGTTATCATGCATAAGTACAGCGGTTGATTAATTGCAGTTCTCAAATTAGGTACAGAATGTTTCTTCAAAATCTCTTTGTATACAGTTTCGTTAATTTTACCATGTATGCTAACAAGAGGTCCCGTACCATCAAATGAAATCATGCCAAACATCATCACACTTCCTCCTCCAAATTTAACACTACTTTTAATGCAGTGAGGCAAATATCCTAGGACTGCGTCGAACGAACCTTCTCCCGTCACAACCGAACAGGTTAAACTTTGACTCATCGCTAAAATGAACACAATCTCACTGTTCTTCTGTCCATATGAGGTGTACAGTGGCAAATTTTAATCGGCTCATTTGATTCCGTTTAGAAATTTAAGGCTTCGTAGAGGCTACTCGACTGTTCAGATTTATTTCATTTAATCTTCGGGAAATAGTGCGCATTGATATTTTAATGCCAAGGTTAGCATGAGCTCTTGTTTTACTTTTTACCAATTCATCTGTCTTCTCTTGCAGTAGTTTTCCTAGGCCTGCCAGTTGGTTTCTTAGCTTCACATGACCAAGTTTTGTTCAAGTTTTCTTAAAATACTATGAATAACTCTTTAAGATTCCCCCACTCTTTTTTAAATATCCCCAATGTTAGAGCGCCGCTCCTATTTGACTACAAATGGACTGTTCCCATTGCTATATATAGCAATGGTGGATTCTCTACAAGGGAGTCGTAGAGAGTCACTTGAGAGTCTCTAATGAGTTAGTGAAGAGTCAGTGCGAGTCAGTGAAGAGTTAGTCACACTTTCGGTGGCGTACCGGACTCTTGTATCTTTCTATTGTAAATATTACTAATCACTTCTGTACATACTAACCGTCTTTCCGCGGAATACAACTTATATTCTGATTCTGTTGTTGAGTTATTCATTTATACTTGGCGACATAACACCCAATCAAGAGTTTATCTTTATTACGTAACTTGACTATCAGTTTTCTAAGTATCAATGACGTCACAGATTTTTTCACCATGTTTACAACGCAAAAGCCAGTAAAGAGCCGGTGTAATTTAGCAAAATACACGATTTTACATTCTTACCGTAAAAAATTTCCAATAATGCAAAGTAATTATTAAATTTTATGGATTTATTTAATCGTTCTGATGTTTTTGATCATCTATTTTTCGAATGTTATTCTTATAACTTTATCAAAATAACTTTATTAAATTTTATATTTTGGAATTATATAATCTACTTTCATATCTTTTTTGTTTTTCCCTTGATAAAATGTTCTTTGAAGCTTTAAAATAAAATGTTATTTCATATTCAGACTTATTCTTAACATAGTTTTGATCTTTATGCTCGCTACTGAATAAGCAATATATAGAAATATTAAAACATACATATAAAATTGTAATAGTACCATAATAAGATAATTATATCAAGTACCATATCATTACAATACTATAATTAAGCAATATAAATTACATACAATTATATATAATAATATATGATAAATCGGAAAAAAATATAATATTTAATAATATAAAATATAGTAATATATAATAATATAAAAAAAAACTTACATTCAAAATACCCATCGATTGTTATTTATTACACGTGACATACACACACGAATAGAATAAAGTTTTCCTCTACATTTAAAATATTCATCCATTGCTTTATTGCACGTGATACGTATTTAACGAATAAAATCAAACCTCAATAAACATACTGTCTCTGTAGATTTTTAAAACAAATTACAAAAATTAAGTCATTTGACTTTAAAAAAATCTCTGAAGAAGCTTATTAACGTGAATCCTGTTAGATTAAAGACACTTTTTTTACCTATTCTTTACTTACTGTATTCATATATATATATATATATATATATATATATATATATATATTGTGTGTGTATTTTGGCAGCATTTTTTCATTAATGCAGGTTTCATTGAATAATATAGACAAGTTTTGTCTACTAATTTTGTGTAGGATCCGTTCATACCGTCTGATATACTTGACATATATCCAACGACATCACCATCAAGTATATCAGACGGTATGAACGGATCCTACACAAAATTAATAGACAAAACTTGTCTATATTATTCAATGAAACCTGCATTAATAATATATATATATATATATATATATATATATATATATATATATTTAACGAAACTTGGTTATAAACAACCGACAATTTGAAATGAATTGTTTGAACATTATTTTTTTATCGAAACTCGTATTTAAGTAGATAGTCTGTTTTTTAATTAAACAGTATTATATATTTATATCTACCGGCCTGATTATTTACGATAAATTGTTATTATGAAAATGTGTGCCATTCGGCAGGATTCGAACCTGCGACCCCTATTTACATTGGGGAAGCTACCATTTGATCTGCCACACATTTTCGTAATAACAATTTATCGTAAATAATCAGGCCGGTAGATATAAATATAAAAATACTGTTTAATTAAAAAACAGAATATCTACTGAAATACGAGTATCGATAAAAAAATAATGTTCAAACAATTCATTATATATATATATATATATATATATAAGAAAAATTAAGACAGACGCGTTATTTCATGGTATTACCATGAAATAACGCGTCTGTCTTAATTTTTCTTATATTTGCTCGATATGTATTTATATGCATATATGTTTAGAGCTCTCTAAGAGAGTTATCCTACCATTATATGTAAAGGATACTCTTTTGGATTCTTCTATGTCCACATTGAAAGCGACAGATTTAAAAAAAAGTATTTGTAAACGTAAACCTATCTTTAACAATACTTATAAACTTTCTGCGTTACGTGATGTAAACAATCTCTCTCCACGGACGCTCTCGCGAAATACGTTTCTAATTTAAATTTTAAAGTCATTTGTTTCTGATGAAGGACCGAGGACGGTCTGAAATATAAAATATAATAATAGAAATAAACAAATACTGTCAAAAAAATACATTTTTAAGCTTACAACTTTTTAATAGTTTTTCATATATATATATATATATATATATATATATATATTTACTAAGACATAATATTAAAGGATTATACAGATTTTGTTTTGAATTTTGTACTTTCATAATCTGGACGACTGAAAATATTAGAAATATTTTTTTTGAAAATACCAAAAAAAAAAAAATTCTTTTTAAAAATATATAACCGTTAAAATTAAATTTTGAAAAAAAATTGTTTGATTAAATATTGATTTCTCTTATTACTCTTGAATAAAAATCGGCAAAAGTATTTTATTTTTCCCCAAAATCTAATTCCGTATCAAAAACGGAAATTTTCCTGCCGTGTGAGAATTTAAACCCTTCGTATCCAAATGGAATTGTAAAAACATGCGTAAAGATGTAAGGAAGTTCATTAAAAAAAATTTAAAAGATTTTTCATTGCTTGTTTTTTTTAATTTTCTTCATTTTTATTTTATTTAATTTAAATAATCAATTAATGCTGATTGCAATATAAAATAAAAAAAGGAATTAATTGTTAATCCCTCGGTTTTTCCCCTTTTAACTATTTTTACACGGGATAAGAAAAGAAAATATGTTTATATGCGCAATAATAAACATATTTCATTTATAAGTATTTGCAAACAAAAGGATAACATATACAAAATAACGAATAAAGAATTGCTACCAGCCGTTAGCTCCCATAGCCGAATCGGTAAGTGCAAATGTCGCGATAATATAGACATCTACAGTAAGATATAATGTAAGCTCGAATTTTGTCAGTTTTGTTTTCTGATTGGCGATGTTTATAAGGATCGTAGAATGAGGGCCTTAGTGGTTTCGATGAAAAGCCATTTTATCTAAGACGATTGAAATAGCAAATAATAATAATAATAATTAATAACTGTTCAGTTGATAAAAATTCAAGTTAATATTATTATTTACTAACAAAGGTGTACGGCTAATATAAATATATTGTAAACATTGCTTGGTGAATACCAGTTTTATTGCAAAAAGTTTGTTTAAAATAATAAAATCCGATATATACATATACATTAAATTAAGCAATATATCATTGCTTATCTTTATATATATATATATATATATATATATATATATAAGCAATGATCAACACGAAAAATTGCACATGTGTGGACACAACGACGAAGGACTGATATATATATATATATATATATATATATAAGATAGCACACTAAATATAAAATCCAGGTAAATTCCAATAGAGAATTGTTGTACCATTTGGGTCTGACGAGCCGCGATAATAGCATCAGGACGCGGTGAAATATGTATTACCCATTGTAATAGTCAAAAATCTTTTATAAATCACACACACACACACACACACACACACACACACACACACACACACACACACATATATATATATATATATAATTTCCCTCTGTCAGCGTCTTTCTTCCTCTCTCTCTCTACATTTATATATACATATATATGATTGACACACGTACACATATATACATCAATAGTTACATACAAGCATATATATATATATATATATATATATATATATATATATATATACTAATAATATATATTTATTATTACTATAAATTTTATATCTGTTATTTTACTTCGAGCATATATATATATATATATATATACAATTAACGTGTTGAGTATTAATTTTTACCCTTCTGACCATTGCTGGTTAGTCTGTTTATTAACGCTCTATCTCTCTCTCATGATATCGAGTACTTTATGATAA
Organism: Ascarosepion bandense; assembly: GCA_037127315.1. NCBI lineage: Eukaryota > Metazoa > Mollusca > Cephalopoda > Sepiida > Sepiidae > Ascarosepion > Ascarosepion bandense. The sequence continues at coordinate 929,584 of JBBBDQ010000482.1, forward strand.
AAAATGCTTGCCTAAAATGCCATTCCACCAGTTAATTATTGAGAAAACAGCAATTTTGCCATGAAGCATCATTGAAATGTTTTAACACACACACACACCACACACACACACACACACACACACACACACACACACACACACATATATATATATATATGTCAGATTAAATAAATTGCAAACGCTATGTTTGCTTATTTTTAATACAATCCGTTCATACTCACGTATAATCTTTCGAGTATTACAATCGAAAGATGCCAGAAATGAGCTGTAACTGTGACATGTTATTTTCATTCATTTCTCAAGGTACCCAAGTACTTTCAACCTCTTTCCGATATCATCTTCAGATGTGTGAGTTATTGTAACAAATGTAACCACAAAACTGTGTTGCTAAAAATATCACTGTACATTTTTTCTGCTTCAAATATAACGGTTGACAAATTGCTAGCGTTCATTAGAACATGAAAATTATCCAAAATGGATTTTTTTTATATATTGTAATGTCATGGTCATGCACGTGTTAAAGCATAAAAAAACTGTTTTTTTATGTAATTTTGTAAGGCATGGTAGACAAGGAATTCCTTCAATGAGTCTGTCGGACCCTTTTCCAATCAATCCGATGGATCCAACTTCTTCTTCTTCTATGTGCCCTGTCCCTTCAGGACGTAGGCGATCATGGCTCTCCACGTCTCCCTATCCCTTGTGGCTCTTAGTATGTTTACTCCTGTTGCTCCTGGCAACCCCCGTTCCGTCATCCACCTGATCAGGCCCTGCAAATATGTTATCCGCTGCCTACCTCTGTCTCTCCTTCCTTCTATCTGACCAGTCAGTATCAGGTTCTCCAGGCTCTCCTTCCTCATTGCATGTCCCAGGAACTTCAGTTGTCTCTTCCTGATGCTCAGCATCAATTTCCTTTTTGTTGCCATTCTTTCTAACACCTCGTCGTAGCTTGTATGCTCAACAACTGGAATTAATTATGTTCTCAGGTATAACATTTTGATATATCCGTTTGAAGATTCTTCGTAATTTGATACGTTTTTAAGATCTTCAAAGATACATTACAATCTGTAGATATTGCCATGTGAATAAGACATTATTATTATTATTATTATTATTATTATTATTATTATTATGTCATTTTTCATCATATTCTTATTTCTCCTATGGTCGCACTACAAACCAAGTCTGCGGGAAAACCTAAGGCAGGTCGTGGCGTGTTGTTATGGTTCCATTTAATGTTTTTTTCTATCTTCCCCACCATCCCTAGCATTACATAGACAAAGTTCTCTTTAGTGTGTGGGCTGTACTTAATAAGACAATTTTTTGTATATCTCTTAAGCTGGGGTTTCCAGGGATTCTTTCAATGTGTTGTTTTGTTCCATTTTTTATCATTCCAAGTGCACCTACTATCACTGGCACAACTCTTGTTTTCAATTTCCACATTTTTTCTATTTCAATTTCCAGGTCTTTATATTTTGACAGTTTTTCAAATTCCTTGGTTGCTATGTTACAATCTGCTGGACAAGCCATATCAATTAATAGACAAGTTTTCTCCTTCTGGTTTTTAACAATTATTATTATTATTATTATTATTATTATTATTATTATTATTATTATTATTCATGTTGTTCTTATTTCTTTAATTTCCTTCCATGGTCAGAATGGCATGATGAATTTTTTGTAAAAGATGAAAAGTCAAAATAAAACAACATAAGGCAGACACATTTTGCTAGATTACTAGAATGTCTCTTCATTTTACAGTTAAACCAGCTAGATGTAACCGTAAGTTCTATGTGTACGCTTTCTTCTCTCACACTTCTTGCTTGGGGAACTATTTTCATGCTGTTTGCTTCACGATAAACTTTGATCCTCAAAAAGTTTAGTGCAATGTTATTCATTATCTTCTGTTTATTTAATTTCTTAATGTATATTTTTTCTCGTATTCTCTCACACTCATTAATACCTCGCGTCTTAGTGCCTTTCTTGCCTTGCTTGTGATGAGATTATTATATTAGTAATAAAGTGTAATGACTCGGATTAAGGAAATGAAGAGCTGAGTTTAAATTACAGTCGAGTTCATTACATTCCTCTTTTTTTAAATAATCATATCGCCCCAAACAAGGCATTTTATTGCCACTGTTTTGCAGGGGGTTGCATAGGAGGAAAGTTATGAGAAAGAGTGACAGGTTATAGGGGGCGTCAGGAAGTAGGTAAGAGATGGATTATTGTGGTAATAAAATGAGGGATCAATTTATGTATTGATTGTAATATAAAATTGATCCCCCCTATTTATATTTACATAATATTTTCTTGTCTGTTGATAAGCCGTAGAAAACGTATCAATCAGTCAATGAAATACTGATTAGCTACACATGCATGTCTTTTAGATTTATTTACATTTTCTGCATATAATATTTTCTTTATAATCATATCGCCCCAAGCAAGGCATTTTACTGCCACTGTTTTGTAGGGAGTTACATTAAATGAAGGTTATGAGAAAGAGTGACAGGTTATAGGGGGTGTCAGGAAGTAGGTAAGAGAAGGATGAGAATACTGATGAGAGTGGGATGGACGGAGAAAGGAGCATGAGAGAGGATGCAGCTTAGTGAGATAGAAGATGACTATTGACTTTACATTTAAATTCTTGGAGATTATAGCTGTCGTAAAAGCAAGTAAATGGAAGGGAATTCCACACGCGAGAAGTGCGAGAAAAGAAGCTGATAGTGTAGAATTTACATTTACAATTTATTGGTTTCACAGTAAAAGGCTGGGACCTAGTTGCTAATCTTGTTGCTCGAGGAAATTCATACACAGGTGGCACCAGTGAGCTAAGTTCATCGGAGCAGAAGCCGTGAAATTATTTGTAGAAGAGACACAGGGAAACCATATTGCGCCGGTGAGAAAGTGACTGTATCCGAACTGCCAAGACTTACGTTCTAATACCCTTGTGAAAGGTATGAATAATCTATTTGCCCCCCTCAGCTATGGTTAAATAGCAGAATAGACTGGTTTCTACAGCTTGGATGTTTTGTTAGAATTTAGATATTTCCTTGTAGCAGAAAGACAAATACTATCTCATCTCAGAACAAATACTGTGGAGAGTCGTTTGAGGACCCTGAAGCGTCAGTTCTCTGTATTTGGCTCTTTAAAAAAAAGTGTGGTTGCTTCTGTACAAGCCTTCACCACTAAAATCAAGCGATATGTGCGAGCAGACTTTCTGATAACACACACACACACACACACACACACACACACACACACACATATATATATATATATATATATATATATATATATATGAGCTGTGATACAGTGAAAACAGATCTGTCTGCGGATGACTATATATATATATATATATATATATATATATATAGTCATCCGCATACAGATCTGTTTCACAGCTCATGAATACCGTTAGACATCCGATTTTACACAGAATTGAAACTCGACCAAATTGGCGTCAGTCGGCGATTTTACACCTGAGCTATGGGCGCTCGATGGAAGGAGGCAGACTTTTAATGTATGATGTCTCATACGCCATATATATATATATATATATATATATATATATTCTTTTTTCACCTGATCTTAAAGCCAAAATACGATGTTTTGAACGGCTCATGATTAAAAGTAACAGACCTTCTTTGTCTGTTCTATTTAACAGTTTATGCTTAGAATATATATATATATATATATATATATATATATATATAATGCCAAGTCTGTAAACGGAGAGGATAATCCAAAAAGATCTATTTAATATAAAATATCAAAGAGATAGATCTGTATAGAAAGCTCAATGGATAATATACAAAGCAATATGAACGTTTTAAATGATGTGTTGTGTTTCCCTATATATATATATATATATATATATATATATATATATAATTCTTATTACCATTTAGCACTAGTTTTTGTTTCCAGTTTTATAATAGCGGATATAAGTATTGTCTATTTAATTTTAAAATGGGCCTCAAAAGCTTTGCCCGCATTTGTAAGTGGAAGGAAACGAAAGAAGAGTGATTAAAACTAGTTTAAGTGTTTTAAGAGTGGTGACGCGTCCTTTGAAAAAAAACAGGGAAAATTGAATGACTATCATTTGTCTATTATGAGATTTGAAAGTCACTCCAGCAACGCCCACTTGAAAACTTACAAAAGAAACATGATAGTCGACAGACATGATAGGCAAGAAATTTTGTAATCTTCGAGAAAAATAGAAAAAAATCTCTAGAATGTCTTCTTTCAAATACCGTGTCCCTTCTGGACGTGGCTAATAACGGCTCTCACTAACTTCCTATCCGTTGTAGCTTTTAGCAAAGTTTGTCTCTTTGCCGAGCTTCCTGCATCCGTTGGCTTATTCATTTGCACAATCTGGTTTTAGACGACCCACTGCTTTCCTCTGTTAGACCCTGGGGGTGTCTAATTCTCTAAGTCATATTTCTTTACTTTGCGCCCAAGACATTTCAGATATCTGTCTTTGAGTATAAGTACGCTGAAGTTTTCTTCGTTTCTAACGCTTATTCCATGTTATTCACCAAGAAGTTCTAAATTTATTAAAATAAGAACTGAAAGTAATTGCATATATTTAATAGTATTTAATATATTGTTGTGGGATCTCCCCCTTTTCTGTGATAATGGACTCGACTTGAGCATACATATGCTCCTGCCATAAAGAGATAAGGGAATGGTTCGTAAGTTACCGAAAGATACCGAAGTTACACAGAGAATACCGCGTCAGTAGTCATAGTAGCTCTGAGCTCCACTCAGCCAGAATAATATTACACGGACATACTAATTCCAGTACGGCTTCACTTCAAGACTTGTATATATATTTATGTATATTAAATTTAGTGTATCGAGGCAGCAAATAATTTTCTAAACATATACTGTTAAATATAAGAGACAATGAATGTCTATTATGTTTAATCATGAGCCGTTCTAAACGTAGTTTTGGAAGCTTAGAACCAAATTAATAAAAAATTATTCAAATGTTGGAGAATTTTTGTCTTTATTTTCAACTGAAATTAAAGCCAAAATACGACGTTTAGAACGGCTCACGATTAAACATAATAGACATTCATTGTCTCTTATATTTAACAATATATGTTTAGAATATATATATATATATATATATATATATATATATAAAATATCATGATTAAACATAATAGACATTCATTGTCTCTTATATTTAACAGTATATGTTTAGAAAATTATTTGCTGCCTCGATACACTAAATATATATATTAGAAAAGGGAATAGAGTTGTTCCAACGAGAGAAATTGGTATAGAATAAAAAGTGTGAGAGGCCGTGAACGTTTTATTTAAAGTGTATATTTATTGTTGTTTAAAAATATTATACATATTATGATTTTTTAAGTGTCCATAATATTTGTGACTCTACACGTGTTTCGAGTCTAAGATTGACTCTCTTCAGGCGAATAAATTTGTGGTTTTACATATCGGGTTCCTTTTGTTTCTGAGGGCCAAGTCTTTGTTTTTATAGTTAAGTTGACAGGCAAACTTCCTTCAAGAGCGCGTCAATAAAGGCAAGCGTAGTTAGGAAATTTCATTGCCAATACAAACTGCAAAGAGGAACGATCGTTTTGTTTCACTTGAACCCCGGTGTGTGTGCATGTATGCACGTGTGAATGCGTTTGTGCATACACGTGTGTCTCTGCATACTTTTCGGTGTGTTTTTTTTTTAATGCCATTTTGTTGAGCGAAGGCTTGTATTCTTTTATGAATCATTTTTCCTGCATTAATAATATTTTGTAGTCTGTATTTTGGTCCTCCTCTTGACTCGTAAGGAGCTTACTTGCTGACTACCTTTTCAGTCAGTTAAGTGCCATACGTGATACACGCTTGGGCGATCATGTCTCGAAAGAGACATGACTGACTGGGCAGAAGATTATCCCGCAGTAGGTTGCCATTGCTTTCAGCGGTAGACTGGTTGCCAAGGCTATAGAACCCAATATGTCCTGTTATTTGACTCATAGCTAGAGAGGAAAGAGATGTATTATATTAAGTAGTAATAAGTGGGGGATCAGTTTATTACTTCAAAACAATAGAAAATTGATCCACCACTTTATGTCCAGTAGAAGTTTTAATTATGTTTCCAGCTATTATATACAGTCAGTCAGTTAACTGCCATACGTGATACACGCTTGGGCGATCATGTCTCGAAAGAGACATGACTGACTGTGCAGAAGATTATCCCGCAGTAGGTTGCCATTGCTTTCTGCGGTAGACTGGTTGCCGACTAAGGCTATAGAACCCAATCTGTCCTGTTATTTAACCCATAACTGGAAGGAAGAGACGGATTAATACCTTTCCCAAGGGTATTTGCGCGGAAGTGAATACAATGGAAAATGCAAGGGTATTTTAGCGTAAGTGAATACAAATACTACCTTTTACCTCAAACATATACTGTGAATTTTCAAGTTAATAATGATGAACTTTTCTTAAAAAAAAATGTTTATTACAATTATTAACTATCTGATGAGACATTGTTCTTTCAAAGTCGAAACCAAATGTACAATTTTGTAGTAGATTGTAGTTTGTACATGTTCTAAAATAATTTATAATTAATAATATATATATATATATATATATATATATATATATATATAGTTCGTACATGTTCTAAAGTATAATTTATAATAAATATTCATTGTTCTGTTATATTAAGCACTGTTTTAAATTAATGTTTAAAACGTTGCAAATTTCTTCGTTCGTTATATATATATGCATATTAAAAGCGTGCTAGATTTATGAAGAAAGCGTACTCGTTATTGAAAGAGATAATTCATGTGTAGACAGAGTGAATTAAACACTGTCATATTCACTTTTCAAAACGATATTCAAACTATCTATCTATTTATCTATCTATGGCAGAACCGAAAGAAATGGAAAAAAGAATACTGAGAGAGTATAAGGACACAAGAAAATTAGAAAAAGAAGAAATATGAAATTATACACATGTGTACGTACGTACACGTACAGGCGTACACATACATATACGCATACACACACAAGCACGCGAAAAGAAGGCAAATCAAACTAACGCCATTAATAAGAGCATACATTTTTTTTCAACTTGATATAGAAATCAAGGAAAATTTAAAAAGCAGCATACAGTTGCTGATATCTCCTGACGAGTGGACTAAACCATTAAAAAAGTCCTATGAAACTCGCGTTGCTTAATACAATATCAATCAGCTGTAACAGATTTTATATTTTTACAAGTACTTCACACACACACGCATACACACACGCATACACACAAAAATACACACACACACACATACATATATATATATATATATATATATATATATATATATATATATATGTATATATATATATATTCGTTTTTAAACGAGTTATTTCGCTACCTTGGGTTCTACCATGAGTGGTGTCTTCAGGTGATTTTTAATAACTAGTTATTAAAAATCACCTGAAGACACCACTCATGGTAGAACCCAAGGTAGCGAAATAACTCGTTTAAAAACGAAAAATATTCAAAAGTTCGACAATATAATTGTACAGAACACTTTTTAATACAGATGTGTACTGGTCTAACTCTATTAGGACCAAAAACTAAGTATTAAACAATCAATATATATATATATATAGCAATCGTTGTCTAACCGTACTGATGAACTGTGATACAGCGAAACAGATCTGTCTACGGATGACTATATATATATCTATATATATACTAACCTTATCCTACAACAAAGTGATAAAAGTGAAATATTCCGAAAAGGTTTACATCGCGACATAAAATAATGACTTTGGCCGGACTTACTCGCTTTCCCCACCACAGATGCTAAAAATATTTCTTTTGTTGAGCTGCGGACATCACAACATCGCATTAGACGGGCATCCATAGAAAGTCGAACTCATTATATCAGTAACGGTCTTCGAGAGTGACTAACTAATCACTCCTCTAAACAGAACCACTAATGAAAATCGAAGCGTCTGTACACACACATGCATATATATATATATATATATATATATATATATATATAGAGAGAGAGAGAGAGAGAGAGAGAACTCATTACTCACAAAATTTTGAACTTAAGTAACTTTTATTTTTGCTCTTTCCTCTGGATAATGTTGGCTTCATAAAATTAAGAATTAAAGTTTATTCCGAGTCCTACCCATTGATCTTTGAAATAGACATATTTTCAATACAGAACTGATAAACACCACTATTAACCACACTCTGATGATACAATAATGGCGTCCCGTTCGTTTTACTACAAGCAAGTCTCGAGTTCAAATGACGTTTTGGTAAATTCTCGTAAACTAATTTGACTAATAATTTGACCCAATAATTTCAGAAAACATGTAACCAATATTAAATTTCAAAGCGAAGTGGGCGTTGAACCAAATGATATTTCTTTATCTTTTTCATTTAGACTGTTGATGTTATAAGAGATTCAAACGCCCTACTTCTTGCAAAGCTTCCTCATAATCTCTTCGAAAATTGTTAAATTAGAGGTATTTAGGGAAAGATTACATGAAATTCCGTTAGGTATATGCTTACTTACTATTTCGGGGGGGGGGGGGGTCGATTTACTAGCTTACTTACTATTTCGGGGGGGGTCGATTTACTAGCTTACTTACTATTTCGGGGGGGGGGGGTCGATTTACTAGCTTACTTACTATTTCGGGGGGGGGGGGTCGATTTACTAGCTTACTTACTATTTCGGGGGGTCGATTTACTAGCTTACTTACTATTTCGGGGGGGTCGATTTACTAGCTTACTTACTATTTCGGGGGGTCGATTTACTAGCTTACTTACTATTTCGGGGGGGGGGTCGATTTACTAGCTTACTTACTATTTCGGGGGGGGGGTCGATTTACTAGCTTACTTACTATTTCGGGGGGGGGGGTCGATTTACTAGCTTACTTACTATTTCGGGGGGTCGATTTACTAGCTTACTTACTATTTCGGGGGGGGGTCGATTTACTAGCTTACTTACTATTTCGGGGGGGGGGGGTCGATTTACTAGCTTACTTACTATTTCGCGGGGGGGTCGATTTACTAGCTTACTTACTATTTCGGGGGGGGTCGATTTACTAGCTTACTTACTATTTCGGGGGGGGTCGATTTACTAGCTTACTTACTATTTCGGGGGGGGGGGTCGATTTACTAGCTTACTTACTATTTCGGGGGGTCGATTTACTAGCTTACTTACTATTTCGGGGGGGGGGGGCGATTTACTAGCTTACTTACTATTTCGGGGGGGGTCGATTTACTAGCTTACTTACTATTTCGGGGGGTCTATTTACTAGCTTACTTACTATTCCGGGGGGGGTCGATTTACTAGCTTACTTACTATTTCGGGGGGGGGGTCGATTTTCTATTTAATTAGAGTAATTTACTGTTGGGTTTCACGTATAGGAAACACTTTCGTTCATCAGATCCATTTAATTTCAAGGTACTGAACCACATTTGAATTCATTTCTACCTCGATATCTGTTGTGGGATCTCCCCTTTGTATATGATAATGGACTCGACTGAGTATATATATACTCCTACCATAGAGAGAACAGGGGAGGCCATATAGTTGAGAGTATTCGTAGAGATCCGTGCGAGTTATCGGAGAGTACCGGAACTAATACGCAAGTTACCGAACTTACCCACAGACTAGTGCATCAGAAGTCAGACAAGCTCTGAACTCCACTCGGCTAGCATAATCTACACGGATATACTATTTCCAACGACTTCACTTCAAGACTTGTATACATTTATTGTTTACGTATAGTATTCCTGGATTTACTAACCTGCGTTCAAGTTTATATATTACGTTCAATATAACCAAATATTTTTTTTATCTCCATATCTGTTTTGTTGTTCATTATTTTGTGCGGTTCCTCACCCAGAATCCACAACAAATTGGGGACGAAGACTCGAACTCACGTACATGTTTTTTTTTTGTTTTTTTTTTTTTTTAATCATTTCACCCCGAGCAAGGCGGAAACGCCACTGATGTGCAGGGGGTTACATAAATGTAAAACGATTAATTAGAAAAAAAGTGAGGAGTACAAACTAGTTAGAAAGGAACAATAGAAAGCTGAGAAAGCAGGTGCGATGACAGATACATAGGTGGAGAGAAAGGGAAGGTTATACAGGGGAGGGGAGAGAGCTAGAGTCCAGTGGTTAGTAGATGAGTATTGACTTTGCATTTAAATTTCTGGAGGTTGTAGCCGTCAGGAAAGCAAGAATACGGGAGCGAGTTCCACAGGCGGGAAGTGCGAAAGAAGAAGCTGCAGGAGTAGAATTGTCGTCTGCATTTGGCTAACCTGACTGTGAAGGGGTGGGACCCAGTTGCCAGTCTGGTTGCACGAGTAAACACCTGTTGAGAAGGCATCAGTGACTTAAGCTCATCCGAGCAGAAGCCATGAAAGTATTTATAGAAGAGACAAAGGGAGGCCACATTTCGACGGTGGGGAAGTGGCTGCAGTCGAGTCGCCAGATCAGTACCTATCACATTACAGACTCTCCTTTGGAGATTGTCAAGAACACTGAGGAGAACGGCAGGGACACCTGACCATAAATGGCAGCAGTACTCCATGCACGGACGGATGGTTGACTTGTATACAACACAACAACATAACTCATACAGAACAACTTAAAAACCATAGTGCCACACAGGTCGACCACAAACAATTTGGCGACACTATCGCAGATAATCTACTGGCATTACAACTTTGGAACGAGAAAAGAGAACTTTGGAACGAGAAAAGATAGGATGAAAAAACTGTAAAAAATTGAAAGTCAATATTTTGACGGGTATACCTAATTTATTTCTTATATTGTCACTTTCTCTTTTCAGACCCAGAAGCACCATGAGATTTTTCCCCTAAACATGCCATATTCATTGATATACACTATTTTGTTTATCTCCACGAACGTCAACTCTGACACTTCAGTCCCATCATCCAATCTATGAGGCACGTCAAATGCACCATTAATCTCAATTTTACACCTTGCTTTATTGACATAAAAAAGCGCAGATTCTTGTCACTTTAATTATGTTCACCTGCTCACTTTTCAAGTTTACAAACCCTTTGGCGTATTACAGTGCATTATCAAGCCCTTGTTCAATAATATATATATATATATATATATATATATATATATATATATATATATATATATATAAAACATGAAATGTGTCTTAATCCACCGTGTGCCGATAGCTTAGAAGTAGAATTTCTGACTGATATCAAATGGGTCAGGTTACAATCCTGGCTAAAAGCAATCGGATGTCTAATTGTATTGATGAGCTGCGAAACATGACTCTCTATATATGTGTATATATATATATATATATATATATATATATATATATTCTGCCTCCTTCTACCGAGCACCCGTAGCTCAGAGGTAGAATCGACTGATGCCAATTCGGTCGGGTTTCAACCCTGGGTAAAAAGCAAACTGCTGTCTAACCGTACTGATGAGCTGTGATACAGCGAAACAGACCTGTCTGCGGATGACTATATATATATATATATATATATATATATATGAATAAAGCTCATTTCGTCTTTTTGCCTTGATAAAGTCTATCACAGGACGAAACGCGTAGGCGATTTAAAATACAGTTTTCCTCTTGTCTTTATTTTATTTAACCATATATATATATATATATATATATATATATATATATATATATATATAGATATAAGTGTATGTGTGTGTGTGTATGTGTGTGTGTGTGTGTGTGTAATGATTACACAGGAGTATTAAAAAGTGCTCAATACATATATAATGTAGAATTTTTAAATATTCTCATTTGGAAGCTTGTTGATTACGTAACCTTGGTTTCAACCTTTCAGAATCTTCTTGAAAGTTGTAAACTACTTTTAGTAATCAAGTGACTTCCATATATATATATATATATATATATATGCAAACGCACATCCTCTCAAATAGGAACACGAGTGATAACACACAGATGGGCGCATGACCACGCAAACGCACACACAAACACGAAATATTACACCAGTTATAATGATAGAAAATAGAAAAAAAATATATAGGAAGTAAATTGCTAGTAACCCCTGAAGAGTGGACGGGCAGATCTACCTACGAAACACCGGTGTCGGGATTCTATAGTTAACATCAATCAACTATATATATAATAGCACCTAATGAGCCAGACGAACGTACCTAGGTTTCTCCTAAACGGATCGTAAGGGAAAGCCAGCTTTCCCCTGACGATCCGTTTAGGAGAAACCTAGGTAGGTTCGTCTGGCTCATTAGGCGCTATTAAGTTCGCTCTACCTTTGTATTGAGCTCTTTTTATTAGATTATTACAAGTGTCGGTTTTTTTTTCTTTGGGCTTCGTGCTGATTTCTGTCCGAACACTTTTGACAGACTTTCATGCCCTAATGTTCTTTTTTTAAAACCATTGTTTCCTTCGTTCGAAATTTTTCGAGGAAGGTTTTCGAATCACGTTTTTATATATATATATATATATATATATATTTGCTAGTTTCATTTTCGACCACGGTTCCTTAACACAGTTATTTTAATTCGACATTATTTCGTATTGCTAGTAAACGTCATTGAATTAATGTCACTCTTTATCTAATTTCATAAACAGTGAAACTAATAACAACGTTTATATTAATAAGTAATAACTTTGGACTAAAAATAATACATTTGCAAAAACAATAATTGGTGGGCTAGGGTTCCTAAAATAGCAGATGTTTGGTCCTCCTCGCCATATTGGTAAAGACAGGATAGGAATTCGTTTATCTTAGTGTAAAAATGGAATGATGTTCAGTCTCTCTTGTAGGATGCATTTTTCCAAACAAACTTCACTTGGTGAAAAGCAATTAAACAAAAGCATTATAAATTTTGTACATATTATTGTGCTGCTACTGTGAAGAGCATTTGCGATGGCCATTTTTAACGCATCTGTAAAAAGTAACTCACGCCAAACTTCTTGAAGGTGACTAAGATATTGGCCGAAAGCGCTCGTCAGTTGGAAATATAGAGAATAAAACCAATATTTACATTTAGAAAACCCAAATATATATATATATATATATATATGTGTGTGTGTGTGTGTGTGTGTGTGTGTGTGTATAGGAAATTAATGTCAGTCGGCCTAGACAGTAAAGTTTATTATGGCCACTCGAGCATGCGTATCCAATATAAATAACGTTCATATATATATATATATATATATATATATATATATATATATGAACGTTATATATATATATATATAAATGTGTGAGTCTTTGGGTTGGCGTGTTTTCAGAGCAATATATATATATATATATATATATATATATATATATATATATATTGACACTGACGGTTGCGTGACAATGATGTCAATCGGAAGTCTAACCGTACTGATGAGCTTTGATACAGCGAAACAGATCTGTCTGCGAATGAATATATATATATATAAACACGTTGGACGCATATCTGTAGCAATGAAGATGCAATATCTTCTGCCGATGAGATATTTTGAGAATTGTATGAACGTAAGTTATATTTGTAATGATTAAAAGCAAATCTAATGTGGCGTGCGGAGGAGTACATACACTTACAGTTTCGTTTTTTTGTTTTTGTATTAATTATCGGCTGGATTTGATTGATGAAGAATTGACTAAACATATCTTTTTTTCTTTGAGAAAATCCTTTTACAGTACAAGTTTCAGTTGAAAACAATAACTCTGCCAAAAGAATAATTAAATGGGCATGAAATTTGAGGTATACTACCGGCCATAATTATTAGGCCACCCCAGTTTTTTAAAAGAACTGATGTATTTCATACTATTTTTAGTATTTATTGCCAAGTGGATAATTCTAAATGAAAATAGAATCCTTCTTTTGTTATTACTACTTTGCAAAATCTTACAAGGCAAATACCGACAATTTACCCATCGCACCCTGTAGATTTTATATATATATATATATATATATATATATATATATATATATATGTGTGTGTGTGTATACACTACCGGCCATAACTATTAGGCCACCCCAGTTTTTTTTTTAAAGAAATGATGTATTTCATACTATTTTTAGATTACTTTGCAAAATTTCACAAGGCAAGGAAGCAAAGATGACCTCGTCCTAATCACCCTAAATTTTCTTCATTTTTTCATTGATGAAACTGCAATGTAGGTAATTATTAAATATTTATAAATTCAATTGATGCACATGTTATTGTGGAATATCAACAACAAAAAACATTTTATTTTCATTTACAATTATTCACTTGGAAATAAATACTAAAAAATAGTATGAAATACATCATTTTTTTAAAACACTTGTGTGGCCTTATAATTATGGTTTGTAGTATATATATATATATATATATATATATATATATAATCAGCAAAAAATAAGCGGAATTTGGATGACATTCTAAACACTAAAAAGTCAAATAAACAACAGTTTTTTGTTTTAGTTTTTAGAATATTTTGATGCTAAAAGGGTGGATAATTCTAAATGAAATTAAAAATGGTTCTTTTGTTATTATTATTTTGCAAAATTTTACAAGGCAATGAAGCAAAGATGAACTCGTCCGAATCAACTTAAATTTTCTTCATTCTTTCATTGATGAAACTGCAATATAAGCAATTATTAAATATTTATAAATTCATTTGATGCACGTGTTATTGTGCAGTATGAACAAAAGAACCATTCTATTTTCATTTACAATTATTCACTTGGAAATAAATACTAAAAAATAGTATGAAATACATCATTTTTTTTAAAACACTGGGGTTGCCTAATAATTATGGCCGGTAGTGTACACGCATATTTTGATTTATATACGAACACAAACTCGGGTACTTACAGAAAGTTATAATTCATACGTATAAACAACTTGAAAAGGGGAGATAACTGGATGTTACACGCAAATTACTCACTGATTTAGTCATTTTCCTGAGCTTCAAAAAAAAAAAAATTATCATTATCATTTCATAATTATTATTATTAATAGTATTTATGGTATCCATCATGTCATTATTTTTTTTATTTTATTTTGTTTTTTAATCATTTCACCCCGAGCAAGGCAGAAATGCCACTGATGAGCGGGGTGGGGGGTACATAACTGTAAAAAGATTAATTAGAAGAGAGAAGAGGAGTACAACCAATTAGAAAGGTGCAATAGAAAGATGAGAATGCAGGTGTGATGACAGATACATAGGTGGAGAGAAAGGAAAGGATATACGGGGTGGGGAGAGAGCTAGAGGCCAGTGGTTAATAGATGAGTAATCGACATTGCATTTAAATTCCTGGTGGTTGTAGTCGTCAGGAAAGCAAGAATATGGGAGCGAGATCCACAGGCCGGAAATGCGAGAGAAGAAGCTGCAGGAGTAATTGTTATTAAAGCTGTTCTTATTCTCATAATTGGTATTAGTATTTCTCTTACTATTATTATTATATAATTATTTTCGGTTTTATTATTGTTATTATTTCTATAGTTAATAATATTATTATGATTGATATTGTTATTCGTATTAGTATTATTGTTCTTTTATTATCATTGTGTTATTAATGTTCCTGATACTATTTTCATTATTATTATTGATATTAATATTGTTATTTATATTGTTATTGAGTGCATTATCATCATTTGTATCAATTGTTATTATTTTTGCTATTATTTTTATTATTTTTCATTATTGTTATTCCTTTTAATATTGTTATTACGAATTGTTTTTTTATTATTTTATTATTATTGTTATTTTTATTATTGTTCTTGTTACTATTTTCAGTATTATTATTGATATTAATATTGTTACTTCTATTGTTATTGAATTTGTATCAATATTACTATTGTTATTTTGCTATTATTTTTATTATTTTTATTTATTGTTATAACTTTTAATATTCTTATTATTAATTGTTTTTATTATTTTGTTATCATTGTTATTTTTATTATTATTCTTGTTACTATTTTCATTATTATTAGGGATAATGATTCGTTTTATTTTTTTATGTATTTTGATATAATTTTTCTTAATTATATGATTTCCTTGAAATTTTACTGTTTTTATGTCCAGTAAAAAAGTTTAAACAGATTAAATGGTGAGTTTGTGAAGTTAAAATTACGTCACATGCATAAAATTCAGTAAACCCGCAGAATAATCATTAAAATATAAAAACTAAATGATAGCCAAATGAATTAGGTGATGGTAATAGTCTCATGCAAATTAAAGTAACATAGGCCCATAACCGGTTACATAGATAAAACTATAGGCACATAACCTGTCACAATGATGAAACTATAGGCACATAACCTGTCACATTGATAAAACTTCCCTGACATCCTTTACAAAGTGTCCTAGAAAAAAGACGGAAAATAAACCTTTCCAAAACAAATTATGATCTGGAAATGGAATGTAAGTAATAATGTCACATACACTAAATCCATCATAGAAATTCAGTATGTAGAATTAGTAAACACCAAACACTTCAAACATGCCTCCGACAAATACTGAGAACATTTTGGCCAGAGAAAATCTCCAATGAAGATCTGTTGAAGAAGATCAAACAAGAGAACATGAGCACCATCATTACAAGAAAGCGGTGGAGATGGATTGGGCATGCGCTCCGGAAAGATCCACAGTCAATCACAAGAACAGCACTGCACTGGACCCCAGATGGCAAAAGAAAGAGGGGAAGACCAAGAACGACATGGAGAAGTACGGTAAAAAATGAGATAAAAGCCATGCAGTACTCTTGGGGTTCATTGACTAGTCTGGCCCAAGATAGACAGAGTTGGAGAAGCTTTCTGCTACCCTACACACCATTGGGTGTAACGGATGATGATAAAGAAACACTTCAAATATCTCCGTATATACAAATCAACCATCCGTCCGTGCATGGAATACTGCTGTCATATATGGTCAGGCGCCCTGCTGTTCATCTCAGTGTTCTCGACAGGCTCCAAAGAAGACTCGGTAATGTGATAGGTACCGACTTGGCGACTCGACTCCAGCCACTTCCTCACCGATGGGTTGTGGCTTCCCTCTGTTCTATAAATATTTTCATGACTTCTGCTCCGACGAAGTTAAATCACTGGCGCCCTGCCACAGGAGTTTACTTGTGCAACCAGACTATCAACTGGGTCCCATCCATTCACAGTTAGATCAACCAAATGCAGCCGACTATTCTACTCCCTCATTCTTACTCTTATGTAGCCCCCGGTTCACCAATGGCGTTACCACCTTACGTGGGGTGAAACCATTAAAAGAATAAAACAAATTTAATACAAGAGAAAAATAACTTGAATATAGAATAGGCAAACTGCGAAAAAAACATCAACTTGAAAACTCGAGTCGTGTTCATAGACTCGAGATTTTTATGTGGACGCCATGCATGGCACCAAAGCCGTTCAGAAATATCTAAAGTGTCAGATCTATAACCAAAAATTGTTTGAAAACATGTTTTATTAAATTTCAAATATGCCAGGTAAGTATAAAGGTTTCCTGGTAAGGAAACTTTTATTATTACCATGACTGTTACTGAAGGTGGGAAAAGTAACCATGACTGCAATCTTTAGCTTTTCACCGAAATTCGGTTCAAAAGAAAGATGGAAGACTTCATTTTTTTATAGATATTTATTTCTTGGCAGTGTTGTTAATATGCCAGTAACAGTTGGAATTGTCTGGGTTTTGAGATGCCACAATTTCTTGTTTAAATTATTATTATTATTATTATTATTAGTAGTAGTAGTAGTAGTATTGTGTTGTTATTGTATGGCGTTGTTGTTACTTCGTCAAAGTACAAGGCTGAAACTAATTGAATTTTGGGTATAAATATACAAAACCCATGGTATTATTATTATTATTATTATTATTATTATTATTATTATTATTATTATGTCATTTTTCATCATATTCCGATTTCTGCTATGGTCGCACTACCAACCAAGTCTGCAGGAAGACCTAAGGCAGGTGGGGTGAAACCATTAAAAGAATAAAACAAATTTAATACAAGAGAAAAATAACTTGAAGATAGAAGGGGCAAACTGCGAAAAAAACATTAACTTGAAAACTCGAGTCGTGTTCATAGACTCGAGATTTTTATGTGGACGCCATGCATGGCACCAAAGCCGTTCAGAAATATCTAAAGTGTCAGATCTGTAACCATCATTTCTAAGATCAATGGTTAAAAACGCTTTGAGCAAGTGACGCCTGAAGTTTCTTGGTAAAGGTAATCATTATTTGAACATTGACAAATTGGCGCTACATAATAACAAACAAAGAACTTTACCAAATAACAGAAACCATATCATTTGAGAACTACCAACAGCAGCAACGTCTACATGAATCTCGAGGAGAAAATAATAACATAATCAAGGTGTTAGCATTCCGCAATACTTCAAAGAAAAGGTTAGGAAGGAAAGCCCTCGTCGATATTGGAAAGAGAGATAGCAACTACTCGACTTGAGAATCTTATTTTCCTGAAAAATTGTTTGAAAACATGTTTTATAAATTTCAACCGAATGTTCTACTGGCTGTTTAAACAATGACTCGCAAATGTTTCTTTGTATATATTTATATATTTACCCTACTTCCCCCACTGGAGCGAGATGTGACACAAGGTCTTTTTTTAATGTGGGAAACCCGACCGCATACAGACGGACGAAGGAACAGAAATTCCCCAGTCCCCTTAACCGCCGGTTGAGCTGACCCCGGTAACGAGGACCTGGTCCACCCCTCTGGTGCAATAATTATACTGGACAGTATAATTTTTCTCAGGCGCACTTCTGCTCTTGCGGACGGATGTACAACTGAGCCGCACTCTGTCTTCGAGGACAGAGACGCAACTGGGAGATAATTTTTGGTCCCCAACCGACACAAAATATGCCAGGTAAGGGTATTTACTCTTCTCCCCCACGTGAGAGAGATGTGACACAAGGTCTTTTTTAATGTGAGGAACCTGAGCGCGTACGCCCAGGTACTGGTCAAAATATTACCTATCCACCGTAGTGGATAGGTTCAAAACCGGTCTAAACTGGTCTTAAAACTGGTCTTAATTTGGCCATTCCCGACCCCAGCCCGAAGGCCGGGGCCAGGTAAGGGTATTTACTCTTCTCCTCCACTTGAGAGATGTGACACAAGGTCTTTTTTAACGTGGGGAACCTGAGCGCGTACGCCCAGGGTACTGGTCAAAATATTACCTATCCACCGTAGTGGATAGGTTCAAAACCGGTCTAAACTGGTCTAAACTGGTCTTAAAACTGGACTTAATTTGGTCATTCTCGACCCCAGCCCGAAGGCCGGGGCCAGGTAAGTATAAAGGTTTCCTGGTAAGGAAACTTTTATTATTACCATGACTGTTACTGAAGGTGGGAAAAGTAACCATGACTGCAATCTAAAGATTGCAGTCATGGTTACCGAAATTCGGTTCAAAAGAAAGATGGAAGACTTCATTTTTTTATAGATATTTATTTCTTGGCATTGTTGTTAATATGCCAGTAACAGTTGGAATTGTCTGGGTTTTGAGATGCCACAATTTCTTGTTTAAATTATTATTATTATTATTATTATTATTATTAGTATTAGTATTGTGTTGTTATTGTATGGCGTTGTTGTTACTTCGTCAAAGTACAAGGCTGAAACTAATTGAATTTTGGGTATAAATATACAAAACCCATGGTATTATTATTATTATTATTATTATTATTATTATTATTATGTCATTTTCCTTCATATTCCGATTTCTGCTATGGTCGCACTACCAACCAAGTCTGCGGGAAGACCTAAGGCAGGTCTTGGCGTGTTGTTATGGCTCCATTTCATGTTTTTTTTCTATCTTCCCCATCATCCCTAGCGTTACATAGACAAAGTTCTCCTTAGTGTGTGGGCTGTACTTAATAAGACAGTTTTTTGTATATTTCTTAAGCTGGGTTTTCCAGGGATTCTTTCAATGAGTGGTTTTGTTCCATTTTTTATCATTCATTGTTATTATTACTAGTAGTAGTATTATGTTGTTGTTGTTGTATGGCGTTGTTGTTACTTCGTCAAAGTGCGACACTTAAACTAATTGAATTATTAAGTACGACATTTAAACTAATTGAATTATTATTATTATTAGTAGTAGTAGTAGTAATACTAATAGTAGTATTGTTTATTATTATTATTACTAGTAGTAGTATTAAGTTGTTGTTGTATAGCGTTGTTGTTACTTCGTCAAAGTGCGACACTTAAACTAATTGAATTATTAAGTACGACATTTAAACTAATTGAATTATTATTATTATTAGTAGTAGTAGTAGTAATACTAATAGTAGTATTGTTTATTATTATTATTACTAGTAGTAGTATTAAGTTGTTGTTGTATAGCGTTGTTGTTACTTCGTCAAAGTGCGACACTTAAACTAATTAAATTATTATTATTATTATTAGTAGTAGTAGTATTATTACTAATAGTAGTATTGTGTATTATTATTATTACTAGTAGTAGTATTGTGTTGTTGTATGGCGTAGTTGTTACTTCGTCAAAGTACGACACTTAAACTAATTGAATTATTAAGTACGACATTTAAACTAATTGAATTATTATTATTATTATTACTATTATTATTATTATTATTAGTAGTAGTATTACTAATAGTAGTATTGTTTATTATTATTATTACTAGTAGTAGTATTAAGTTGTTGTTGTATAGCGTTGTTGTTACTTCGTCAAAGTACGACACTGAAGCTAATTGAATTTCGGGCATAAATATACGGAACCCAGTCTACTCATTATGATACCCTGTCTGATAAAGCTAAACCAGTCATATGCATCACAGCCAAATTTGCGCGATATACTGAGATGTTTTGATAAAAGCAACGCTTAACTTTGCAGGTGAGGCCCAGTTAGAAATATTTTCAGGTTGAGTAAATCATTCCACTCAAGCGATGTCTGATTGATTAGTTTCATATATGTCACGAATAATTTGATTGAAAAATACATGAAAGACAAGATTATTAAAACCCGATCGAATCCAAAGGAAGGATAAAGAGGTGATTGTCTACAATCTAATATCAAGACATCTCGTACGGACATGCAAATACGGAAACTGCTTCTTCTTCGTCTTTTAGTTTATGTGACGTGCCCTTTAAGGACTTAAGCGATCATGGACCTCCACTTGCTTCTATACTTTGCCGCTCAACATTTTTCCTCTTGATATTTCTCCTAAGCCCTGCGTCAGCATCCAATTGTTCAAGCCCATCAAATATGTCTCATATTGCTTTCCCCTGTCTCTTTTTTCCCTTCCGTGAGTATTAGATTCTCCAAGCATTCCTTCCTCATTACGTTTTCCAAAAATCCCAGCTTTCTCTTCCTGATGCTAAGTTTTCTTTTCCTTTTGCATCCTCTCTAAAAGCTTGTCGTGACTTCTGTGCTCGGGCCATCGTATCTGTCGTAGACCCGGTAAAAGGTCCAGCAAGAATAATAGAGAACAACTAAAATAGGAAATAACGAATAGATATTAAATATAAGATATCCGCAACATCTTTCTGTAGAACCACATTTCAACTGCTTCAAGTTTTCCCTTCATCTTTGTTGATATTGTCCAACATTCGCTGCCATATTGAAGAACTGACATCACATAGCAATCTAGTACTCTCTTCTTTGTTTCTAGTGAAATTGTCCTGTTTCTTAATACTCTTCTCAGCTCCTTGAATGCATCCTTCGCCATGCAAATTCACCTTCGCAGTATCCTTCTGTAGAACCACGTTTCAGCTGCTTAAAGTTTTTTCTTCATCTTGGATGATAAATTGAATTTAACTGACATTTTCAACTGTAAACTAGCTTTCATTTAAGCGGGCTTTTAAGCTAATACCCTTCTTAATGTGATATTAAGTGACAAACGTATTTTTTTCAACGAACAAGTGAGATTTCAAATACAGATAAGAGTGCAGTCAGAATACGTCATCAAAACTTTTAGTATTTCAACTAAAACAGATACAAGGAATACATGTAAGAATACATATGATGACCTGTCTATGTTACGACATATATTTCCATTTGAAAGCACTAAAATATTATACAGAATCTATGACACTGTTGTAGAGGAACATCCTATCCTACCCCGTAATGGATATGGTCTAGTCTATAAAAGACTGTGAGTAGGGGCATACGTCAGTATCCGTCACTAGACGGGCAATGCTCGCAGTTGACGGCTTTATGCACTGTCAGACCTTCTGCCTTCGGGCGGAGAGCATTGACCCAGTCGTGACTACGCCAAAGGGTGGAGTCACAACTGGGGTAAATTAGACAGAAATTTTTGGCCGGGCTATACGGCCCGGAGGGTCCCACTTTAAAAAGGCATTGTGCCGAATATTGCCTTGAGTGGGAAGGCGAATAAATATTGCATACGTCACTAGACGGACGCATAAGTCATAGGCGGAGACATTTGCTACTTGATCGTTATTCCTGTTACTGTTCGTTGATTGTTCTTGTACGTCTACTGGTTTATTGTATAATAAATCTCTTCTAATCTATCTTCAGTGTTAAGTATTATAATTACACTCTTCGTTTCCCTGATATTCCTTCCGGGATATATCTGTTACCAAAAAAAATATTTTCACTAATGGCTTTCATTAAATAGCATTATAATTTTTTAAAGTTTTATATATATATATATATATATATATATGTATGTATGCATGCAAGTATAAATTACAATAATTATCCTATTCCTCCAATTAGTCCCAATAAAAAATTTTATGTTTGGTCAAGCAGTTACTTGCCCACCACCTACAACTACTAACCCAAGGGTCAGGCCACATACCTCCCCTTCCCAAGGAGAAACTACTACTAAATTCCTTCTCCAAACCCAAAGAAAACCAATGCATCCCAACCCCTTCCTTCACGCTGCGCTTATAATTTTTCTTTATTCTCTGTTTATAAAGAGTCGAAGAATGAATGTCTTAAAATGGCTATTTCCCCACTAAGTTTTATCTGAATTTACATATATATATATATATATATATATATATATATATATTGTCATCCGCAGACAGATCTGTTTTGCTGTATCACAGCTTATCAGTACGGTTAGACTCCTATAGCTACATAACCCAGGCTCGAAACCCGGCCGAATTGGCGTCAGTCGGCGACTCTACCCCTGGGCCACGGGGCGTTCAGTAGACGAAGGCAGTCTTTTTAGCGCATATCATATTACGCGCTCAATAGCTAGAGTGCTCCAATTCATTTTACTGAATGAGCGATATATATATATATATATATATATTAAACACGTTGTATTAAACGATAGAGACAACTTAGTCTTGCAGATTTTCTTTTGTATTTTCTCATATTTTCTAATGAGGCTTTTTATTTCCGAATTATATTTATACAAATATTGTCCATAAGTTCTTCAAAATGCAGTAACACGTTTTCTGTTGCAAGACAATTGTTGATGTTTAAAATTGTAAAACCGTAAAATTTGACCCTGATGATGGACGATGACATTCGAAAATACTCGGTTAACATATGGACAATATTTGCATAAATATAATTTGGAAATAAAGACTCATTAGAAAATATGAGAAAATACAAAAGGAAATTTGCAAAACTGTTGTCTCTATCGTTTTATACAATGTGTTTAAAAGAAAGAATGCTGCCAAAATACACGTACTTTATATATATATATATATATATATATATATATATATATATATATATGTGTGTGTGTGTGTGTGTGTGTGTGTGTGTGTGTGTGTGTGTGTGTGTTGGGGGCATGTGGTCAGTAATCGTTCTTTCATACAAGTTTCATTAAAGACAACTGAAAATTTAGTATTATTTCAAGTTTACTTTTCCATAGAAACATTTCTAGGAACACAAGAAAAAGTATATGTTTGGAAAAATAAAATTCCAATCCCAAAAGATACAAAAAACTAAAAATATCTACACATTCAGTTTTAAACAAAAATTCTTAATAACAGACTAACGAAAATCGCTCGGAGAAATATAACATTTGTTCAGTTTTTACAGACTTTATATCCAGAAAATAAAACATGTATATAACATATATATATATATATATATATAAGAGACAATGAATGTCTATTATTTTTAATCATGAGCCATTCTAAACGTGGTATTTTGGCTTTACTTTCAGGTGAAAATAAAAACAAAATTTCTCCAACATTTGGATAATGTTTTATTAATTTGCTTCTAAGCTTTTGGCTCACATGAGCCATCTTCAGAGAAGTTATTTAGACGGTAATACAATAACATCCACCATCAGCGACGGTTTTATTTTGTGTTGACATAAAACTCCGCTAGCAACGGCAATAGTTACCAAAAATTACAAATGCAGTTCGCAAATTTGCAATGCGGTTCTATGACGTCACACCGCGTGATAGCGGGAAATGACAACAGAAAGCTTAGAACCAATTTTTAAAAAAAATATTCAAATGTTGGAAAATTTTTGTCTTTATTTTCAACTGAAATTAAAGCAAAATACGACGTTTAGAACGGCTCATGATTAAACATAATAGACATTCATCGTCTCTTATATTTAACAGTATATGTTTAGAAAATTATTTGCTGACTCGATACACTATATATATATATATATATATATATATTACAAGTTATAGTTTAGAACATGCACAAATTATAATTTACTACAAAAGTGTGCATTTTGTTTCAACATCGAAAAAACAATCTCTTATCAGGTAGTTAATAATGATGGTACACCCTTCTTTTCTATCCTCTTTACATGGTACAATTTTCCAAAAATAAAGGGGAAGTGAGATTTTTTAGTCTTCTTTTGCAAAAATAATGTTTAGTACCATATTCATCGTAATAACCATATTTGATCTGAAATGTATTATTATTATTTTTGATCGATACTCGTATTGAAGTAATTTTCATTTCAGAGCAGATATGGTTATTACGATGAATCGAAAATTGTGTTATAGGCTTAATTTGACTTTGTTTAGACTGATCGTCATTCGTGGTCGAGAGATCTAAGACGCGCCAAATCACTTGGTAGTTTCCCCTATGTGAATAGGGGTCACAAGTTCAAATCCTGTCGAATGACACACATTTTCGTAACAAAATTTATCGTAAATAATCAGGCCGGTAGAAATAAACATATAATACTCTTTGATTAAAAACAGAATATCTACTTAAATGCGAGTATCGATCAAAAATAATGTTCAAACAATTCAATTCAAATTGTCGGTTGTTTATAACCAGTTTCGTTAATAGGGTTATATATAAAGTTTCATTATATATATATATATAGGAAAACCTACTAAAAAGTTGTAAGTTAAAAATGTTTTTTTTTACAGTATTTATTTCTGTTATTATATATATATATTTGATATTTCAGATCGGCCTCGGCCTTTCATCAGAAACAAATGATTTTAAACTAGAAGCGTCCGTCGCGAGAGGCGTCCGTCGCGAGATGTGTACGTCGCGTGATGTAGTAAGCAATAGATTTTGAATATTTTTAAAGATTAACCTAACTGTAATAATCCTTTTAAATGTTGTTTTAATGAAAATTTTTTAAGTGTATCTAAAAATTGTTTAAATATTGAAATATTTATAAAGATTCAAAACACCTAAGTCCCTATTTAACCCTAGCCTATATGTATTTAATTTTAAAATCCAGTAATTTTCTTTCTTTCTGCGTGAGTATGTGGAACTAAAATCGAAATCTATCAGTAAACATTTGCAGTTTTCTAATGTGTGTCCTGGTTGATCGAAATGTTCAGCTATGGGGGAATAAGGGTTGTTTTGGCGTATTGTTTTGGCGTATTGTTTTGGCGTATGCTATTATGCTATATATATATATATGGTTAAATAAAATAAAGACAAGAGGAAAACTGTATTTTAAATCACCTACCATTTATTTTCTTTTACCATTCTGTCCTTAATCTCAAATTATAACTGAGTATATTTTTACATATATATATATATATATATATATATATAGGGTTATTTTCGCTTATCACATTAAGCGTTCACAAATAAGAATTAGAATCTCGCTGGGTGATCCACTCATTCGACATGACATAAAAACTCTGCAGACAACGTTTCAAACGTTTTAACGTTTGTTAATGCAATAAGTGCTACGAATATTACATTTCGTAATTATCGTTTAGTAAGTCAATATATTTAATTGATATAAAAAGGGGGACTTTAAGAACACCCTGTATATGAAGGAAAAAGTGCTTTCATGCATAAATATCAGAGCTGTTTGGCTAAATATTGATAAATATATGATTGATTATATGTTTATGTTGCAAGTATATTACAAACTATGTATGTTGTTGTCATAAATGGGATTTTACAATCGTGATTAGGTATTAAAATGTACTTATAATAATCGTGGTGTGTGATTTCATTTATCATGTCAAATGAAAGAAATTATCCAAAGCTTAAAGTATAAATGTCTAAAAAGAGATTCATTTAATTCTAAAATGATATAAAAACGGGTGAAATATACACTCAATAAATTGAAAAAAGTGGATATAATATTTTACGTGTGTTCATTTGAATACGGTTTAAATCAAATAATAATCGAACGATCCATTTAAGTAAAGCTAAATTTGCGTGTTTGAAAAGATTCATTTTGACTGGGAAAATGATAGAGATTCCTTTGTTCATCATTTCCTCACAAGTAAGGTGAGAAAGTCACTAAGATGCAAGAAGTTAATGACTGTGATATAATTAGAGCAAAAAAAAAAAAATTAACAGGAGAGAAATCAATAAAATAAAAAGAATTAAGAATAGTTAATTTTCTAAGCGTTGTTTAGAATTTGCAAAAAGCCGAAAATATGAGGTACCCAGTGAGAGTCGAACTCTCTATTTAGTTGCAATAGGTTCAAGCGAGACAACCTTACTAACTATTATAATCCAGGCCCTGGTATAGGGTTCCGTAGAAAAGTCATTATTCAAAGCTTAAAGTATAAATGTCTAAAAAGGGATTCATTTAATTCTAAAATGATATAAAACCGGGTGAAATATACTCACAATAACTTGAAAAAAGTGGATATAATATTTTACGTGTGTTCATTTGAATACGGTTTAAATCAAATAATAATCGAACGATCCATTTAAGTGAAGCGAAATTTGCGTGTTTGAAAAGATTTATTTTGAATGGGAAAATAATAAGGAATCCATTTATAGTCACATCATCGCAAGTAAGGTGATACAGTCTCTAAGACGCAAGAAGTGAATAACTGTGATATAATTAGATCAAAATAAAAAGAACATTTTTCAGGAGAGAAATCAATGACATAAGAAGAATTAAGAATAGTTAATTTTCTATTTTTTTAGATGCTGCAAAAGACCGAAAATATGAGGGATCCAGTGAGAATCGAACTCACTATTCAGTTGTAATCGGTTCAAGCGAGACAAGCTTGCTAACCATTATAGGGCAGAGGCCCTGACATAGGGTTCCGTAGAAAAGTCATTTTTTACTCATCAACCTTTCATTGGAAGTGACACTGAGTCTTGGCAAACCAGAAAAGTTTGGTTGACTTCCTACAAAACTTCGATCACGGTGGCCGCCATTATTAGAATGGCGGCCCCTCTCGAAAGCGGGGAAATACTTTTCCAAATATAGGCATGTCATATATCCTTAGAATGAAAATTTTAGGCTGATTAAGAATAATCGGAAAAGTTGTGCCTGAAAAATAATCAGAAAATGAGAAAATGACTTCTCTACGGGATGTCAGAGCTTGGACTATTTCACCCTGTCAAGGTACCCTTCAGTTAGTCAGTTAAGTGCCATACGTGATACACGCTTTGGGCGATCATGTCTCGAAAGAGACATGACTGACTGGGCAGAGAATTATCCCGCAGTAGGTTGCCATTGCTTTCTGCGGTAGACTGGTGAATTTTATTATTATATTAATTAGTAGTAATTAGTGGGGGATCAGTTTATTACTTCATGACAATAGAAAACCGATCACCCACTTTATGTCCAGTAGAAGCCTTAATCATGTTTCTGTTATATTCAGTCAGTCAGTTAAGTGCCATACGTGATACACGATTGGGCGATCATGTCTCGAAAGAGACATGACTGACTGGGCAGAAGATTATCCCGCAGTAGGTTGCCATTGCTTTCTGCGGTAGACTAGTTGCCGAGCAAGGCTATAGAACCCAATCTGTCCTGCTATTTAACCCATAACTGGAAGGAAGAGACGGATTAATACCTTTCCCAAGGGTATTTGCGCGTAAGTGAATGCAATGAATTCAACTGGAATTTGAACTCGGCTCTACCGATTTCTCGTTCCGAGTCGATATCCACTGAACCACAATGCACATCCTCGTATAAGAATAAAAAAGAGAGATGAAGACAGTTGACACTGTATTTCAATTATTGAAGACCAAAATTGCCAGGAAAGCAAGAAATCAGAATGTTAATCTATTTCAACATGTGACTTTGTTAATGTTGTTATTGCTGTAAACGTTTAAATAACAAAACTGATAATAAGTTTCATAATTCTCTTGTAAAAAATTAGTATTGAGTTGGTATGAAATCACATTTTTTTCAAATGTTTTCTTATCACTTTTAAATTGGCTAATTTTCTGTTATGAAAATAATTCGAATTTTGTATCTTCCGAACATTTTGATGGTTTATCGGATTTTGAAAATTTAAAAAAAAATTCTATATCTAATATAATTTTCCGCCTATAAACTTAATTGCAAATTTCAATCCCTCCATGCATGTCACATCTGGCACGAAGAGCTGCAGTTTTGAATGTCGAATGCTTGGGGTTGTATCTTAACTAAATAACGCATTCTACGCTTTATTAGTTAAATAATTCAAACTTTTTTCAATCATCGAACACACACACACACACACACACGCACACACGTACACACACACGCACACACACACGCACACGCAAACGCACACGCACACGCACAATCACACACACATACACACGCACACACACACACACACAGACGCGCACACACACACGCACACACACACACACGCGCGCGCGCACACGCACACACGCGCACACACACACACACACGCGCACACACACACACGCGCACACACACACACACACACACGCGCGCGCACACACACACACACGCGCGCACACACACACACGCGCACACACACACACACACACGCACACACACACGTACACACACACGCACACGCAAACGCACACGCACACACACACGCACACGCAAACGCACACGCACAACCACACACACGTACACACACACACACGCGCACACACACGCGCGCACACACACATGCGCGCACACACACACACACACGAGCGAGCGCGCGCACACACACACACACACACACACACACACGCACACACACACGCGCGCGCACGCACACACACACACACACACACACACACACAAAAGAAACAACAACAACAACGTAACCAGACACTTGCAAACGATGGTGGAATGTATTTCTGAAGGTAAGCTGTATCGGTGGACAAAAAGCTTTCAATATCAGGAATCGGGCCGATGTAAATATAAACAGCATGGAAATGGGTAACAACACTGAATGGTGAAGAACGTTTCATGCTTAAAAGAATTCATAAGGTGCTCAATAGAATCAAACTGTTTATACATAATCGTGGTTGGTTATTTCATTTATCATGTCAAATGAAAGAAATTATCCAAAGCTTAAAGTATAAATGTCTAAAAAGAGATTCATTTAATTCTAAAATGATATAAAACCGGGTGAAATATACTCACAATAACTTGAAAAAAGTGGATATAATATTTTACGTGTGTTCATTTGAATACGGTTTAAATCAAATAATAATCGAACGATCCATTTAAGTGAAGCTAAATTTGCGTGTTTGAAAAGATTTATTTTGAATGGGAAAATAATAAGGAATCCATTTATAGTCACATCATCGCAAGTAAGGTGATACAGTCTCTAAGACGCAAGAAGTGAATAACTGTGATATAATTAGATCAAAATAAAAAGAACATTTTTCAGGAGAGAAATCAATGACATAAGAAGAATTAAGAATAGTTAATTTTCTATTTTTTTAGATGCTGCAAAAGACCGAAAATATGAGGTACCCAGTGAGAATCGAACTCACTATTCAGTTGTAATCGGTTCAAGCGAGACAAGCTTGCTAACCATAATAGGGCAGAGGCCCTGACATAGGGTTCCGTAGAAAAGTCATTTTTTACTCATCAACCTTTCATTGGAAGTGACACTGAGTCTTGGCAAACCAGAAAAGTTTCGGTTGACCTTCATCAAAACCTGCATCGATCACGATGGGCGCCATTTTAATAATACTTGATCACTCTCGAAAAGGGGGGGGACTATTTTTTACAAATATAAACATGGCATATATCATTAGAAAGAAAATTTTAGGCTGATTAAGAATAATCGGAAAAGTTGTGCCTGAAAAATAATCAGAAAATGAGAAAATGACTTCTCTATGCTCGCAAACACACACAGATACACAGGCTTACACACACACACACACACACACACACACACACACACACACACACACACACATATATATATATTCAAACAATGAATTCATACTCCGAAATTTTATGAAATCCTTGATTAATACCAACAAAAGTCTTTTAATACGAAAAATATGCAGATGCATTTTTAGTATTATAATGATTTCTTTGGTTTCATTAAATACTTTAATAATAATAATAATAATAATAATAACCGTAATTTATATATATATTGCCTTTGAGATTTCACTCGCCCGCCCGATCGACTCAGTAGTTTAAAAATTTAATTGGCTGATTAAATTTTATTGCCCGCTGTCGATTATACAGAAAAAAGAAATTGGATTCATTTTACAACCCAAAAAGTATGCCATTGAAGATTTACCAGTTACTTAGAATAACCTACAATGACATTATTGAACTCTTTGGCCTCATGCATGGCTCCTGATTTACAATTAACGCCTCCAGAGTGGAACTAAAATGTCTCTGTCGCCCAGATTAAAGAGGCTCACAGTTTTAGAAACCCAGTTGGAAAAATATTATCAACATCTATATTTCTTCCCCGCTTACGAAAAGTAAAAACGAACAATTGAAAGAAAGATAATATCTATCTATCTATCTATCTATCTATCTATCTATCTATCTATCTATCTATCTATCTATCTATCTATCTCAGTCTGTTCATATCTATCTATCTATCTATCTATCTATCTATCTATCTATCTATCTATCTATCTATCTATCTCAGTCTGTTCATTATCTATCTATCTATCTATCTATCTATCTATCTATCTATCTATCTCAGTCTGTTCATATCTATCTATCTATCTATCTATCTATCTATCTATCTCAGTCTGTTCATTATTATCTATCTATCTATCTATCTATCTATCTATCTATCTATCTATCTATCTATCTATCTATCTATCTCAGTCTGTTCATTATCTATCTATCTATCTATCTATCTATCTATCTATCTATCTATCTCAGTCTGTTCATTATCTATCTATCTATCTATCTATCTATCTATCTATCTATCTATCTATCTATCTATCTATCTATCTATGTGTGTTCTTGATGTACATTTCATCCTCTGGTGGATCAAGGCAAATGAATGGATATTATTTCGCAACAGGTATTCATAATCTGAAATGAAAATGACATACCTTTTAAAAAATTATTCTTCAGCTTTTATTCTTACACTTTACCTACTTCGCAAAGAGCTCACTTTCCAGATTTCCTAGACAGAGCAAAAAACACTTCATAATGTCATCTTCTAAGAAAGAATAACCAGATTCGTTTCTCGCTAGTTGTCTGAAGATCTCGAAAGCGTGAAACTTGAAGAATTATTCAAGCTCTCTCTCTCTCTCTCTCTCTCTCTCTCTCTATATATATATATATATATATATATATACCCATTTATAATCACGGATAATCTTTCGCGTTTTATAATTGAAAAATGTCAGTAATGAGCTGTAATGTTAGCAGATATTATTATCATTAATTTCTCAATATACCCAAGTACTTTCAATCTGTTTCCGAAGATCATCCTCAGGGGTGGGTGTTGTCAATTAATAGAATCCGCTATGAATACTGTAGTAATGTTCTAAAATGTTTGTAAAAAGAAAAGTTTTTTCATGCTTTAACACGTGCATGACCATGACATTACAACATATAAAAAAATTCCTTTTTGGATAACTTTTACTTTCTAATGAAAGCTAGAAATTTGTCAACCGTTAGATTTGAAGCAGAAAAAAATATTACAGTAAATTTTAGTAACACAGTCTTAGGGTTATTTTTTGTTACCATAATTTACACCCCTGAAAATAATCTCGGAGAGAGATTGAAAGTACTTGGGTACATTGAGAAATGAATGATAATAATTTTTGTCAACGTTACAGCTCAGTTCTAACATCTTTCAATTATAATACGCGAAAGATTATCCGTGAGTATGAACGGATTTTATTAAAAATAAGCAGACACAATGTTTGCAATTTATTTCATCTTTCATGTCTAAAAGAAAATTTGCTGCCTAAATACAAAAATTTTAAATGTTTATAAATATATATATATATATATATATATATATATATATATATATATAGATAGAGAGAGAGAGAGAGAGAGAGACAGACAGACAGACAGAGACAGAAAATGAGATTTGAAATCTTGTATGTTTTCTATGTTTAGTTTAACCTGGTAACGGTGGATAGAGAGATAAGATACATGAAGCAAAGCATCTACATGACCATCTTGTATTAATGGATAGCGGAGCGTGTTCTGGGAGCTTAACAAAAGAAGAAAACCTTCTAAAAGCCACACCAGATATAATGTTGTGGAGAGGTGTGATCACCTCTGTACTGAAAGAAAGCAGCACAAAGAAGAAGAAGAAGAAGAAGAATCTGTTGCTAGGGGTTTTATACGCATTCAGGTTGCCTTTCGAAATCCTGTCCTAGAACCTGGCCATGAAGGGCATTGCACCGCGATACACACTGCAACCTTAATAAACAAACTGGCGTTGCTATTATAAACAATAATCCCTAAAATCTTCTGACAATGTTGGTTACGAGCGTGTGGTGATACCGACCGAGCAAAAGCGATGAACCGGATGTTGGCTCTATGCCGACCAAAAAGCGAATGAATAAAAATCATCTCCGCGCAGGTGGATTCGCGCAAATGTTCCGGTTAAAAAATAAAAATTAATCAAATATCAAATTTCCATTTCGCGAGCCAACGCGAATTTTATTTACCAGCCAATGGGAAGCCCAGAATCAAATTCAAGTATGAAATTCCAAGCGAGCTTCTAATCCAAAAGGCAGATATAAAAAGCGAAGACAAAGCATCGTTAGACAGACGGGAAAACGAGAGGAGAAGAGTGTAATTAATATCCCCTTGACTTAAGTCGAGCGGCTACTATGCTGACGTCTTTCTTTCTCCCTGTCTCAAAAGTACTTATTGACCTCTTCAAAGACATTCCTCAAAGTACTTACTGACTTACTGACCTTAGGAGCGGCAACTTCAAAATGAACATCCCCTTACCTACAAGACGCTTCCACATTCTTAAGCCTTTTATATCTTTCAGCATTATATTATTTTCCATGAACACTTTAACCTCCGTTGGACTTATATTCAAGTATTATTTTAATTGTAAAACATAAATTAAAATGTGTATATATAAATGTTATTTTATACTCAAAATTGCCTTTCTTGATTTTATAATCATTTTATGAATTATAGTGGGCTATCTTCCGTTAACCTGTACGGTATACAATTACCCTTCACTAGAACGGAATCTTACTACAACTAGAAAAGAATAAATAAGAGAAGATATACCCGCTATAAGCGTCCTTATATCGCCTCAACTCTAGAGCGCGCAACACTTCCCAACATCGTTTCTGACTTTTTATAAGTACGCTTTTGCGTACTTCGAATATAGGCTTATTTTTTTTCAATTTATCGCAACGAATAAGATTTTTTATGACCGCCACATTTAGAATGACTTCCACTGACAAGGGACACAACTTCTGACATTTTTCTTCGTGTCCCAACTGGTTGCCTTGACGTCATAAATATGCGACGTTTAAAAATGTTATTTTTTTATAGCACCGTTTTATTTCATATCTCTTCCTTCTTTTTTTCCTCTCTCGACAAATTACATGTCATTTTAATATGTTACTTTTCATCATATTACACCGATTTAGAATGAGCAAGAAGAAAGCGTGGAATTTAATAAAATTATGAATCGTGTGATTATTAAAACTGGGATTAAGCGACTAGGGAGAAATGATAAAACCTGTCCGACTTAGATTAAGTGACTAGGGAGAAATGATAAAACCTGTCCGACTTAGATTAAGTGACTAGGGAGAAATGATAAAACCTGTCCGACTTAGATTAAGTGACTAGGGAGAAATGATAAAACCTGTCCGACTTAGATTAAGTGACTAGGGAGAAATGATAAAACCTGTCCGACTTAGATTAAGTGACTAGGGAGAAATGATAAAACCTGTCCGACTTAGATTAAGCGACTAGGGAGAAATGTTAAAACCTGTCCGACTTAGATTAAGCGACTAGGGAGAAATGATAAAACCTGTCCGACTTAGTGATGACTCAAGTGGTCATTAAGTCGATTAATAAATTTTAGTCAATTGCATTTAGTTAATAGCTTAAAATAGGATTTGGAAATTTTAAATATTCACATTTTTTTAACAAATAAATAAAAAACGTCATACAACCATGATGCATTTGTTTTTTCGTTTAAAATCGTATCGTCCCAAGCATGGCATTTTACTACCACTGTTACATAGAAGGAAAGATTATGAGAAAGAGTGACAAGTTACAGGGGGTGTCAGGAAGAGGGTAAAAGAAGGATGTGAATATTGATGAGAGTGGGGTGGACGGAGAAAGCGGATGAGAGGGAGGATGCAAGTTAGTGAGACAGGAGATGACTATTGACTTTACAATTGAATTCTTGAAGATTGTAGCTGTTTGGAAAGCAAGTAAGCGGAAGGGAATTCCATGGGCGGAAAGTGCGAGAAAAGAAGCTGTTGGAGTAGAATATGCGTTTACAGTCGATTGATTTCACAGTAAAAGAGTAGGACCTAGTTGCCAATCTTGTGGCTCGAGTATATTCATATATAGGGGACACCAGTGAGCTAAGTTCATCGGAGTAGAAACCTTGAAAGTATTTTTAGAAGAGACACAGGGAAGCCACATTGCGCGGGTGAGAAAGTGACTGTATCCTAGCTGCCAAGTCGTGATCGATCATTTTACAGATTCTTCGTTGGATTTTGTCAAGGACACCCAGGTGGATAGCAGGAGCACCCAACCAGATATGGCCGCAGTATTTAATGCACGGGCGGATAGTAGATTTGTATATGTGCAGCATTATTTAAATAATCGAAAAAATGTCGAATCTACAAAAAAAGTTTTTTGGTTATATTTAAATAATAACGACTAATGACTGAATGTTTTTTTTTTACCTGATTTACGCACAAAATAGGCTTATAAAATTAGTTTTATAACATATATATATATATTACATAAAATGAAGCATTCACTTAAACTATCTTAACTCTGAATTCAGCGAATTTAAATCCATTCTTCAAAAGATTTGATTATCTCCTGAAGCGTGGATCTAATTCCGTGAAATTTCAAGTCGAGATGTAATATATTACAGTGGCCGTCAAAATATGATTAGCATCAAAGACAGAAAACACCAGCAGAGGCCGACAAAAGTGTGATTGACATCAGAGGCGGAAAACGAGGGCAATAGGCGATGGGGCTATGATCGACATCAAAGGCAGCCGGCTTGAAATTCTGTAGCCAGGGAAGATGATTGACTGATGTGCCTGGTCATAGATGACACAAGCGAAAAAAACCTGAGAAGGCAAAAATGCATGGGAACCTACGGGCTATATAAGTTTAGGGTTTTCTGGCCGAAAAGAGAACGCGGAGAGAACGCAGAGAAGAGAGAAGAAAAGAGAACTCCTGCTGGTTAACGACACCCGACAACTCCTGCGTGTGCGCTTTATCCTTCTCCTATGCATAACCGTCACCGACGACGAATACAAATATAAGTTTATATTTTTATATATACGTGTTCTTGTTTTTCGTTATATTTTATGACACTCGTTATCGTTGTCAAGATGGTTCTTGTTTTCCAGCAGTGGTGTTATATAACAGAGTCAATATAACTTTTTATTTTAGTTATAAATCATTATTAATTTACAAGGGAAGTAGGATCAATATCAAAGCTAGAACGTTTATGCATACAGACAATATGGAGATAGAAATCAACATGGTGTGTAATTCTGCAAAATTCAGAATAGAGACGAGAAAATACGCATTTAATTTAATTTACTATAAATGTTATGTCTCTTAATATGAAACACTCTAGTTATAAAGACTCAGACAGTCAGTTAAGCTTTGGGCGATCATCTCTCGAAGAAGACATGACTAACTGGGCAGAAGATTATTCCGTAGTAGGTTACTATTGCTTTCTGCTGTAAACTAGTTACCAGCCAGGGCTATAGAACCCAATCTGTTTATTTTTTAACCTATAACTGGAGGGAAGAGACGGATTAATATATTTCCCAAGGGTATTTGCACGTAAGTAAATGGAAGGAATTCAACTGGAATTAGAACCCGGCTCCCTGATTTGTCGTTCCGAGTCGATATCCACTGCACCACAACGCACATTATAAAGAGTACTTGCTTTAAAAACATTATCTTCCAGAATTAACCTGAACGACCGTTTAAGATGGGTGGGCGGTCGAAATATAACATTTGCTATTGTAATAAATATAGGTCAGTTAGACATTATGTAGAGGTTGTCATATCATATCCGCATGTGTTTACTTGTAAGAGAATACATTCGTTAGTTGTCTATACTTCTGAGATGAGGTAATATTTACATTATTTACACTCTTCGGACTCTTGTCCTCATTTTTAAAGCCATGTTTATAACGTTTCGTCTGTTTTACGCTCCGGCTTTCTTCAGGTGGTAGGAATTTTGAATAAAGAGTTCGGTTCAAAATTCCTAACATCTGAAGAAGGCCGGAGCGTAAATGACCGAAACGTCTTAAACATGGCAATAAAAACGAGGAAAACAGCCATAGCAGTGTAAATATATAAAAATATTCTTGGAGCCGCAAACACTTAATTATGCATATATCAGTGATGGGAAATTAATATTTAGGCAGACTCTCTTTCATATACACACTCTCTTATATATTCAAAAATATACATTCATATGTTTCAGTATACGTATTCTATAACATATATACAAATATATAGAGATACGGGCAAACACGAACACAATGCATATACACACACAGACACACGCACACCTGCACATATATAAATACACATACTTCCAGTAAATCGCTTACATACACATATTCAATTCTCGATCCGAAATTAGAAAAAATCATCCAAATAAATCGATTTATGATTCTATTAACTAGCCTAGTGTTTCCCGTATCTCGCCGGACTTGTGATATATATATATATATATATATATATATATATATATATATATATATATATCATTCCACATGGAAACACAAAAGTGAACTGTTTATTTGTATTATTCACAGTGGAACAAATGTGAAGACGATGAGACAAAGAGGAAAAATTTATTAACGACGTGTTTCGCCCGAAAAGCGTGCGCTCTCTTTGGCTTCTTCAGTTTAAAATGAAAGAAAGGCAAAACAGTTTGTAGAGATATAGTCTGATGGTTGCGTTTAGGCATGAATCACTCTGTCGGTATTAGGTGTTGACCTCAATAACCAATTTTATATTTATATACGTTCTGTTCCTGATATATATATATATATATATATATATATATATATATATATACAAGTATTGTTGGAATAATGTTCGTTGTCAAAAGAAACACTATTTTTAAGAAAGTGCTCAATACAAAAGTAGA
Source organism: Ascarosepion bandense (assembly GCA_037127315.1). Taxonomy (NCBI): domain Eukaryota; kingdom Metazoa; phylum Mollusca; class Cephalopoda; order Sepiida; family Sepiidae; genus Ascarosepion; species Ascarosepion bandense. The sequence goes on from JBBBDQ010000482.1 coordinate 967,477, forward strand.
GCTAATAATATTATTTATTCATAAATTATAACATGGATATGTTACAATATCACTACAAAAGTAGCCATGGCTACTTTTGTAATGATATTGTAACATATCCATGTTATAATTTATGAATAAATATTATATATATATATATAAATATATATATATATATATATATATATAGATTGATTGATTGATTGTTTAATTACTTAGTTTCTGGTCATAATAAGGTTAGATCAGTGCACATTCGTATTAAAAAAAGTGTTCAATACAATTATATTGTAGAGCTTTTGAATATTTTCTATTTGTAAACGAGTTATTACGTTTACAAATTTTCCATTTCTATACTAGTTATTACGTTTACAAATGGAATATATATATATATATATATATATATATATATATATATATGAAGGAAAATTCAACACGTCATTTAAATTGCATATAAATTATAATTCACTTCAATGAGCTAAATTAACTCATTTCATCAGACCACACAATATTCCTTTCATTTGGTACAAAGATTTTGCCGGAATAAGCATTTCCTTTGATTAAAGAGAAATATAAAAAAATAAAAAATAAGAAAAAGGAAAAAAGAAAAAAGAAAAAGGTAAAGAGAGTCAGGACAGAGGCATTGGCGCCATATCAGTTGGGGGTATTCGGATCAGAGCTCTCTATATAGATATAACATATAATATTTTATATTAAGTTCATCTTGTTGCATTATCCTCGCCGTTTACGGACTGGACATTTATACCTAGATAGATAGATAATGCAATTTGTAAATAAGCCAGACTGATAAGAAAATACTAAGGACTTAAAAAGAGTATAAAAAGGAATAAAACTGCCCTCTGAATAGAAAAAGAGAACGAATGAAAATCTTTCTTTCGATACATGCCAACTCTGTTAGTCTTGATTCGTAGAACTTCAAATAAGTGCAGTTTAAAATAAACGAATTGTCTGCTCAAACAAAAAATATACGTCGGATTAAAAAATTTAAAAACGTATATTTTTTTTGGAGCAGACAATTCGTTTATATATATATATATATATATATATATATATATATATATATATATATATATATGTATGCATTATTAAGTAAATCATCGAGCTTTATATTCGATCTCAACAGAACGTAGAAAGCACTGGACGGCCGTTTTGGTTATTAAGCTGATGTTATACCAACTGTACCACGGGCCATGGTACATCGAGCTTAATTCGTTACCTCTCCGTCACCAGGGCTCGTAGTACAGTTGGTATAACATCAGCTTAATAACCAAAAACTATCTGGGTTCGATTCCTGGTAGTGGATGCGCACTGCTGATGAGTCCCAAATATAAAACGAAACGGCCGTACAGTGCTTTCTGCATTCTGTTGAGGTCGAATATAAAGCTCGATGATTTACTTAATAATTGTTCAAATCCTCCTACTACTTCTTGATATATATATATATATATATATATATATATATATATATACTACCGGCCATAATTATTAGACCACCGCAGTTTTGTTTTTAAAATGATGTATTTCATACTATGTTTAGCATTTATTGGTAAGTGGATAATTCTAAATGAAAATAGAAGTTTTTTTTTTTTATTATTACTTTGCAAAATTTATAAGGCAGCAGGCATCATTTAAGCCAATAAGAAGAAGAGACTAGCATAGGGAAGAGAGTACAAAAACTGGACACCAGAACAGTTCATTTGATGCACATATTATTGTGCAGTATTAACAACAGGACCATTCTATTTTCATCTAGAATTGTACACTTGGCACTAAATACTGAAAATAGTATGAATTGCATCATTTTCTTTTAAAAACTGGAGTGGCCTAATAATCATGGCCGGTAGTATATATATATATATATATATATATATATAATATTATTATTATTACTATTATTAAAATTATTAAAAGAAACTACAAGCTAAAATATGTTTTAACAATAAAACCACTGAAAAACAACCTTAGCGATAAAAATTATCAAAATTTAGCACTATATATATATAAACACGCATACGCACATACACACACACACACACACACACACACACACACACACACACATATATATATATATATATATATAGGAATATATATATATATATATATTTAGATATAGTCAGAAAAAAAGATCAATACAAATATATATACATAGACCAATGTGCACTGCTATATACAAAGTTATTTTTTATCATACGCATAATTGGATTAAATATTGCTTTATATTTTTAAGCGCGGTTATATGGATACATAGTGTTGATTAGATATATTTGTATAGATAGATAAATATAAGTGCATAGATAGATATTTATATCGATATATAGGTAAGTACCATAGTTGATTATATAGATATATGTATATATATATAGATATGCTGTTGGTTATATAATATTGTGCTCTCAGTCGACCGTAAATGAACTGCAAGTATTTGCAACGTTTGTCTCGGTGCAAAGTGCAAAGTTCAAAGTGCAAAGTGCAAATTCAAATAAATGCAGGCAATATTTTTTATACAAAGACACAGATATAAAAAGATGGATTCACAGAATGTTAGTCTATGTCTTTTTTTTTTTAACGTGTCGGAAATTGTTTCTCTTTGATGACACGCTTTCGGGTATATAGATTGTGGGTACAGTAGAATATACGTAGGGGTGGCAGAATAAAAATTATAGAGTGTTGGTATAATAGAATATATAGAGTGGCGGGTCAATAGAATGTATAGAGTTTAAGTGCAATAGAATATATATATAGTGCCGGTACAATAGAATATTTAGAGTATCTGTACAATAGAACGTACAAAGTAGCTATACAATAGAATACATAGAGTGGCGATACAATAGAATATATATAGTGTCGGTGCAATTGAATATATAGAGTGGTGGCACTATAGACTATATATAGTGACGGTACCATTGAATATATAGAGTGGTGGAACTATAGAATATATATAGTGACGGTACAATTGAATATATAGAGTAGTGGTACTATTGAATATATATAGTGTCGGTACAATTGAATATATAGAGTGGTGGTACTATAGACTATATATAGTGAGGGTACAATTGAATATATAGAGTGGTGGTACTATTGAATATATATAGTGTCGGTACAATTGAATATATAGAGTTTTGGTACGATAGAATATATATATATATATATAGTGACGGTACAATTGAATATATAGAGTGGTGGTACTGTAGTATATTGTGTCGCGGTACAAAATCAAAACTGATGTGGTTAGAATAAATTATAGACACATCACTTGAAGAACTTATATACAACAACAACAACAACAACAACATAACTAGAAAGAACTCTATCGATATGATGAATATACGAGTATGGCGTTACAGCTAGGACCAGATATGTTCCAGCTTCTACCTGTGAAACGCCTGTGGCTGACTAAATAAAAACGCTTTGGGTAGATCGTCACCCACGAAATAAAACCATGAGACGAAGTTCTAACAGTAGACAATTTTTTTTTTTTTTATGGTTATAACCTTCTGCTTTGCGAACTGTCTAGCGGGCGTTTTCCTTTCACGTGGCAGGTAGCGGTCTTCTGGTCCTCTTAGCGTCTCCCAGTGTTCAGCAACTAGTGACCGCCCTTTTATAGAGAGCGTTGTTTTTTCGTCTTATCAGCTTTATCTAAAAAAGTAATTCCTCAATTACACTATATATATATATTGCAGTGATTCCCAACCACTGTGCCGTGGCACATTAGTGTGCCGCGGAATGATTACTGGTGTGCCGCGATGAGATAATAGGTGAAAGACATTTAACTTCATTTTGTTTAATGAAGACATTTAAGTTCTTAATCAAGATGACAGCGCGCAATTTAAAATTGCTGAATTTCAGGAATCTAAACGATTCGCCCATACTAATTGGTAAGTGTTGTTATGCTTTATATCATCTATATATCTCATTTATAATATTGACAGATTCTTTGTAGATATTTCTTATTTCATATTTAGGTGTTATAAATTAAGGTTTTAGTAGGACAAATAAAAAATCATGATTAGATATGATAAAAATTCTCTTAGATTTATCTTTTTCAGTTTTAGATTCAATTCACCCTTAAGTTTCTCAAAAGAAAAGGCAATGGTGACAAGAATAATTCTACAACTTCATTTATAAAACCAAAAGTTCATCAGTTGTATAGTGATAATTACTTGAAATTTGGGTTTCATTGGAGTGGAGATGCACAGATTCCTTCTCCGCTGTGTGTTGTGTGTGGCCAAATGCTGTCTAATGAAGCAATTGTTTCAAGTAAGATAAAAAAAAACATCTTACTACAAAACATCCTAACCTTCAAACTAAAAATGTCGATTATTTCCAACGGTTGTTAGAATCAAAAAAAGTTTTATGAGTAGAAAATATTCATTTTTTTTTGTGATAGGTGTGCCGCGAAAAGTTAAAGAGCTCAATAGTGGGCCGTGATGTAAAAAGGTTGGGAACCACTGAGTGTATCGAGGCAGGGGATAATTTTCTAAACATATACTGTTAAATATAACAGGCAATGAATGTATATTATGTTTAATCATGAGCCGTTCTAAACATCGTATTTTGGCTTTAATTTCAGCTGAAAATAAAACAAAAATTTGGATATTTTTTATTATGCTTGTTCTAAACTTTCGGCTCATATGAGCCATCTTCAGAGAGTTTGCAGGGACCTTAACATAAAGACATCTACTGTCAAAGATGCTTTTATCTTGTGTTGGCATAAAACATTGATAAGCAACGATAACAGTCACCGAATAGCAGACGCAGTTGGTAAATTTGTAATGCGGTTCTATGACGTCACACATTAGACATAATAGACATTCAGTGTCTGTTATGTTTAACTATATATATATATATATATATATATATATATAGTTAAATATAACAGACACTGAATGTCTATTATGTCTATATATATATATATATATATATAAACTTTTTCAAATTTAAAGTGAATCTCTACTCTGATTAGTTAAATTGAACACACATCTAAATTTTTATGTCTTCCTATATCTATAAATATCAAACGTATTTTTTCTTATACTGAAATGAAAATCATTTTCACAACTATAATCTAACATTGCCTGATGATGAGATAGAAATCTCGAAACATGGAAATTTTTGTGTCGCAATGTATTTTTAATTAAAAACAAATTTAATTATATATATATATATATATATATATATATAATTTAGGAAAAAAATTAGCTATTCTACAATTTCATGGGTAATACGTATTTCGTAGCAAGAAGCTGCTCGTCAGACCCCAAAAGATACAACAGTTAATAATATTCAAAATAACCCTGAAAATAGTTACACACAGAAACTGACGTGCCCATGCCGAGAATAGACATTTGTAAAGGTAATGTATAAAAATAATTTTTCGCTCATTCAAAAAAAAACCCCGAAAAGAAGGAAAGAAAAAGAAAAATATAGACAAATGATAAATGAAAAGAAGAAAAAGAAAAAGAAAAGAAAGGAGAAGGAAGAGCATAAAGAAAAATTAAAGATGACTTCTTAGATCGAAAGCAGCGTCAACTGCAATTCATCTGCTTTCTTAGAAGAACATGACATGGAAATTTAACATTAAAATTTAGTTTTTAATACAATGGGATATATTTCCGGTAATATAGTTAAAATAATTGAACCTTATAAAAGAAAATTATAAATACAATATAGAAAATTAACAAACAGAAAGAAGAGAAAGAAAAAGAAAAGAAAGTACCCTCATTTTAACTACCTGATGAGACATTGTTTTTTCGATGTCTAAACAAAATGTACAATTTTGTAGTAAATTATAATTTGTACATGTTCTAAACTATAACTTATATATATAGGATGATCCCAAAGTAGGTGGGCAGTAAGTGGAATAGGTTTCTAAATCGCTTCCATCAAGGTGGAGCCTCTCCATATATTATTCAAGAGCAGTCCTTGATTATCTTGATGGAACATTTCCCGAGAAATGGATTGGCCGAAGAGGTTTAATTGATTAGCCAGCACGTTCATCTGACTGTCCACCTAATTTTGGGCCACCCTGGTAGACGGGTATTCTCGATTACGAGTGGCCAGCCAGTATATATATATATATATATATATATATATATATATATATATATATATATATATATGTATATATATATATATATTGTTTAAACGTTATTTTAATGGATATTTATATTTGAGTAGATGCTATGTTTTTTTTTTGTTAATTAAATAATATATTTATTTATATACATCTAATTGCTTGAATATTCGAGAAAAAAATTTAGAAAAATATATTCCCACCAGCCGAATTCGAATCTGCGTCCTCTATGGGAAACACACACACACACACACACACACACACACACACACACACACACACACACATATATATATATATATATATATATATATATATTACGGAAATTAACGAACATTAACGAAACTGGTTAAAAACAACCGACAATTTGAAATGATTTGTTTGAACATTATTTTTGATCGATACTCGTATTTAAGTAGATATTCTGTTTTATAATCAAACAGTATTATATATTTATTTCTAACGAATGACATACATTTTCGTAACAAAAATTCTTTGTAAAAATTCAGGCCGGTAGAAATAAATATATAATACTGTTTGATTATAAACAGAATATCTACTTAAATACGAATATCGACCAAAAATAATGTTCATACAAATCATTTCAAATTGTCGGTTGTTTATAACCAAGTTTCGTTAATTTTTGTTAATTTCCGTAACATGATGATTATCGTAAATAATCAGGCCGGTAGAAATAAATATATAATACTGTTTGATTATAAACAGAATATCTACTTAAATACGAATATCGTCAAACATAATGTTCATACATATCATTTCATATATATATAATATTCAGGCATAGACTACGTTTGGAATAAAACCCCAAGTTGAGCCATCCAGTGAAAATGGAATTCGATAGACAACAATAAAAACCAGGGAAATCAAATTCTTATTCTTTTATGTGAGTTCTTTCTTCATGTTATAGAAGGTCATGGCTCCCAAGAACTCCCTATTCTCATTCTATTTTCTTTATAACTTCGTCTTTTGCTCAAGTTTTTGGCCAATAGCATTCCCAGTATCTTTCTGTAGAACCATATTTCTGTTGATTCAAGTCTCTTGTTCACCTGTGAGGGAATCTCCCAACCCTCTCTGCTATATAAAAAAAAAACTAACACTATGTAATCATTTAGTACACTTTTTTTTTGTTTCTAACAAAATTTTATGAATTTAACCTCTCAAATTATTGGAGTCGTGATGAAGCCTTTTATATTCATAACTTTCAGTGAAACATTTTCCATTTATTACATGTAGAAATATTCGCCGGCTGTGTGGGAAACGGCGATTGTTGTTAATCGGCAGAGAAGAGATGTCAGACAAGTGGCAACACTAATGCGCGAATTCTTGGTCATTTGCCGAAAGCAATGACTAAAAACGAGAAACAAGCTTCATACGTCTTCTGCCAGTAATTGACCTGTTTGCAAGCCGAAAGAAATCCGTTGTAAGACTGCACATGCTTAATCGTGACGCGTTTGGTGCATTAAATATGCGAAACCGAATTTAGCGCCTCTCTTTAATGTGATAAATATTTTGTTTATTTTCAACTTGATATAACTTCTTTCAGAATGTAGGCACAGATCACACTCCAACCACATCTATTGAACAGGTGAAGAGGCTCATCCCTTGTTTCCTGTTTAGGATGCGGTTTCGGGTTTTCTCTTTTCCAATCTTTTCACTCTTTTACTTTTTTATTTTTTTTCTCAATTGAAGTAGATAGACTAAGCTATCGCCCGGTTCACACTCCACCCACATCTATTGAACAGGTGAAGAGGCTCATCCCTTGTTTCCTGTATAGGATGTGGTTTCCGGTTTTCTCCTTTCCAATCTTTTCACTCTTTTCCTTTTTTATTTTTTTTTCAATTGGAGTAGATAGACTAAACTATCGCTCGGTTCACACTCCACCCACATCTATTGAACAGGTGAAGAGGCTCATCCCTTGTTCCCTGTTTAGGATGTGGTTTCCGGCTTTATCTTTTCCATTCTTTTTACCCTTACGTAGCCCCCTGCGCATCAGTGGCGCTATCGCCTTGCTTGGGGTGATATGATTAAAAAAAAAATTGTTCTTGTAATATCTATTGAACAGGTGAAGAGGCTCATCCCTTGTTCCCTGTTTAGGATGTGGTTTCCGGCTTTATCTTTTCCATTCTTTTTACCCTTACGTAGCCCCCTGCACATCAGTGGCGCTATCGCCTTGCTTGGGGTGATATGATTAAAAAAAAAATTGTTCTTGTAATATCTCTGAAAAGCCATGAATTTTTCGTAAACAGAGAGGAATGGTTTTCCGTTACATTCTTCACGGTTTTAAATACCATTTTGACACTCCAAAGATTCCATTTCTTTATTATTATTATTGCCTTGATATTTTTTGTGAAAGATCAGTCAGTTAAGTGCCATACGTGATACACGCTTGGGCGATCATGTCTTGAAAGTGACATGACTGACTGAGCAGAAGATTATCCCACAGTAGGTTGCCATTGCTTTCTGTGGTAGACTGGTGAATTATATTATTCTATTAATAAGTAGTAATTAGTGGGGGATCAGTTTATTACTTCATGACAATAGAAAACCGATCACCCCCTTTATGCCCAGTAGAAGCCTTAATCATGTTTCTATTATATTCAGTCAGTCAGTCAAGTGCCATACGTGATACACGCTTGGGCGATCATGTTTCACCGTAAACCGGTTGCCAACCAAGGCTATAGAATCCCATCTGTCCTACTATTTAACTAGTAGAGAGAGAAAAAAAAACGGATTAACACCTTGCCTAAGGGTATTTGCGCGTAAGTGAATGCAATGAATTCAACTGGAATTCGAACTCGGCTCTCTGCTTTCCCGTTCCACAACAACACACATCTTGTGAAGGATATTTGACTTATTTTCCATTGTCTTCTTCATCGTTTTAAATGTCATTTCCCTTCAGGATCTAGGCGATCACGACCCTCCATTATTTCCTTTAATTTTTTATCAGTGAATTGCCATGACTTCTTGGAACAGATAGTTAACTTATTCCCCATTGTCTTCTTCATTGGTTTAAATGTCATGTTCCTTCATGATGTAGGCGATCACGACCCTCCATTAATTCCTTTAATTTTTTTATCTGTGAATTGCCATAACTTCTTGGGAAAGATAGTTGACTTATTTCCCATCGTCATCTTAACGTCCAAATTTACAGCACCAGGTATTGCCAATCGGTCACTCATTTAGGCATTAACTAGGTTTGACGTTGTTTAACATCGGCGATCGTACGGAAATCGGTATTTTAATCTGATGTGACTGTAAGGCATTTTAACTCCACATCCAAATTTACAGCACTCGGGATTCGCAAATGGGTAGCATATCTAGGTACTGACCAGACTTATTTTCGGTGGTCGTACAGAAAGTTGCTTCTCAACCTGATATCGCCGAAAGAGTCCTCGTTGGTACACGATGTATCAGTAAACCAAAGTACTATTTTTAAATTCTTCCTGATATCCATATTTGTTCGTTTTTTATTTGTGTATTTTTTCGCTTTTACTCTTTGTTCATCTAAGTTTTTTTTCTTTATTTTTATTATTTTATATTTATTCTTTTTCGCCATTTTGCGATCTGTTGTTGACCGGAATTTCAGAAAAACATCTTTTTCTTAAATATAATTATTACATTGCGTTATTTGATTTTATCGCTATCATCTTCGTATGGTTAATTCTTTTTATCATGTGTTTTCTTGTTATTTTTGTAATTGGCTTTTACTGTTTTTCACGACCAAATATTAATTCTGCCTACTCTTCTCCATTCTATCCATTTCCAAAGATTCTTTCTCAATTTCATTTCGAGAAATCAATATTTCATTTCCTTTTGACAGCCCTAACAAAATTTTAATGTATACCGCATCTTGTCATTGGACAATACCAATAAAACGCCATGTTGTCATGGTGTTTTTTTACCTGCAGACGTTAAAGCTTTTGATACAATTATCTTCACAATTTATAAAATTCAGAATTATTTTCATACATTGTTCTTAATTTTCATTTCCCGTTTCATTTTCTCCGTGGTTTTGATTCTTTGAGAGAATTTTTTTTCATCTTCGTCAAGCAGGTAAAGACATTTAAATATCCGGGAAGTGTTCTTACAGAGGACGGTAAGTGCGACTGTGAGATCCGAAGGTGTATTAGCATGACCAGGAACGCATTTTAAAAGCTAAGTAAAGTATTATGAGACAGAAAAAATTTCGTTGGAAGCAAAGAAAAGAGGACTGGACTGTTACGTGATATCTGTCCTTCTATATGACAGCGAATGCTGGACAATCTTCTCAAAGATGAATGACAGTGTCGAAGCAACAGAAATATGGTTCTACCGAAGGATGATGAGGATATCATGGACCGAATATCTGAGCAGCGACACACACACACACACACACAGAGAGAGAGAGAGAGAGAGAGAGAGAGAGACTCTTACATCAATCCGAGAAAAAAAGAAATATTTATAATTGGTTCACTTCTTACGGCTTATATACCTTTTGCATCGTAATTTAAAACCAACAAATATGGTTACATTGTAAGATTTTCTTTGATAATAACAACGATTTACTGATACAAGTATTATTATTTAATCTATAGTTGGGGAGAAAATGTGGATTAATACTTTTACCATGGGTAATTGTACGTAAGCTAAAATAACGAATATGAGTGGAATTCGAACTCGGCTCTCCGATTTCCATTTTCTATTACATCATCCGCACATCCAAGATTGCAACACCGGATATTCTCAAGCGGTCACCCATCTATGGACTGACCGAGCACAATGTTGCTTAACTTCGATGATCGTACTTGGTGCATGGATGCGTAATACATTTAATATTTTCACAAGAAGATATCAGCTGCTTACGGACATATCACGTTGAAACACCGGCTTCGATACGATCACCGAAGTTAAGCTACGTCGAGGCTCTTTAGTACTAAGGTGTGTGACCATTTGCGATTTCCAATTGTTTCAGAGGTGTAATTCACATTGGCTTGAACTGTTAATCGGAAAGTCGTGTTCCCATTCCACTCGGGTTCGTTACATACACTTTTGCGCAAATACACTTCGGAAATGTATAAATCCACCTTTTCGTTTCCATCCTTTCTAAAACCTCATCATTGCTCACATGCTCGATCCATGATATCCTCAGCATACTTCTGTAGAACCACATTTCAGTTGCTTTAAGCTTTTCCTTCATTTTTGATGATATCGTCCAGCATTCACTGCCATATTGAAGAACCGACATCACATAGCAATCCAGAACTCTCTTCTTTATTTCTAGCGAAATTGTCCTGTTTCTTAATATTATTCTCGGCTCCTGGAATGCATCCTTATGCTTTTGGATCTCAGGAATATAAATGTATGAAAACTGCTGTGACCACAAAGTGAGGGGTCAGTTTATATATTGATTGTAATATGGAACTGATCCCCCACTTTATATTCAGTATGCTTCTGTAGAACTACATTTCAGCTACTTAAAGTTTTTCCTTCATCTTTGATGATATTGTCCAGCATTCACTGCCATATTGAAGAACCGACATCACATAGTAATCAAGAGCTATCTTCTTTGTTTATAGCAAAATCTTTCTGTCTCTTAATACTTTACTCAACTTCCAGAATGCTTCCTTCGCCATGGCAATTCGCCTTCGGATCTCTGTGTCGCACTTTCCGTCTTCTGTTATAACACTTCCCAGGTATTTAAATTTTTGTACCTGCTTGATTCTAGTATCCCCGACCTGTATTTGGCATATTGAGCTGTCTTTTTTACTGATGACTATGCATTCGGTTTTCTTGCAGTTTTTTTGTAGTTCTTTCTTATCACTCTCTTCAGCTACCTTCTGTAGGAGGTCTTGTAGTTTTCTTCCTGTGTCTGCTATCAGCACTGTATCATAGGTTGTTTAAATTGTGGCCTCCGATTGATAGCTTCCTCTAATCTTTCGTCTAATTCTGTTTTTAGAAATGTATTTTATATCCCGGGTATTTTATCTTTTGATAAAGTGACAAGATTCATTTTACCACGCTTTTTATCACTCCAAGAAAAAATTCTTTCTGCATTTTTCTTTCTTTTCTTTTCTTTTTTCTTTAAGATTTCAGTTGATTTCGTAAACCACAAATCAGCGAAACAAGATGGCTGAGATTTTCATTATTAACTTGATTTGAGAATATCAACGTCAGTATTATATTTCTATGTCTACGACAATTGTTTTTATGTTTTTAAATCATCATGACTTGTCTTTCCTCTATTTTTTTGTTTTACATTTGCTTTGAGTTCCGAAAAGAAAGACAGATCTGAAATTATAAAATTATTTCAAAGATAGAATCATATTTATATTATTATTATGTCAATGTTATTATTATTTCATATAATTTTTATTTTTATATTACTATTATATGATATTATTATTATTTTTTATATTAGCATTTTATATTATTATTATTATTATTATTGTAT
>JBBBDQ010000482.1:985000-1215000 GCA_037127315.1 Ascarosepion bandense
CAATGAATACCAAATGTTTCCCTATAGGGAAATACCAAATGTTTCCTTATAGGGAAATACTGTATCAAATATGATACGAATGGTCCTAGACGGTTAAGTAGTAATTAGTGGGGGATCTGTTTATTACTTCATCACAATATAGAACTGATCCCCCACTTTATGCCCAGTAGAAGCCTTAACCCTCTAGGGCCATTCGTATCATATTTGATACAGTATAAAAACAAGTCTTGAAAGAAATATTTTCCTGAAAAATTTTTTAAGAGAAATATTTTATAAATTTCAAATGAAAGCAGTACTGACTGCTCAGTCAATGAATACCAAATGTTTCCTTATAGGGAAATACCAAATGTTTCCTTATAGGGAAATACTGTATCAAATATGATACGAATGGTCCTAGAGGGTTAAAAGCCTCCGATAAATCTCATCCCTGACAGATGTTCAGACCAGGTAAATCGGATCCCGGCTCTTTGTTCCACCTTGGTGCACACTGCGAGCGAAGAGTCCAACAAGAAAACTGGTGTGATCAAGCTTAAACTTCAATCACATGACTACAATAGTACCAACTATAAGTACGCATGAGCAGAAGAAAGTGTGGCAAACTAGTCGTCCTCTTTTCTAATGTAACGATACACGAATATCAAACCAAATAATAGGAATTTTCCCGTTTTACTATTAATATCCCGACTATAGAAAAAAAAAGTTTTTCTCTGTGAAGTTTTATTTCATTACATAGGTAATCAAGTTGTCTACAGTCTTAACCTTTGTAAGTTTTTTTTTCTGCCTTTCATAATCAGTGATGAGGTTCCTGGGACACGTAATGAGGAGTGAAGGCCTAGAGAACTTAATACTCACAGGTCGGATAAAGGGAAGGCGAGGCAGAGGAAAGCAGCGCGAGACGTACTTGTTTGGATGGCAGAGCGAGGCTTAGAGATGCAAAGAGAAAAAATATTGAGAGCGACAAGACACAGAGTCAAGTGGAAGTTCATGATCATCTACGTCCTGAAAGGACAAGGCAGGTGATGAAGAAGAATAAAAGAAAAGGTGTTAAGAGCTACAAGTATTAGAGTGATGTGGAAGGCCATGATCGCCTACGTCCTGAAGGGACACGGCACATAGAAAAAGAATTATAAATAACTAATCAGTATTGAGAAGAGGTGGATTTATACCGAATCAGAATTTGATAAATAAATAAGGAATTATAATGTGGATATAAAGTGGGGGAACAATTTTATATTTTAATTATAATATAAAGTGATCCCTTACTTTGTGGCCATGCTAGTTTCTATACATTTATTTTCTAAATTTATGGGCTTGAGCGAACGGATGGTAGAGAAGGATTTGGGAGGAATAACAGGAGAAAGGGTTGTTAAGAGAGACAAGAGATGAGGAAATGTGGAGAGCCATGATCGTCTACGTCCCGAAGGGACACGACACATAGAAGAAGAAGAAGAAGAAGTTCTGCCAATTCGCAGATGTACATGGTGCGGTGGGAAAACTGCCGGCATTTTATTCATATTTAATTTTGAGCATCCTCGTTATTTGATTTTGATTTTGTCTACTGTATATTATAAACTGAGTCTAGAGATGATATGCAAAAAATTATTGTTAAATATTTTATGTAAAATTCATAGATATGTGTTATCCAATGAAATAATTTGTACTATTATGTACAGTGAGTAAGCATGAAAGCAATTTAAAAAAAAATTTTTTTTAATCATTTCACCCCGAGCAAGGCGGAAACGCCACTGATGTGCAGGGGGTTACATAAATGTAAAAAGATTAATTAGAAACGAGTGAGGAGTACAAACTAGTTAGAAAGGAACAATAGAAAGCTGAGAAAGCAGGTGCGATGACAGATACATAGGTGGAGGGAAAGGGAAGGTTATACAGGGGAGGGGAGAGAGCTAGAGTCCAGTGGTTAGTAGATGAGTATTGACTTTGCATTTAAATTTCTGGAGGCTGTAGGCGTCAGGAAAGCAAGAATACGGGAGCGAGTTCCACAGGCGGGAAGTGCGAGAGAGGAAGCTGCAGGAGTAGAATTGTCGTCTGCATTTGGATAACCTGACTGTGAATGGGTGGGACCCAGTTGCCAGTCTAGTTGCACGAGTAAACACCTGTTGAGAAGGCATCAGTGACTTAAGCTCACCCGAGCAGAAGCCATGAAAGTATTTATAGAACAGACAAAGGGAGGCCACATTTCGACGATGGGGAAGTGGCTGCAGTCGAGTCGCCAGATCAGTACCTATCACATTACAGACTCTCCTTTGGAGCCTGTCAAGAACACTGAGGAGAACGGCAGGGGCACCTGACCATAAATGGCAGCAGTACTCCATGCACGGACGGATGGTTGACTTGTATATATGCAGGATTGATTCAGGTGAAAAAGACATCCTGGATCGACATAGTGACCCAACCTTCTTAGCAGTAGATTTTGCTATAGATTAATTAAGTCCCAATTTTCAATTTTAGATTGATATTTAGTATTTTTTCAGTAGTTATAGCAAATTGCAGTGTCAAGAGATTATTTGCAAGAACTAGAATTTAATATTATGGCTCGTAAAAAAGAACTAACAATGATTGAAATGAACTATATAATCAAAGAAATTAGCAAAGGAAAGTCTTCGCTTCAAATTTCTAAGGATTTGACAAGGGATCATCGAAGAATCGAGAAAATATGTCAAATGGGAATTCAACCAAGGAAAAAAGTCTAAGACTGAATTCAGAGATTTAACAAAGCAAGATCTATTACATATTCAAAGAGAATTAATAAGAAACCCAAATGTGTCAAGTGCGTTCATATTTGAGGCCGCTGGAGCTCCTATGGTGTCATGGGAAACAAAGTGTAAAGTATTAAGTAAGTTTGCGGATGTAAAAAATCAAATTAAGAAACCCATTTTAACAAAAAAACATAAGGAAAGAAGATCGCAGGGAGCAAAAATGTACATGATAATTGATTTCAGTAAAGTGCTTTTTACAAACGAATCAAGGATCACCCTGGATGGGCCCGATGGATGGGCTCGAGGATGGGTTTGCAAGCAACATGACTCAAGAAAATTTTTTTAGCATGGCCCAGGCTTGCCTCCCAGAGAGTAAAACACTACGCCTCCTTGGTCTCACACTTTCAGCGGCCCTCAAGTGGAATGACTATATCGAATCCATTGCTAAATCCGCTGCTATGAAAGTCGGTTCTCTGTGCAGGGCCCGGAAGTTTTTTCCATCTGAATCTATCCTGCACATATATAAATCTACCATCCGCTCGTGCATTGAATACTGCTGCCATATCTGGTCGGGTGCCCCTGCTATTCTCCTCGGGCTTCTCGACAAGGTACAGCGGAGGGTCTGTAATGTGATCGATACCGACTTGGCAGACCGCCTGCAGTCTCTCTCTCACCGGCTTCCCTGTGCCTCTTCTATAAATACATTCACGGCTTCTGCTCCGATGAACTTAGATTACTGGTGCCTCCTAGGTACGAATTTGCACGAGATACTAGATTAGCAACTACATCCCACCCTTTTACAGTGAAACCGATAAAATGCAACCGCAACTTATACTCCAAAAGTTTCTTCTCTCGCACTTCCCGACTGTGGCCACCGGAGAAACAAGGGGAAACAAGGTGTAAAGCTTTAAGGAAGTTTGCTGATGTAAAAAATAGAATAAAGAAACCCATTTTGACAAAAAAAAAATCATAAAGAAAGAAGATTGCAGTGAGCAAAAAAAAAAAAACACATGAAAACTGATTTCAGTAAAGTGCTTTTTACAGACGAATCAAGGATCACCGATGGATGGGCCCGATGGATGGGCCCGATGGATGGGCTCGAGGATGGGCCCGATGGATGGGCTCGAGGATGGGCCCGATGGATGGGCCCGATGGATGGGCCCGATGGATGGGCTCGAGGATGGGCCCGATGGATGGGCCCGATGGATGGGCTCGAGGATGGGCCCGATGGATGGGCCCGATGGATGGGCCCGATGGATGGGCTCGAGGATGGGTTTGCAAGTAACATAACTCAAGAAAATTTTTCAAACGCTAACAAGTAGAATCTAAACAACATCATAATATGACTTTTTACATTAAAGACGCAACTCTTTATACCAATTCATAATAATCTTGCATATAATCTCTAGACTCAGTTTAGTTGGACACTGTGAGCAAAATATCATTATGATTAATTCATTTCGCCATAACATCTTGTCATTCGTGCCGGAAGCTCTGACACAAACATGACAGAGTGTTTGGGTATCAATCTGAGGACAGAGCAGAGGGTTCGAAATGAGTTGGATGAATCTGATAAAGATTGCGAAAATATTTAGAGTGATCATAAGTAACAGAGACGTTCTGACTCCATTTTTATTCTCCTGAGCTCTCAGAATCAACCCATAGTCTTACATCAAGTGCCTGGGTTAAAAGGATGCCTTCTGAAAGAGCCTATATCTGGCAACAAACTCTGCACCATACCACACAAACAGGAGAATCCAGAACACACCACCCTTTACGGCTTACGGTCATATCACGTTGAATACAACAGTTCTCGCTCGATCACCGAAGTGATCAGTACTTATATGGGTGACCGCTTGGGAATACCAGGTGCTGTAAGCGTTTATTGCTTACGGTCATATCACGTTGAACACACCAGTTCTCGCTCGATCACCGAAGTTAAGACGCGTTGAACCTGGTCAGTACTTATATGGGTGACCACTTGGGAATACCAGGTGCTGTAAGCGTCTAGTGAGTGATGTATGTTGTGGTGCAGTGGATATCGGCTTGGAAAGAGAAGTCGGTGAGCCGAGTTCGAATTCCAGTTGAATACCCTGCATTCACTTAAGCACTGGTACCCTTGGGAAAGGTATTAATCCGTCCCTTTATGGATTAAATAACAAGGGTAGGACTTGGGGACTCTGCCTCTAAAAACAAATCCCAACGAATCTTGATACTCGAAAAGGAAAAAAAGTATTACTCGACACAAAACTTATATAAAAACAAGAATAAATTGTTGAAAGAAAAAGGTATTACTAGCAATAAAATAAATAAAATTTAGTTGGCAATAAATGACCCGCCGAGGTTGATATACCATAAAACCAAAACAAACAACCAACCAACATTCGTTCACCTAACTTGCCAGACTGCAACCCCATTGATTATCATATGTGGGATGCACTTGAGGGAGAAACCGACAAAAAAACTTGCAACAGCAAAGATGAACTGAAGGTAAATATTATGGCAGCATTAATCAAATTAGACGGAAAATTAGACGACAAATTAGACGACAAATTAGACAGCAAATTAGACGGCAAATTAGACGACAAATTACACGGCAAATTAGACAGCAAATTAGACAGCAAATTAGACGGCAAATTAGACGGCAAATTAGACAGCAAATTAGACGGCAAATTAGACGACAAATTAGACGGCAAATTAGACAGCAAATTAGACGGCAAATTAGACGACAAATTACACGGCAAATTAGACAGCAAATTAGACGGCAAATTAGACGACAAATTACACGGCAAATTAGACAGCAAATTAGACGGCAAATTAGACTTGCAGGAGAATCCGAAGTCGTCTAGAGACCGTGGTTGAAACCAATGAACTATTCTATTTTACTGAATAAATTTAGCATTTGAAGATATTTTTGTGCAATTATGGTAAATATATCTGTTAAAATGAAATCTCCAATGTTATTGTCATTTTTTTTCGTAATTTAGATGACGATCCATCCACCACACCCTGTATATACACTACCGACCATAAATATTAGGCAACCCCAGTTTTTTTTAAATGATGCTTTTCATACTATTTTTAGTATTTATTGCCAAATGGATAATTCTAAATGAGAATAGAATTTTGTATTACTTTGCAAAATTTTACAAGGCAACGAGCGACAATTTACCCATCGCACTCTGTAGATTTGGTATATATATATTATCGGCTACTCCAGTTTTAAAAAAAGGATGTATCTCATACTATTTTTAGTATTTATTGCCAAGTGGATAATTCTAAATGAAAATAGAATGGTTCTTTTGTTATTATTACTGTGCAAAATTTTACAAGGCATCCAGGAAGCCTTTGCTTCGGTCAGCCAATAAGAAGAAGAGACTAGCATGGGGAAGAGAGCACAAAACCTGGACACCAGAACAGTTCATTTGATGCACATGTTATTTTGCAGTATTAACAAAAGAACCATTCTATTTTCATTTAGAATTATCCACTTGGCAATAAATACTAAAAATAGTATGAAATACATAATTTTTTTAAAACTGAGGTGGCCTAATAATTATGGCCGGTAGTGTATATTTGAGCAGTCTATTATATATATATATATATATATGTGTGTGTGTGTGTGTGTGTGAGAGAGAGAGAGAGAGAGAGCTTTGGTGCATGGGTTGCTGTAAGCGGCCTATGGTCTAGCCCCGTCAGTCAGTCAGTTAAGTGCCATACGTGATACACGCTTTTGGCGATCATGTCTCGAAAGATACATGACTGAGTGGGAAGAAGATTATCCCGAAGTAGGTTGCCATTGCTTTCTGCGGGAGACTGGTTGCCAGCCAAGGCTATAGAACCCAATCTGTCCTGTTATTTAACCCATAACTGGAAGGAATAGACGGATTAATACCTTTCCCAAGAGTATTTGCGCGTAAGTGAATGCAAAGAATCCAGCTGGAATTCGAACTCGGCTCCCCGATTTCTCGTTCCAAGCCGATATCCAATGCACCACAACGCACATCCGTACTCATCTGAAATGGTTCATTCGAATGAAGAACTCCCAGAAAGAACTTACGTCCTCCACTTGTTCATTTGTAGGCGAAAAACGCCAAAGGATAAAACATCGGGGCGGTTTATATCAAGGACACCTTGACGATTTGTGGGCATTATTTAAGTTTCCAAACTCTCAAATGAAGATCATACACAAATGTAGTTCCTTAAGCGTCAATTCTAAGAGGTTTATTGACGTTAATCGGGTCGAATTAGTTAACGCAAGGCGCGTAAGGTAACTGGAAGTGAGCCGAGCAGGGCAGAGAGGAAGGAAGGAAGGAAGGAAGGAAGGAAGGAAGGAAGGAAGGAAGGAAGGAAGGAAGGAAGATGGGTAGACATCTTTGGCGATGTTGGGACTGAAATGTTACGTAATTATGTTAGTGTCCTTAATCTAGCCAATTAAGAGACTCTTTCTTCAGGAATCTTAGAAATAATGGAAACCTCGTATTGTTATTAATTTGTTGGACGCTGTCGATAATTGGTTGAGCGTCCTTTCCATTGGTCAACTTCCGCTACTTCCTACGCAGGCAAAGATTTTAATATGTGTAGCCAGGGTTACAAACTCTCGAGACTGGCAATGGATAGAGAAGCCATGCTGTTATTGTTAAGGTGAACGTTAGTTTTGACACAATCCTTAAATACTAATCACCAATAAACATCTTGAACTTACGACACATTAGTGAGTTCGATCCTTACTGGGTACCCCTTACTTTCAGCCTTGTGCCACATCTAACTGGCGCGTAGTAAATCAACAATCTTGGCATACCAGTGACAGGTATACACTTGAGGTCATCGGTGAAAAGACTTGCAATAGTTTTCTTCAGAAACAATCTGAAACAGTTCATCAAATTATATTTTCCGAACTTGTCTTTCTAATTTATATATCTCGACCTATACTATCTGGAGCAAATAATATTACGACCAGAAAAAAAGAAACCATTACCTCATACCAATATATAGTAGCTGCTATTTACTTAACTTAATCTACTTTTTGGCATAATGACATAAGTATGGGGCTCACAGTGTGGGTTGAACTCGCTATTCATTAGCAAATGACAATCAGACTAGCTTGTTAGCCATTACCCCATATCAGCTAGAGTTTGATAGTTAAGTAAACTCAGCTTAGTTTAAACACAAAGCGAAACACATGGGACAGCCAATGAGAATCAAGCTCACTATTCTATCAGACTAGCTCGTTAACCATTACAATGCCAATACGCCTTTTTTAATTAACCAGGTTCAAGTTTAGTTTTAGTATAAGGGATACATGTTTGATGTACAATATGAGGATCGAATTTACGACTCTGTATGACTCAATAATTGTCTACCAGACCAGTCGTAATGGGATTTTGTTACGCGCGTATTCATGAAGTCTTCTTAGAACCTATTACGACTGAGCAGTGAGTTCTATCCTTACTGGGAGTACCCGTTACTTTTCGGCCTTGTGCTACATCTAAGCGGCGCGTAGTAAATCAACACTCTTGTCATACCAGTGGAAGGTATACACTTGAGGTCATCCATGAAAAGACTTTTCGCATATTGCAATAGTTTTCTTCAGAAAACGATATAAACAATTTGAAATTAGGAATTGTTTTCGTATGAGGTATTATGATATTTTTATGATATTTTTATGATATTTTTATGATATTTGAAAAGTGGGAGGGAAGAAACAGGGAAGAAAAAAAACTAATAATTTATAAAAAATTAAAAAAAATAATAATAAAATTACATAACAATAACAATAGTAATTCCGCTACTCATCTGAAGTTGCCCCAGAGTAAAAACTTATGCAAAAACTTATTCTCTGTGTAGGGCACGGAAGTTTTTTCCGTCTAAATCTATCCTGCACATTTACAAATCTACCATCCGCCCGTGCATTGAATACTGCTGCCATATCTGGTCGGGTGCCCCTGCTGTTCTCCTCGGGCTTCTCGATAAGGTTCAGAGGAGGGTCTGTAATGTGATAGATACCGACTTGGCAGACCGCCTGCAGTCTCTCTCCCACCGGCGAGACGTGGCTTCCCTGTGTCTCTTCTATAAATACTTTCACGGCTTCTGCTCCGATGAACTTAGATCACTGGTGCCCCCTAAATACGAATTTGCACGAGATACTAGATTAGCAACTAGATCCCACCCTTTTACAGAGAAACCGATAAAATGCAGCCGTAACTTCTACTCCAACAGTTTCTTTCCTCGCACTTCCCGACTGTGGAATTCTCTTCCAAACGATTACTTCCCCGACGGCTACAATCTCCAGGAGTTTAAATGTAAGGTCAATACACACCTCCTAACACACTAACCTGCTCCCATTCTATCAAACACTCTTCCCATCTGCCCGACCCTCATCCTCGCTATCCTTACTCATCTGTCACCTTTCTCCTGACATTCCCTATGTCTATCCACTCCTTCTCTTTACCTTCCCCTATGTAGCCCCATGCGCAATAGTGGCAGTGGAATGCCTTGCTTGGGGTGAGATGATTAAAAAAAAAAAAATTGTAGAAATTCCTACCAGTGCCTTTTATCTAACGAGTTTTTTATAACTACTTCCCTTGTCCATATGTGCTTTGTCACAGCAGTAGAAAATCCAAGGGTTACGAAAGTTAATATTGGTAAGACAACGAACCATTTTAAAAAGCATTTTACAATTATTCCTCATCTTTTACTAATAAGGACAAACGAAATATGACATCACTTTCTAAATATTTTGGAAGTTAAAAGAGGAAAATAAAACACCAAAAGTTAAATGGAAAATTCTCAAACAAGCTAGACTCTCTAGATCGGTGAACGAATGATGTTTCCTTTGTCTGCAAATGTATGTGTCGACCTGGCTTTCCCTGTAGATATGTGTCCGTAGTAAGTTTGAATGGCGTAGCTTAAAAAATGTAGGCGTGCATAGGGAACAGTCACACACAGACTCACAGATTGCCTTATATATATATATATATATATAGATTACAAATTCCAATATATTTATTGCCTTAACTATTTATTGTTGCACTCGATAATTAGTGTTAGTATTTTTAGTCATTTACTAGCTTACATTTGTATTTTTATTTCTTATTTACTAGTTATTATTTGTTATTATTTATTATTTTTTACTTTTAGCTACAACAGTGGGAAACAAATAACTTAGAGCGTTAAGTTAAAGGGAGATAACTACATGGCTACCGGAAGTGCATTACACATGGAATGAAACTAATATACCCCAGTGGTTGAAATATATGGTTCGTTTTTAAATTCCTAATCTGAATAAGGCAGGAGCACACAACAGCCGAAACATGGCAATAAAATTGAAAACAAGCGTCCAAACAATTTAAATAATCTAAATACTACCTCATCTCAAAAGTATAGACGAATTACCTGTCATTTAGCAGAATAAGTATAACATAATATTTCACCACTTTTCTTTCGAGAGAAATGTCCGGTTCACACTCCACCCACGTCTATTGAACGGGTGAAGAGGCTCATCCCTTGTTTCCTGTTTAGGATGTGATTTCCGGCTTTCTCTTTTCTAATCTTTTCACTCTTACGTAGCCCCCTGCACATCAGTGGCGTTACCGCCTTACTCAGGGTGATATGATTAAAAAAAAATGTTTCAGTCATGTTGATATTATGTTTAGTTTCGAGAAGGCATATTTCTATATTGATTTGTGCCTTCCGGGTTTCTTGTTTGAAATACAGAAAAAATATAAAACAAGTTATTTCTTGAGTGCTTGAATCGGCATCACGTTGAAATACCGTTTCTCGTAAGATCATCAAAGTTAAGCAACGTCGTGCTTGGTCAATACCTAAAAGAGTGATTGCTTGGGAATACCAGGTGCTGGAAGCATTGATATGCGGGTCGTGTAATGGACAATGACCGGAGAGCTGAGCTCCAATTCTAGCTGTCTTCATTGTATTCAATTACATAAAAATTCCATTGGAAAAAGGCATGAATCCACATGTACTTGTCCATCTATGGGTTAATCAGTAGGGCTTTTATTACTAAAACCATTATTATATGAAAAAATAAAATAAAACTGCGCACAAAATATTTAGATTTTGGTACTAACTAACCAATAGAGTATTTGTCTATGCTTCTGAGATGAGATGGTATTTACATTGTTCGAACTGTTTTTCTTGTCTTTATTGCCATGTTTACGACGTTTCAACCATTGTACGCTTCGTCTTTCGTTAGGCGCTAAGAATTTCGAACGGAACTGTTATAGGGAAACACACCTATTCCTCTTATATTAATAAGAGTTAACAGGAAGTTCTTGGAAGTTCATAGTAGTTCTTTAGACTTCTATTTGAGTTCAGTAGAACTAATATGCAGTTGATATTAGTCGGCAGTTAGCCGAATACTAAAGAGTCAGAAGATTACCAAGTTCCTGACATTTTGGGTACGTTAAGTCGATTAGCAACCGACATAGCACGATTATAACTTTCAGTGCGAGAACTACTCCACAACACGAACTCAAATAATTTTTGGAAATAAATGGTTCGGTTCGAAATTTCTAGCAACTGAAGAAAGTCGGAGCGTACAAAGTCGAAACGTCGTAAACATGGCAATAAAGGAAAACAGTTCGAACAATGTAAATAATGCAACCTGCAGTGGTTGATATATCGCTAAATAAAAACAAAAACAAAAAACAAAAACAACAATATAAACATAAACATAAATTAAAGAAAAAGAATATTGAAAACAAATAAAACAAAATACAAAAATCAAATGAAGCCAAAAAATATTTTAATAAACTAAATTCGGGTGAATATTTCTCAGATAATGCTCGTAAATAAGAAATATGCAAATAAAAGAAAATAAAAACAAAAAAGACAAAAACAAATAGGTGATTTTGAATGAACTACTATTAAAAATATTTTAAAAATCTCCTAAAGTTAATAAATTAATTTTACATTTTCCTACGTTGAATTTTCTTACGTACAACAGTGGTTTTTAAATTTAAACAGAACATATACAAAATTAATTATTTAATAAATATTACTGATTATTATTACTGATTATTATTATTATTATTATTATTATTATTATTATTACTGATTATTATTAATTATTTAATAAATATTACTGATATTATATTATAAATTATAGCTTCCTCTGCTTGTTCGCTGGAAAAAGCAGCATAGTCTGAAGGAAAAGGCCTCAAACTAAATAAAAACAAAATTTTCTTGGCAAAATGTTTATGCTATCATAAAGAGGATAGATCAAAGTATTTTTTAATTATTTTTACAATTTTTTAAAATTATTTTAACAGGTTTTCTCTCGTCAGTACAAGCGATAAATTGACACTAGATTTTATTACGTCAAAACGTAATTTTTTGACAGTAAAAGACACATTAATTTGGAAATTCTTGCAGAAAGCAAATAATTGTCTGATTTTGATGAAAATTTCATGATTCATTCATAAATAACTGAAATAGGTATTGAAAGAATTATTTTTAGAAAATATTGGAAATTATTATTTAATAAATATTACTGATTATTATTACTGATTATTATTATTATTATTATTACTGATTATTATTAATTATTTCATAAATATTATTGATATTATATTATTCCCCCATAGCTGAACACTTCAATCAACCAGGACACACATTAGAAAACTGCAAATGTTTACTGATAGATTCCGATTTTAGTCTGACATACTCACGCAGAAAGAAAGAAAAATACTGGATTTTAAAATTAAATACATATAGGCTAGGGCTAAATAGGGACTTAGGTATTTTGAATCTTTATAAATATTTCAATAGTTAAACATTTTTTAGATACACTTAAATTTTTTTTCTTTAAAACAACATTTAAAAGTATTATTACCGTTAGGTTTACGTTTTTAAAAATATTAAAAAAACTTAATCGCTTTCTATGTCACGTGATGTAAACATCTCGCGACAGACGCTCCTCGCGACGAACGCTTCTAGTTTAAATTTTAAAAACTCATTTGTTTCTGATGAAAGGCCGAGGCCGGTCTGAAATATCAAATATATATAATAATAGAAATAAATACTGTCAAAAAAATACATTTTTAAACTTACAAATTTCAGTAGTTGTTCTTACTGATATTTTAATATATTTATTAAAAAATAAAATTCACTTCTTTGTCGAAACGTAACATTAATAATTAAAGAGTAATAATTAAAACTGAACGAGTTTCCGAATTGCTAAAGTCATTTTAACTCAACCATTAATAATTTCCGAAGCAACGTCTATCCTGGTCAGTAGCTAGATGGGTGTCCGCATAGGAATACCTGGTGCTGTAAGTTTGGGAATTTGGGTGGTTTTAAAGATGACGGCACGGAATTGAAAATCAAAGAGCTGAGTTTTAATTCATGTTGGGTTCTTCGTATTCATTTACATCCCCTTCGGAAAGATATGAACCGACCTCTTCTCCCCAGCTATGGGTTAATTAGTAGAACTTATATCAGTAAAAAAATATTATCTCCAAAATATTCTTACGATCTAAAAAGATATTTTATGGCTTTAAATAACCTGGAAAAAAAAAACAAAAACAAAAAAATCAATTTAAAACGTTGGGACATTTTTTTATTTTAAAATTCTTAATTGCTTATGAGGTCAGATCAAAAATGTAACGGACTATTGCTATGTTACTAGTAAAATATGCAGCGTAAAGCCGCTTAGCACCTTCAATTTATTGAAGTTATACGTCCTCGTCGACAGTTTTTGGCTAAGAAACAACATTCCCCAGTTCCGACAATCACCATATTAACTTTTCCGACATTTACCTCTTTCTAAAACGCAAATCCTATTTGATAAGAACATCATTTCAAGACGTCGAAGTTATAACGTTCTATCTCCTTTCCTTTGTTTATAGCAGTGATTGGAAGGAAAGTGTGTAGAGTGTGGCAGTCTCAACACACCACAGGTTTCATCAGTGATCATGGCTTGTGTAGAAGTTTTCGGCCAACATCAACATTCTACATTCTGACAACCACTATATTTCATATAGCGGCCATAATATAAGGAACGGAAACAACAAAGACATAAATATGTGTATTACTTAAAAAGTAATTCATGATTAGCAATGAAATTTTTACCGAATAAAGATTAGAGTGTAATGCATAAATATTATACAAAGTTACAAAAATTTACATAATAATCTTTTTTTTAAAATAAAGATTAAATGGAACAAAGGAAATAAGCTATTGGACAAATCAAATATTAACAAGATCGTTCCTTAACACATATTTACGTCTTTGTTGTTTCCGTTCCTTATATTATGGCCGCTACTGTATATCTTATTGGGTAAAAATTTCATTGCTAATCATGCATTACTTTTTAAGTAATACACATATTTATGTCTTTGTTGTTTCCGTTCCTTATATTATGGCCGCTACTGTATTTAACTTCTTTTCTCTAATAAATTTGACAAAGGCGAAGGCCACCACAGTTATGTCCCTTTTAAACTACTTGATTAAAAGAAACGGTCGAACCACGGACATGGGTAACAATCAACTTGCAATGAGTAAAAAAAAAAAAAATCACTAAAACCTCGAACGATTGTCTGTTTTTCTTAATTAGCTCATTTTAGCATCACAATGTGATTCTTTTTATTTTATTTTTTTCAAAAATAAAATATTCTATCGGAAACATTATTTAAGAAAGATGGGATGATTTAAAAGTTCAATTAATCTTTTTTATAATCATATCGCCCCAAGCAAGGCATTTTACTGCCACTGTTTTGCAGGGGGTTACATAGGAGGAAAGTTATGAGAAAGAGTGACAGGTTATAAGCAGTGTCAGGAAGTGGATAAGAGAAGGATGATTGTGGCCATAAAGTGAGGGATCAGTTTATATATTTATTGTAATATAAAATAGATCACCCACTTTATAACCACATTATAATAGTATAGAAATCTTTTTTTTATAATCATATCGCCCCAAGCAAGGCATTTTACTGCCACTGTTTTGCAGGGGGTTACATCGGAGGAAATTTATGAGAAAGAGTGACAGGTTATAAGGGGTGTCAGGAAGTGGATAAGAGAACGATGATTGTGGCCATAAAATGAGGGATCAGTTTATATATTTATTGTAATATAAAATAGATCACCCACTTTATAACCACATTATAATAGTATAGAAATCTTTTTTTATAATCATATCGCCCCAAGCAAGGCATTTTACTGCCACTGTTTTGCAGGGGGTTACATCGGAGGAAATTTATGAGAAAGAGTGACAGGTTATAAGGGGTGTCAAGAAGTGGATAAGAGAACGATGATTGTGGCCATAAAATGAGGGATCAGTTTATATATTTATTGTAATATAAAATAGATCACCCACTTTATAACCACATTATAATAGTATAGAAATCTTTTTTTATAATCATATCGCCCCAAGCAAGGCATTTTACTGCCACTGTTTTGCAGGGGGTTACATCGGAGGAAATTTATGAGAAAGAGTGACAGGTTATAAGGGGTGTCAGGAAGTGTGTAAGAGAAGGATGAGAATACTGATGAGAGTGGAGTGGACAGAGAAAGTAGCATGAGAGAGAGGATGCAGGTTAGTGAGATAGAAGATGACTATTGACTTGACATTTAAATTCTTGGAGATTGTAGTTGTCGGGAAAGCAAGTAAATTGAAGGGAATTCCACAGGTGGGAAGTGCGAGAAAAGAAGCTGATGGATTAGAATTTGCGTTTACAATTTATTGGTTTCACAGTAAAAGGGTAGATCCTAGTTTCTAATCTTGTTCTCTTGAGTAAATTCATATATATTGGGCAACAGTGAGCCAAGTTCATCGGAGCCGAAGCTGTGAAAGTATTTGTAGAAGAGACACGGGGAACCCACATTGCGCCGGTGAGAAAGTGACTGTATCTGAGCTGCCAAGTTGGGATCTATCACATTTCAAATTAAAAAAAAAGGATTTGAAACGAATACTACTTTTAGTTTAAAGTACTTTTGTGAGGTGTTCACAACTTTCACAATAGACATTTACTTATGAATTTTTCTACGGGGATATAACTAAAGCTTGCTTTAGGAATATAACATGCCTATCTTTTTCATATAATATTTAACTACCCAGTAAATGTTAGAAATTTAGGAAAATATTCTAAGTTATGTAATATTTTATGGAATTTTACGTACTTTGGTACTATGAAAACACTTGTTGAGAAAATGTTAGAAAATTACCAGTAAATTTTAAATTTACTCAAGTTACCAGTTTTATTTTCTGATAAATATCATGTATAAAAATCCTTATTTACAAAAATCAGTATGTTTATTCACATGCAATAATTTCAAAATTGTTTTTTAAAATGTTAGAGTTTCGATTGCTATTAAGGTCATTAGAAATAATCGATCTTTAGTGTCACCTCGTTTTCACAATACAGTTATCAATCATGGCTTATGCTCCGACGAACTGGTGTCCCCGCCACAAGAATTTACTCGTGCAACCAGACTGGCAACTAGGTCCCACCCGTTTACAGTTAGATCAACCAAACGCAGCCCACAGTTCTACCCCATCAGCTTCTTTTCTCGCACTTCCCGCCTGTGAAACTCCCTTCCATATACTTGCGTTCATGACGGCTACAACCTCCAGGAATTTAAATGCAATGTCAATACTCATCTCTTATCCAATTAACTCCAGTCCTTTCTACATCAGCCCATGTATCTTGTTCCTTTTCTTTCTCTATACCTACGCAACGGTCTTCACACCTGTGTTACCATCCTTCTCTTGCCCTTTCTCTGACACCCCCTGTAACTGGTTCGTCTTTCTCTTCACTCTCCTCCTGCCTAAACTTTTAATCTTATGTAACCCCCTGTGCATCAGTGGCGGTACCGCCTTGCTTGGGATGGAACGATAAAAATACATTGACATTGTGATTAAAACGTTCTACATTGATTTATATGAAATCATTTTCTTAAAAATATCCATTATGGCTTACTTTTTACTATAACTATTACAATGTAAAAGCACTTATATCGAAGAGACATTTAGAAATCTAAAAGCCCGTATCTACGAACATAAAAGAGATTTACGTTTAGACAACCATTTGAACACACTCATAATACACAGTGATAAAACTGGCCATAACTGTGATTTTTCAATTGCCACCAAAATTAAAAAGAATATAATTCTTTACGACAAAAGTACTTCGAGAGATTACTAATAACTTAACTATCAACTATAACATTCACTTAAGCACTGGTACCCTTGCGAAAGGTATTAATCAGTCCCTTCCCTCTAGTTATGGGTTAAATAACAAGGGTAGGTCTTGGGGACCCTGCTCTTAAAAACAAATCCCAATGAATCTTGGTACTCGAATAGAAAAAAAGTATTATTAGACACAAAAATTATATAAAAACAACAATAAATTGTTGAAAGAAAAATGTATTACCAGCAATAAATAAATAAAATTAAGTTGGCAATAAATGACCCGCCGAGGTGTTGATATGCCATAAAACAAAAACAACCAACCAAACAACCAACTATAAACACGCGTCAAAATCATTATATCACTTCATCAACCGTTATTGAATACATTTTTGAATAATCTAAGGTAGGTCTTTAAGCCAAACTATATGTATGTAGAACGTTCTTAAATCAACATGCAATAAACACCACATATAATGTCTACACACACACACACACACACACACACACACACACACACACACACACACACACACACAAATAAATATTATCATCTGAACCCCACACAGATTAGAATTTTATACACTTACATACACAAAGCAATATTTACGGTGTTTCAGTTTGGCTTGGATTATCGAAGGGACGCATCGTCTCTTCCTGAATTCGGAATGACATAAATTCTACTAACCTTTGTTTAACAAGTCAAATGCAATGAAACCTGATTAACAAATCAACCAAAACAAAACTGAAAATAACAAAATTTATTTTTTCTTTTCCCGCCATATCTCATTGCCCGATTAAATTTTAATAAAAGCGAAACCTGTCAGATTGATAAACGTTAACTATTTGCTTGGTTTTATCTTATCACGATTACTATAAACTATTGACTTCTGTGATTACTGTTAACGACTTTAGAGTTTGCTAAATCACTTTTTTTTCCCCAATATTAAAATCCTATACGGTTATTCGTTATTCTCAAAGTATCCATCTTACTTTTTTCCATGGAAAATAATTGGTTTGTAGTTTCGCCTCGTTTTCACAATTTCGCCTCGTTTTCACAATTTCGCCTCGTTTTCACAATTCTGAAGCTTAGCAAAACTAGACAGATAGCAATGGAGGAACAGAATCACTTATATTTTATACGAACTGCGGGGGAAAAAACAACAAAAAATGTAGGTGATTTTAGTTTTGCAATTATTTGGTGCCGCAAATATACAAGAAAAAACCCGAATACTGGACTAAACGAAGGATTTGTTTTTTTAGTGATTATACACATTTATGAATATCTTTTTTCGAAAATAGTTTTAAGGATGAAGTATTCAGTTGAAAATTGAAGTAATATCCATGTCGAGAAAAATTAAACATGGCAGATGCAAATTGCAAACATTTCCAGAAATGGATGCCGCTAGCGTCGAGGACTACGTCAGCTTTAGAAAATATTGCATGCAAGTTATTTAAAAATTGAATCTGAGAAATATGTACATATAATATTAAATAGAGTGTAAGGTCATATATATATATATATATATATATATATATATATATATATATATATATATATAGTACTGTGCAAAAGTATTAGGACAAGAACTATTTTATCTTTTATGAGGCATATTAACAGAAAATAATTTAATTAAATTTATTTGATTTGATTTACTCAACAAATACTTTAGCAAAAAAATACTTGTTGCAAAATAAATTTAATATTTAGTATAATAGCCTTATGGTTTGATCACAGCCTTCATTCTGTCAGGCACAGACATCACAAGCTTCTTCAATGTATTTAATGGTATATCCTGCCAAGCAGCTTAAATTTATTCCCAAAGTGTGTCTTGTAAAGTAGTATTAGATTTATCAAAATTTTATCCAAAATATCCCATAGATGTTCAGTAGGATTGAGACCAGGGCTTTGCGGGAGCCAATTCAAATTCCGAAGCCTTTCTTCCTCTACCTTTTTAGTTAAATAATTCTTAGAAAGGTGTAGCTTTTCACCCTGTATTTAAATTTCAGTGAGGTTTTTAAGAAAGTCACCACCGTCCTAATACTTTTGCACACTACCGGTAAAGGGGTGACTTTAAACTTTATTTTGATGCCTCATAAAAATAAAATAGTTCTTGTCCTAATACTTTTGCACAGTACTATATATATATATATATATATATATATATATATATATATATATACTAGGTGCGATTGGTAAATTGTCACAATTATTTTATTATTTAAAAGTGAAAGGATATTATACTAAATATTAAATTATATATATATATATATATATATATATATATATATATATATATATGTATATATATATTAGGTGACTATCCTTTTGGGATTATGTTTTAGACAACATCGACTTTCTTCAAAAATTATAGCAAAACATTAAAGGTTTGGCTAGAGAAGCATTATAACAAGAATATGCAATGATCAATAAGTAACACATTTCGCGGTAATATTCCCGTCTTATTTGGAACTAGCAGTATAGCCCGGCGTTGAAAGCTTTAAAACTAATGAATGAAAGCTTTAAAACTAATCCATGGTCTTGAAGCTAAGACTTTTTGGACATTGGCACGAAAGACTAAAAAGCAATAGTTGTTTCCAGTTAAAGCGAAACCGTAAACTGAAAGAAAAATAAATGGATGTAAGTCAAATTTTGATTTCCTGGTATCGATATCAAATAAGTTTTTTTCGTCGATGTCTTATATATATATATATATATATATATATATATATATATATTATCGATTTTCTGCACTATTATAAGAACTGCAACCTTGAAACTTCTGAATATCGTTTCTTATGTCTTTGTCTATGAGTGTATCAAATTTGATTAAAATCGGACCACTCCTTCTATAACCCGGTTTTTTCGATTATCGATTTTCGATATCTATAGGTAACGGACACACACACAGACAAATTTCCATTTATAAATAAGTTTTGATAGGTAGTGTTATAGAATGTGATATGCTGCTGATGTGATGGATAACGGCTCGAAAGTTGAAATCGGAGAGCGGAGTTCGAATTCCAGTCGAATTCATTACATTCACTCACGCGCAAATATCATTGGAAAAAAATGTATGAATCCATCCCTTCTTTCCCCAGATATGGGTTACCTAGTAGTACAGACTGGGTGATATAGCCTAAACTGGCAACCAGTTATCGCTGAAAGTAATCTCAGCGTACTGCCAGAAATTTTTGCCAAAGTCAATCATGAATAAAAAAGAGACATGATCATCCAAGCGTGTATCACGCATAGCACCTGAGGGTTAAATTGATATACAGTGACGGTCATTAAACAGGGTGGGAGTTTAACGAATGATTCTCTCATTGGACATGACATAAGTAGATTAAATTGTTATGTACATCTCATCTCTGATCAGGTTCGACGCAAATATTTTCGTTTAAAACGAGTATGTGTTGTTGATCAATGAATAATGGCGGTTTAAAATGAAGCTGGGAAGAAAAAAAAATTCAAACTCCATAAGAGAGGAACCGTTTTGCCAGCGAGACAATCCACTCCGGTGAATGGCTCAAGGAACTGTTGACACTCTTCACTTTGCTTGACTAGCAGGAAAGCCCGGCGTTGCTCGGGTGTAATAAAACTTTCATATATATATTATCGATTTTCTGCATATTGGAAGAACTGCAGCCTTGAAACTTCTGAAAATCGTTTCTTATGTCTTTGTCTAGGAGAGTATCAAATTTGATTAAAATCGAACCACTCCTTCTATAACCCAATTTTTTTGATTATCGATTTTCGAGATTTATCGGGGGTACCTCGACACAAAACCTAGCTAAGAACACTCGCAGACGCTTATAGTACAACTGTGTAAACTTTCAAGAAAATCAGTTCAGCCGTTTCAGAGTCTATAGGTAACGGACACACGCATACACAAAATTCCATTTATAAATAAGTTTACATATTACTGTTATACATTTAAAGGTAAATTTTTGATTTGTTCCTCGAAGGCCTTTACCCCTTCAAATCTTTCCAAAACATCCTTATTTCCGTGCAAATGTAAATGCTGAACTCTAATCGATAATTGTTTATTGACGAAAACTACCTTTTTCCAAGTTTACAACCAGAAAAATATTGAACTTCTTTTCCATGTTTATCTCACCCCATAACCACAGTTCAAAACATGTTATTCACTGCAAAATGACTTCACGCGTAGTTTGCTGATTTTTCGACCAATTTACTTCCTTTTTGCAATTACTACGCGGAAAATGAGTTCAGAAACCAATCAAATCGCGGAGTATTTGCTCAAAGGAAGCAAACAGGCCGAAATAAGTATCCTACGCCTCAAGTCATTCAGCGGTGAATCAGATATGAGAACTGTGGTAAGGGGTGAGATATAGTCCGATTTTTTTTTCTGGTCGATAACAGGAAAAAAGGTAGGTTTCTTCAATAAACAATTATCGATTTGAGTTCAGCATATACATTTGCACGTAATTGGGGAAGTTTAGGAAAAATTTGACGGGGTAAAGGCCTTCGGGGAACAAATCTAAAATTTACCCATTTAGAGTTTAATGATAAAATCCAAAGAAGAATCACGCCTTCAGTTACTTTGTCACCACCATAACATAGTTTCCCTGTGACTATTTTATAAATATTTTCATGGTAACTATTCTGAGGTGTTTTCCTATTTGTTACCTGGCTTTATGAAATTAAGCGTACTACGAAATTTGCGGCAAGATCTCACCATTTTACAATTAAAATAACTAGATGTAACCGTAAGTTCTTTGAAGACAGTTTCTTCAATTGCACTTTTCGCTTTTTTCCGACTTATTGCTTCCATTTGAATTATTATCTTTAAATAGTAATTTGCAATGTCAATCGTAATCTTCCGTCTTCCTAATTTCTTTTTTTTTATTATTTTCTCTCGTTAATAGTATTTTCTCTTATACACTCTTAACACTCAGTAATTCGTTGCGTCTTAGTGGATTTATTGACTTGGTTAGGTTGAAATAATTAAAAGAAAAACCAACATTGAAAAACATAAATAGATTAGAATAATTCCTGCAAATTCCTGGTTTTTTGACGACGGTGTCACTTTTGGCTCACTTCAATATGATAATTCTGTAGTATATTATTGTGGAGTTCTCACTTTTCTTAAAGATGAACTCGTCCAGAGTATACTTATACTACTGCTATAAAAGCGAGACTGGAGGAATACCGCGTTTTCACAGAGAGTTAACCGGAGAATACGAGAGTCAAGAGAGAGATTAGCAGTCAGTACTAGTAGTTCGTAGTAGCTCTGTGTTTCACTCATCGAGAAGATTATTACGCCGTACCCGTCAGCTTCCGACGCGTACATACTTAATATACTACGGCTTTACTTCCAGAGACTTGTACATATACTTATTACTAACCCGTATTTCTAGACTACTAATCTTCATTCAAGTCTGTATCTTTACGTTTATACACTTATTTTTTATCTCAATTCCTGGTCGTTGTTCATTTATTTGTGCGGACACGATTCCCGGGATCCACAACATCTGATCTACTAATCTTCATTCAAGTCAGTATCCTTATGTTAATACATTTATTTTCTATTTCAATTACTGACCGTTTTTCATTTATTTGTGCGGACACGATTCCCGGGATCCACAGCATCTGGATGACTAATCGTCATTCAAGTCTGTATCCTTACATTAATACACTTATTTTCTATTTCAATTACTGACCGTTGTTCATTTATTTGTGGGGACCCCATTTTCGGGATCCACAACATCTGGACGACTAATCTTCATTCAAGTCTGTATCCTTATGTTAATACATTTATTTTCTATTTCAATTACTGGTCGTTGTTCATTTATTTGTGCGGACCCCTTTCCCGGGATCCACAACACCTGGACTACTAATCTTCATTCAAGTCTGTATCCTTACATTAGTACACTTATTTTCTATCTCAATTCCTGGTCGTTGTTTATTTATTTATGCGGACCCCTTTCCCGGGATCCACAACACCTGGACTACTAATCTTCATTCAAGTCTGTAATCTTACTTTAATACACTTATTTTCTATTTCAATTACTGGCCGTTGTTCATTTATTTGTGCTGGTCCCATTCCCGGGATCCACAACATATATTATGACTAATATACTGAAATAATTCTATGACATCACCGAAGCATGGCTATTGTTTTATTTCCCCCTTGTACGTCTCCTTTTTTTAATTTGGTACAATTTTAGATTAGGCAATAGTTCGATCACTTCTTACTTAGCCCTCAGAAACTGCCAGAGTCGACAATACAACGTTGTTTTTTTTGGTGGGGGGTTATCCTCCTAAAACTAATCCCAAACGGTATTGACGCCAGTATGTAACTTCATAAACCGTTTGTAAGTATTTGTTTTTTTTTTTTTATATATTCTTACTATTCGAGTATTTTTGTATTTAGGATATCATGGACCGAACATATGAGCAACGATAGGGTTTGGAAAGAATGGAAACGAAAAGGATACTTATATTTTTATTTTTAATCGTTTCATCACAAGCAAAGTGGTACCGCCACTGATGCGCAGGGGTCTACATAAGAGAGTAAATGTTTCGTCAGAATTAGAGTGAAGAGGAAGAAAAAACAGTTACAGGGGGTGAAAGAGAAAGGGCAAGAGAAGGATGTGAACACAGGAGTGAAGATAGTTACGAAGGTAGAGAGAAAGGAAAAGAACAAGAAACACGGTGTGATGTAGAAAGAGTGAAGAGGAAGACGAACCAGTTACAGGGGGTGAAAGAGAAAGGGCAAGAGAAGGATGTGAACACAGGAGTGAAGACAGTTGTGAAGATAGAGAGAAAGGAAAAGAACAAGATATACAGGGTGATGTGGAAAGAGTGAAGAGGAAGACGAACCAGTTACAGGGGGTGAAAGAGAAAAGGCAAGAGAAAGATGTGAATACAAGAGTGAAGACAGTTGCGAAGGTAGAGAGAAAGGAAAATAACAAAATATACAGGGTGATGTAGAAAGAACTGGAGTCAAGTGGATAAGAGGTGGGAATTGACATTGCATTTAAATTCCTGGTGGTTGTAGCCGTCAGGAAAGCAAGTATATGGAAGGGAGTTCCACAGGGGGGAGGTGCGAGAAAAAGAAGCTGATGGAGTAGAATTGTCGGCTGCATTTAGTTGATTTAATTATAAAACAGTGGGACCTTGTTGACAGTCTGGTTGCACGAGTAAATTCTTGTGGAGGGGGCACCAGTGATCTAGGTTTGTCGGAGTAGAAGCCATGAAAATATTTGTAGAGACAGAGGGAAGCCACAACCCGTCGTTGAGAAAGTGGCTGGAGTCGAGCTGCCAGGTCGGGACCGATCACATTACAGATTCTTCTTTAGAGCTTGTCAGAAAAAGATAACTGAAGTTTTTGGGACGTTTAATGAGGAAGGAAGGCTTAGAGAATGTGATACTTACAGGACAGATGGAAGGAAAGAGAGACAGGGGAAAGTAACGTATGACACACTTGATGGGCTTGTGCAAATGAATAGTAGAGCAGGGTTTGGGAGTTGTAACTAGAGAAAGGTTCTTTAGGGATAGGAAGATGTGGAGGTCCTCCTGACGATACACGACACATAGAAGAAGACTAATTTCTGCTGCTCTACTTCGTCATGGAGAAAACATTTCATCACGCGTTGACTGTTCTCATTGTGTCATACTGCAACTTCAGGTAACTATTCCTTTCTTTTTGTTGACTCATTATTGCAAACTTTATAGCATACTCCTGTAAGCAAATTACTTGCTATCTCCTTTACTCTACTAGGCCCTCGATCTCAAAATCATGTTCAGCCCCCTTTATCAAATTCCTTCTTTTTACATTTTTTTATTTATTTATTTTGTTGTTCAGACTAAAGTTTGCATTTGTTTCTGTTGTGAATTCTTGTTTAGAAACCACACAAAATAATAACAAAAACAGATATGAAGAGATAAAATGTAAGTTATATTGAGCAAAATATATACAACCTGGAACACGGGTTAGGAGATTCAGGAATACTTGTTAGTAGGAATCAATATATACAATCTTGTAAATAAGAAGTAAGTCCGGGTAATAAGTCTGTATTCTTACTGACCAACGAAGCGGCGGTCAAACTACTCAACTGAACTCTTTGCAATAGTATTTAGTCACCTTCCCACTTAAGGCGAAATGTGACACAAGGTCTATTTAATGAGGGTCTTCCGGGCCATATAGCCCGGCCAAAAATATCTGTCTATTTTTCCCCAGTTGTGATTCTACCCTTCGGCGGAACCTCGACTGGGTTAGTGCTCTCTGCCCGAAGGCAGAGAGCGCTCTCCACCCGAAGAGGTAGGAATCAATATATACAATCTTGTAGTGAAAAAGTATGTCCGGGTAATGAGTCTATATCCTTACTGACCAACTAGCAGCTGTACAACTACTCAACTCAACGGTATTTAGTCACCTTCCCACTTAAGGCGAAATGTGACACAAGGTCTTTTTAATGTGGGTCTTTCCGGCCAAATAGCCAGGCCAAAAATATCTGTCTATCATTCCCCAGTCATAATTCTACCCTTCGGCGGAACCTCGACTGGGTTAGTTCTCTTTGCCCGAAGGCAGAGAGCTGACAGTAACAAAGGCAGTTACTGCGAGGCAATTACTCTTTACAACGGTATTTAGTCACCTTCCCTTAAGGCGAAATGTGACACAAGGTCTTTTTAATGTGGGTCTTCCGGGCCATATAGCCCGGCCAAAAATATCTGTCTATCTTTCACTCTTTACAACTGCTGCTCTCTGTATAGGCAGGGTTATTTGTACACCTTAGATGAGTCAATTTATTGTGCAGTAAATGGGTGATCACCAACAGTTTCTTTTTTTAGTTTCATCTGTTGGCTTTCAGTAAGCATTCTGAGGAACAGGACTTTGTCTTCAAACTGTTGGTGACCGTAACGTGTGCATCTGGCGTTCTGAGATTCGTACACACGTGATAGCCGGATGCGTATCTAGAGATTTTTATATTGTAATGACAAGCCTAATAAAAAAAATATTAAATTTTTAATTCAATCATTTTTTGGTTATACGTATATTCCGATATTCTATCTTCAAAAGGTCACTAGAAATCATATTACCGTCATTTTTTGAGTAAATTTGAGTTCCAGTATTATTGGTAAAAACTTGATTTGAAAAAATATTCAGAAATAGAAAACTATTATTATTTTTTTTATTCAAATGATTAAACTATATGAAACGACGAATAGCATTTTAATGATTTTATTTTACATTCTTAGTAAGGGTAAACCTGTTCAAAAGAGCTTACAGTTAAAGCAGGTTGAAATACCGGCTTTCGTACGATCATTGAAGTTAAGCAACGTCGAGCCTGGTCAGTACATAGGTGAGGATTTGGAATACCAGGTACTGTAAGCTAGTGTAATTGATAACATTGGTGAGATTGAGATCAAAGTTCCAATTCCAGTCGAGATCATTATACTCACAAATACTTTTGGGAAATGTATAAATGCATCTCTTTCTCTCAGCTAAGGGTTAATTAGTAAGATTTTTATCTGTAAATTATTTTACCAAAACTTTAACAATTATTTTATGCAGAAGGTTGACAGATCGTAAAAAATACAAATTAATCAAAATTTTATTTATCTATCGTATGCTTTTTGAGAAACAATTCTTAAAAAAACATTTCGCCTGGCTCAGTTCTTTGCAAAACAATCTGTGTGAAGGAAGATTTAACTACTGTTATTCTTATTCTCTATAAAAGCTATTTAGCGAGGACCATCCTGTCTCGAACCTTATCGACTGACGCTACAGAATCGCAAACAAAACACTTTATTAAATATCAGAAAGTACATTACATAACAACAGCAACAAGTAAAATCCAATTCTAAATAATAACATAATCAATATACTCACTTTCAACACAACTTCCAACAAAAGGTGTGGAAGGAAACCGTTTCCATCAAAGATCAAGAACAATGACT
Source organism: Ascarosepion bandense (assembly GCA_037127315.1). Taxonomy (NCBI): domain Eukaryota; kingdom Metazoa; phylum Mollusca; class Cephalopoda; order Sepiida; family Sepiidae; genus Ascarosepion; species Ascarosepion bandense. Next base: position 1,011,795 of record JBBBDQ010000482.1, read on the forward strand.
AAACTTGAGTATTTTCTATTTTCTTTAAAATTGTCTTAAGAGAAAAATATACATTTCAACCGAAAACAGGAATGGCTGCTCAGTAAAAAAAAAATGCCAAATGTTTCGTTATAAGAATACAGCAATATATAAATGTTCTATTTTCCAAACACGGTCAGCATATTTTGACCGTGTTCATAATTTATATTAGTGTGTGATGGATTTTCCATTTTTTTTTTATTAATAACGCTACCATTATTCTGAGCCGTTTTTTTTTACATGTGCATGATGCTATTATACTTGCGTTATCGACGAGTATGTTACAGATAGAGTGTATTGTATTTAAATGAGACCTAATTGCGTTATGATCAGAGAGTTGTAATGTTGGTATTCTTGCTAAACACGTTGTAGTGCGTACAGTGTAATTTTTTTATATACAATCATATCACCCTAAGCAAGGCATTTTACTGCCACTGTTTTGCAGGGAGTTACATATGAGGAAAGTTATGAGAAAGAGTGTCAGGTTATAGGGGTATGTCAGGAATTGGGTAAGAGAAGGATGAGAATACTGATGAGAGTGGAGTGGACAGAGAAAGAAGCATGAGAGAGAGGATGCAGGTTAGTGAGATAGGAGATGACTATTGACTTTGCATTTAAATTCTTGGAGATTGTAGCTATCGGGGAACCAAGTAAACGGAAGGGAAATCTACAGGCGGAAAGTGCGAGAAAAGAAGCTGTTGAAGTAGAATTTGCGTTTAAAGTTTATTGGTTTCACAGTAAAAGGGTAGAACCTAGTTGCTAATCTTGTGGCTCGAGTAAATTTATATTTTGGAGACACCAGTGAGCTAAGTTCATTGGAGCAGAAGCAGCATTTATGAATTCGTATGAGTCAGGAACACTATTCTTTGAAGGACATGTGGATTTGTAAATACTATTGGTTCTCTGTAATTCAGATATTGAAAGTAAATTATATCTGTATGTGTCTAGCGGTTTGTCCATGTGTGAGTCTTAATAAAATATCTGTATCTCCGAACATCTTTAGTCGCAGAAGGCTTTCACAATGAAATCAAGTTCAATTTTCTTCCTTTGAAATTGCAAAGCTCGTGTTCAAATTCTCCAAATCCAGATACGTAAAATATATAAGTAAAAATAGAAGTATTAAACCCTTATCCTCCTGGCGTCAAATCAAACCGACAGTTTCTATAATTTCCCATATGCCTAAACCATAATTTTAGAGTAAAAAATGGCTCTGAAATATGTTGGGAAGGGTTCAAGTGTTCTTGAAAATTAAGATAATACTAACTTTAATCAATATGGTCATTTCATGAGATACATCGCTTTGATGTTTTGGCACACGTCATCAATGATGGATAGCGGATTACTATGGATTTCTGGTCATACAAAATTTTTCCCCTTCTTCACGGCCAACAAATCGATACTGATCGGGTATTGACTTTTGGGCCATCGGCCAGCTGTAACTATTCTCATTTTGCAAAATATATGGAGAAAAATAGACGTCAGTTTAACCCTCTAGGTTCATTCGTATCATATTTGATACAGTATTTCCCTATAAGGAAACATTTGGTATTTCCCTATAAGGAAACATTTGGTATTCATTGACTGAGCAGTCAGTACTGCTTTCATTTGAAATTTATAAAATATTTCTCTTAATTAATTTTTCAGGAAAATATTTCTTTCAAGGCTTGTTTTCATTTTATTATATTATTAATTAGTAATTAGTGGGGGATCAGTTTATTACTTCATGACAATAGAAAACCGATCACCCACTTTATGCCCAGTGGAAGCCTTAACCCTCTAGGGCCATTCGTATCATATTTGATACAGTATTTCCCTATAAGGAAACATTTGGTATTTCCCTATAAGGAAACATTTGGTATTCATTGACTGAGCAGTCAGTACTGCTTTCATTTGAAATTTATAAAATATTTCTCTTAAAAAATTTTTCAGGAAAATATTTCTTTCAAGGCTTGTTTTCATACTGTATCAAATATGATACGAATGGCCCTAGAGGGTTAAGCCACAATCTCCTACCTCAGTCTGAAGTGAAACTTTCTTACCCCATACCCTGCTTATATACAACACGTTCACATTTCCCTTCTCTGATTCCATGACTGACTGACACCAAATCGGTCGAGTTTCAAGCCCGGCCAGAAGCAAGTGGATGTGTCTAGTCACACTGATGAGATGTGATACAGCGAAGCAGGCTTTGATGTGGATAACTAACATATTATGCTCTCATTACGATTGAGCTCTCTAGAGAAGAAAATTTTAAAAAACAGTTTCCATTTCTGCGATATATGCGTTAATTTTCAGAAATTAATTGATTTCTTTCGGTGACTGGCGTGTGTATACACTGCTTATATACAACGCGTTAAAATTTCCCTTTCCTGATTCCATGCGCCTATGGCTTAGGGCGGGGGGGGGGGGTAACGAGATTCGATCCCGGCTAGTAGCAAGTGGATTTATCTAGTCACATTAATGAGTATTGTATGTGAATTTTTTTTTTTAATCACATCACCCCGAGCAAGGTGGTAACGCCACTGATGTGCAGGGGGCTACGTAAGAGTGAATAGATTGGAAAAGAGAAAGCCGGAAACCACATCGTAAACAGGAAACAAGGGATGAGCCTCTTCACCTGTTCAATAGACGTGGGTGGAGTCTGAACCGGGCGATAGTTTAGTCTATCTACTCCAATTGAAAAAAAAGGAAAAGGAGTGAAAAGAATGACTAATATATATTATAATAGTTTTGGAAATCGAAAATATCACTGAAATATGTTGGAAAATATTAAAATTTTCAGATGAAATAAAAAACTACAAACCATTCAAAATGCTCTCAATAACAAGAAAATATTGGCGTCAGTTTAACCTGATAGCAGAAGGATATGAGTTAAATAATGAAATATTTTGCAATGCATGTCTTCTGAAATATTAACTTTCATGAAAATCGTCATAGTGCATTGTGAGGCTGTAGATATAAAAAATCAAAGTGCCGAGTTCGAATTCCAGTTGAATTCCTGCATTCACTTACGCACAAATACCCCTGGGAAAGGTATTAATCTATCTCTTCCGTCCAGTTATGGGTTAAATAATAGGACAGATTGGGTTCTGTAGTCTTGGTCGGCAACCAGTCTACCGAAGAAAACAATGGCAACCTACTGCGGCATAATCTTCTGCCCAGTCATTCATGTCTCTTTCGAGACATGATCACCCAAAGCGTGTATCACGTGTGGCACTTAACTGACTGACTAAATATAATAGTTGGAAATATAATTAAAATTCAACTGGACATAAAGTAGGGGATCGGTTTTCTATTGTTATGAATAAAGTGATCCCCCCAGTAATTACTACTTAATAACATAATACATTTCTTTCCCCCTCTAGCTATGAGTCAAATAACAGGACAGATTGGGTTCTATAGCCTTCGCTGGCAACCAATCTACCGCAGAAAGCAATGGCAACCTACTACGGGATAATCATTTTGCACAGTCAGTCATGTCTCTTTCGAGACTTGATCGCCCATGCGTGTATCACGTATGGCACTTAACTGACTGATTGAATATAATAGTTGGAATCATGATTAAGGCTTCCACTGGTCATAAAGTGGGGGATCGGTTTTATATTGTTATGAAGTAATAAACTGATCCCCCACTAATTAGTAGGTAATAATATAATACATCTCTTCTTCCTTTTTGCTATGAGTCAAATAATAGGACATATTTGGGTTCTATAGCCTTGCCTGGCAACCAGTCTACCGCAGAAAGTAATGGCAACCTACTGCAGGATAATCTTCTGTCTAGTTAGTCATGTCTCTTTCGAGATATGATCACCCAAAGCGTGTATCACGTATGGTACTTAACTCACTGACTGACATGAAAAAATGAGGTGTCAGTTGAAACTTATGCCAGAAGGCAACTGTTTAAGACTATTGGGTGGATACGATATTCTACCGAACAGCTTCTGGAAAAGTTACGAATAGGAACGTGATATAAAACATAAAAATATATCAAACAAAAAAACAAAAAAAAAAACAATAAAAATGAGCGTATTAGTCGTTAGAGATAAACACCACAGGAAAACCTAGTTTCTAACACACTGAAGAAGCAGATAAAATTATATCCTGTAAACGAGATTAGACGACAATAAACGTGAATAAACGTGATTTTATCCGCAAGATGCAAAAACCCTACAAATATAACAAAACAAAACAAAAAAAAAAACTGTCCACAAAACAATTGATAAGACATTGCATTACAAAGGATTACACCATTTATATAAGTAATATTAAGACTCCTTAAGAAAATACAATATATAACAGCCATGATATACAAAGCTGACAGAAGATATTATACTGTATGCTAAGTAAATGCATAGTTCTTCTTCTTCTATGTGCCTTATCCCTTCAGGACGTAGGCGATCATGGCCTTCCACGTCTCACTATCCCTGGTGGCTCTTAGCACGCTTTCTTCTGTAACGTCTCGCAGCCCCCATTCTGTTATCCACCTGCGCAGGCCCTTCAAATATGTTATCTACTGTCTCTTTTTCCTTCTATCTGGCCTGTTAGTATCAGATTCTTCAAGCCCTCAGTCCTCGTTGCATGTCCTAGGAACTTCAGTTGTCTCTTCATATTAATATTAATATTAATTTCCGTTTCGTTTCCATTCTTTCCAACACCTCGTCATTGTTCATATGCTCAGTCCACGATATCCTCAGCATTCTTCTGTAGAACCACATTTCAGCTGCTTCAAGTTTTCCCTTAATCTTTCTTGATATTGTCCAACATTCACGGCTATATTGAAGAACTAACATCACATAGCAATCCAGTAATATCTTCTTTGTTTCTAGTGAAATTTTTGTCTCTTAATACTCTACTCAGCTCTTGAAATGCATCTTTGTGCTTTTGGATCTCAGGAATATAAATGTATAGTAACTGCTGTGACCACAAAGTGAGGGATCAGTTTATATATTGTTTGCAATATGGAATTGATCCCACATTTTATATCCAGTATGCTTCCGTAGAACCACATTTCAGCTGCTTTCCCTTCATCTTTCTTGATATTGTCCAACATTCACTGCCATATTGAAGAACTAACATCACATAGCAATCCAGTAATATCTTCTTTGTTTCTAGTGATAGTTTCCTGTTTCTTAATACTTTACTCAGCTTCTGGAACGCGTCTTTCGCCATTCCAATTCGACTTTGGTTCTCTGTGTCGCACTTTCCGTCTTCAGTTAGAACACTTCTCAGATTTTTAAATTTTCACAATAGCTGATATATAAATTAGACTAATAAATGGGAAATGTCCGAATAAAAAATACATGATAGAATGTGTGGAAAATTATTTAATCTTTCTTTTATCTTGTTGATATTTTGCTCTCAACAAACATTCGCAAAACAACTAAAATTCTACGAAAAAGGCAACACTGATACTTAAAAACGATGTGTTCAATATGAAGACATTTGACATTTTTTTTTCCGGGGAACCCACTTTGTTTTTAGTTTTCATCAATGGCCTTCCGGATGTCATCAGTTCTCAATTCGATATCTACGCTGATGATAGAGAACACCACTGAAAACTATGTTAACTTAAGAAATCAGTGCATCTTCTAAGCCACAAAGACCTAAGCCGGCCAAGCATAGAAATAAATACAATATGGAAGCCAGTAATACGGAATGCTAGAGAAAATCATTATCTTCAAAGTTGTAATATGAGTTCTGGTAAAAAATGAATACTGAGCGGTTAGGTTTTTATGTCTCCCAAATTCATAAACTCATAGCCCAGTGGATATAGATGTTGTTTAGTTCCAATGATTTGACCCAAAGTGATTTTAATACCTGACTACAGCAGTGATGAACAAATAACTTTGAATTGAAGGGCGATAACTGTGTTGAATTCAAGAGGAATAACTATACGGCATCCGGAAGTGGCATCGTACATAAAACGAGAACGATCTGCACCGGTGCTCAAAATAAAGAAACGAAACGTCGTAAACATGGCAATAAAGATTGGGGTAATGTTAGGGCGCCGCTCCTATTTGACTACAAATGGACTGTTCCCATTGCTATATATAGCAATGGTGGATTCTCTACAGGGGGGTCGTACAGAGTCACTAGACTGACGGCTCTACGACACTGTCAGCACTCTGCCTTCGGGTAGAGGGCGCTCTCTGCTTCCGAGCAGGGAGCAATAACCCAGTCGTGGTTCCGCCGAAGGGTAGAACCACGACTGGGCAAAAATAGACAGGCATATTTTGGCCCGGCTATATGGCCGGGAATACCCACTATAAAATGACCATGTGTCACATCCAGCCTTGTGTGGGAAGGCTAGTAAATACAGTCGTAGAGAGTCATTTGAGAGTCTCTAATGAGTTACTGAAGAGTCAGTGCGAGTCAGTGAAGAGTTAGTCACACTTCCGGTGGCGTACCGGAAGTAATCACGTATACACACGTCTTACGACGGATTGGACTCTTGTATCTTTCTATTGTAAATATTACTAATCACTTCTGTACCTACTAACCGTCTTTCCGCGGAATACAACTTATATTCTAATTCTGTTGTTGAGTTATTCATACTTGGCGACATAACAGGCAACAACCCGAACAGTGTATATAAAGTAAATACTTTCTGACAAAAGACAGATACAACCTTTTACTCCTGTCTGAATAGTTTGATCATTGGGAGTTGACATCCCAAATATTATCTACCGTCTGTGGCAAGGAATAACCTGTTAATTTCCCTATTCATTATCCGAAAGGCCCCCTTCCTGTCTGCCATCAGATACTAACTTGTGTTTTTCGGACTAACATTCTCGGATGACAGGAAGTGGAAAAATATTGAAATCAGGTGCTAACAAAGTTAGTTCTCAATTGGCTTATATATTCATAAGTCCATTCGTCCATGTTTTGAATATTGCTGCAAAACATGGCCCGGTGTTTTTCTGCATATTTAGGGATTCTTGATAAAATCCAAGGAAGAATCAGCAATATTATTTGCCCTGATCTTGTATCTCGGCTTCAATCAAATTGCCATTGTCTTAATGTAGCTTCTCTGTGCCATGCCTTGTGGTGCAGGGGATATCGACTCGAAACGACAAAACGGGGAGCCGAGTTCGAATTGCAGTTGATTTCCTTGCATTCACTTACACACAAATACCCTTGGGAAAGGTATTAATACCTCCCTTCCCTCCAGTTATGGGTTAAATAATAAGACATATTGGTTTCTATAGCATTGACTGGCAACCAGTTTACCGCAGAAAGAAATGGCAACCTAGTGCGGGATAATCTTCTGCCCAGTCAATCATGTCTTTTTCGAGACATGATCGTCCAAAGCGCGTCTCACGTATGACACTTAACTGACTGACTGAATATAATAGTTGGAAACATAATTAAAACTTATGCAGGGCATAAAGTAGGGGATCAGTTTGATATCGTTATAAAGTAACAAACTGATCCCTCTCAATTACTACGTAATAATATAATACATCTCTTCTCTTTGTGGCTATGAGTCAAATAACAAGACATATTGGGTTCTATAGCCTTGGTTGGCAACCAGTCTACCGCAGAAAGTGATGGCAACCTACTGTAGGTGGGTCTTCTGCCCAGTCAGCGTGTATCACGTATGGCACTTAACAGACCCTCATGGTAATTGTTCGGATGAAGTCTTTGCTATTATACCTAGACTTTATAAATTTAAGTGCTGTACTTGAGTGGCGTCAAGTTCTCATTAGACCAAACCGTAAGTTCTATGATGTCAACTTCTTTTCTCGCATTCTCGCTTGTGAAACTCTCTTTCGGCTTCTTGTACGCAAGCCAACTTCGAACTACAAAAATGTAGATGCAATGTCAATTGTTACATAATGTCTTCTTGATTATTCTTCTATCGTTCTCACCCCTTAATGATGTTTCTGTTTTCTAATTCTGAGATATTTGAGAGATCCCTGTAGAAAACAATCAACAATATTTTCTCTCCTAAAAATAGACTTTTGAAATTAGAAAATATATTTATTAACTTTTGAGTTTAGTAACTCTAACTTTAAGCCTCGTGATTTTCCGTTTTTAGTCTTTAGGTAAAAATTTGAACAGCGTTTGTTGTTTTATATACAACTGATTACTGGCAACATTTGTATAAATAATTACTCAGTCTTACACAGAGTTTATCGAATAATTTATTGCAGGAGTCTTGCGATTTAAAGTAAATTAAGCACACGTTAAAACACACGAATTGAGTTATGTCAAGAAGCATTTCAGTCGTAGTTATTGTAACGGTCTCGTTTGCTGAAAAATTACACGTATTCAAAAACAGTATAAATACGTGACTATCTCGCTAAGAATGAACTTCCTGACTTTCAATCATGATAACGGAAGTTTTTTGTTGTACTTTAAAGAACAGAAACAAAATATTTTCGTGAGAATTAGGTTGCAATAATCTTTGCAATTCGCTTCTTTCAACTTGAAAAAAAAAGAACTACTCAATAATAAAATTTATTTAAATTTGTACAGCCGTGTTTGATGATTGCTTATTTTTTCGGTTTTCACATGCTATTTTTTCTACACACACTCACACACACACATACGCACACACACTTATATATATATATATATGCAGAATGTATCAAAAATATTTTACAAAATTTGGGAGGGTTCCTCACACCAAAATATGGATAAAATGGCCAAATACACACACACACACAGACACATACACACACACAGAGACACACACACACACACACACACATATATATATATATATATAGAGAGAGAGAGAGAGAGAGAGAAAGAGAGAGAAAGGGACAGTGAGTAAGAGGGAGACTGAGAGGATAAGATGATTTATTACGTCAACTTCTTCTGGAAGATAATCCTTAAAGAGATAGATAACGAATAACCTGATATATATATATATATATATATATATATATATATATATATATATATTATGCTCTCACTATGATTGAGCACTCTGTAGTGCAAAATTTTAAAAACAGGTAACACTTCTGCGATTTTCACGTTACTCTTTAGCAATGAATTGCGTTCTTCCGGTGACTGGCGGGTGTATACACCGCTTATATATAACACGCTAAAATTTCTAGACTCTAATTCTATGCGCTAATGGCTTCGGGAGTAGAGCATCCAACTGACACCAAATCGGTCGAGTTTCGATCCCGGCCTGAAGCACGTAGATCTTTAGACGCACTGATGAGCTCTGATACGACGAAACAGGCTTGTAAGTTGATTAAAATACCTATATATATATGTATGTATTCTTAATTCAAGTTATCCCTGTTCTGTAATTTTATTTTGTTCTGGTAATATTTGTCTATCTTGTTTTGTTTGCATCCATCCATCTATCTATCTATCTATCTATCTATCTATCTATCTATCTATCTGTCTATCTATCTATCTATGTCATTTTCTTCATATCTATCTATCTATCTATCTATCTATCTATCTATCTATCTATCTATCTCAATCGGCTTATTATTTACATCTATGTATCTATCTCATTCTAACTACATCTATCCATGTGCGACCTGCGTCGAATAATTTCTTTAGGAATAGTGTTTGTATGATCATAGCTCTTTTAGTTAACCATTTCTGTAACCATGTTTTAGACTAAAGTCAATTTATATTTCTAACCATCGATCTCGTATTCAGAAGACTGTGTACAAACATTTCCTTTCGTGGATGCAAAGCTAAAATCCAGCGCTTTCTTTTCAACTAGCCGGAAGAAAATGCTTTTCATCACCCACGACGCCATCTTAAACAGGTTTAATTATATCGGCATAGACATTTCCATGATGATGTCAACCTGTTTATATAGACAAATATGAATCATTAAGTCTGTGGTCTGACACGAACAGCCGCTGAATATTAAACTGGCATTGTCGTTGTATTATGATCGATGTGGGTAATGGAAAAATGTTGGTTTAACTAGAAGAAGACTTTGAAAAATAAATATTTCATGGAAAAGAAAGGCATTTTTTATCATTAAGCTTTGGAGTATCCCCTAACACACACCAATCCAGATTCAAGTAATTTTGTTTTAATCCTGTTGGAGGAACCCCTCTCTGATTGACCACGTCTTTCTCACTCTTATTAGAGGAACCCTTCCCTGATTGACCACCTCTCTCTCACTGATGTTGGAGGAACCCCTCTCTGATTGACCACGTCTTTCTCACTCTTATTGGAGTAACCCTTCCCTGATTGACCATCTCTCTCTCACTGATGTTGGAGGAACCCCTCTCTGATTAACCACGTCTTTCTCACTCTTATTGGAGGAACCCTTCCCTGATTGACCACCTCTCTCTCACTGATGTTGGAGGAACCCCTCTCTGATTGACCACGTCTTTCTCACTCTTATTGGAGTAACCCTTCCCTGATTGACCACCTCTCTCTCACTGATGTTGGAGGAAGCCCTCTCTGATTAACCACGTCTTTCTCACTCTTATTGGAGTAACCCTTCCCTGATTGACCACCTCTCTCTCACTGATGTTGGAGGAAGCCCTCTCTGATTGACCACGTCTTTCTCACTCTTATTGGAGGAACCCTTCCCTGATTGACCACCTCTCTCTCACTGATGTTGGAGGAACCCCTCTCTGATTAACCACGTCTTTCTCACTCTTATTGGAGTAACCCTTCCCTGATTGACCACCTCTCTCTCACTGATGTTGGAGGAAGCTCTCTCTGATTAACCACGTCTTTCTCACTCTTATTGGAGGAACCCTTCCCTGATTGACCACCTCTCTCTCACTGATGTTGGAGGAACCCCTCTCTAATTGACCACGTCTTTCTCACTCTTATTGGAGTAACCCTTCCCTGATTGACCACCTCTCTCTCACTGATGTTGGAGGAAGCTCTCTCTGATTAACCACGTCTTTCTCACTCTTATTGGAGGAACCCTTCCCTGATTGACCACCTCTCTCTCACTGATGTTGGAGGAACCCCTCTCTAATTGACCACGTCTTTCTCACTCTTATTGGAGTAACCCTTCCCTGATTGACCATCTCTCTCTCACTGATGTTGGAGGAACCCCTCTCTGATTGACCACGTCTTTCTCACTCTTATTGGAGTAACCCTTCCCTGATTGACCACCTCTCTCTCACTGATGTTGGAGGAAGCCCTCTCTGATTAACCACGTCTTTCTCACTCTTATTGGAGTAACCCTTCCCTGATTGACCACCTCTCTCTCACTGATGTTGGAGGAAGCCCTCTCTGATTGACCACGTCTTTCTCACTCTTATTGGAGGAACCCTTCCCTGATTGACCACCTCTCTCTCACTGATGTTGGAGGAACCCCTCTCTGATTAACCACGTCTTTCTCACTCTTATTGGAGTAACCCTTCCCTGATTGACCACCTCTCTCTCACTGATGTTGGAGGAAGCTCTCTCTGATTAACCACGTCTTTCTCACTCTTATTGGAGGAATCCTTCCCTGATTGACCACCTCTCTCTCACTGATGTTGGAGGAACCCCTCTCTAATTGACCACGTCTTTCTCACTCTTATTGGAGTAACCCTTCCCTGATTGACCATCTCTCTCTCACTGATGTTGGAGGAACCCCTCTCTGATTGACCACGTCTTTCTCACTCTTATTGGAGTAACCCTTCCCTGATTGACCACCTCTCTCTCACTGATGTTGGAGGAAGCCCTCTCTGATTAACCATAGCTTCAGAAGAGCAGCTGTAATCGGCCCGCTTGACCAATAGCGGTTTGGGAAGGTTAGTTGGGATTTGTATTCTGATTTGTCCTTCTAGACCGGTTGCCACCAAGGACCCAGTCTGACTTGCTGTTTATCCATATCTAGGGGTAGAATAGATGGATCCATATTTATCCTAAGGATAATTGCATGTAATGAATGTAACGAACACGAGTGGAATTTGAACTCTCCAATAGCCTACTTCAAGATGCCTCCTTATCCACCCCTTTAGAGAGGTCTAAGACGTGCCAGATCACATGGTAGCTTCCCCTATGTGGATAGGAGTCGCAGGTTCGAATCCTGCCGAATGACACACATTTACGTAATAAAAATTTATCGTAAATAATTAGGCCAATAGATATAAATATATAATACTGTTTAATTAAAAAAAGAATATCTGCTTAAATACGAATATCGATTAAAAAAATGTTCAAACAAATCATTTCATATATATATATATATATATATATATACACACACACACACACACGCACACACACACACACATATATATATATATATATATATATATATATATATATATATTAAGCAATTGTAGATCAGGTTTAAATTAAATTTAGATTAGAGCAGTAATCAGTTGTATTAGAAAGTGCTCAGTAAATGTTTGAAGAGAAATTAAGTTTTAATGAGTAGAGATTTTAGATATTTAATTTAGGGTGATAAGTCGATTACGCTACCAAGGTTCCGACCTTTTGTATTTGCAAATACAAATCGCCCGACAATCATTTTCCCAACTTATATATATATATATATATATATATATATATATATATATATATATATATATATTTCATTAAAAGTTACAGACAACGTATTATCATTAAGTTTGTTATATAATTTTTCATGTGTTCGTATCATTCGTTTTTTTTTTTCGGGACTAAAATTAGATAAGAATTTCTAAAGATTTTGTACTTTCGAGCGTTTTCGGCAATACCTTTAGCCATTATAAAAAAATAATTTTGTTTAACTTGTAAAAAGCATGTGTAGGTTTATGCATATAGAGTCTTGTGTATGCTAAGTTCCGAACACAGTAAGTCCATTGTTACCGTGTTCAGAATATTATGAAGTGTAGGATTTTTCTTTTTTATTAATAATGCCTACATTATTTTTACTCTTTTTTTGCATGTGGATGATGCTATTATGTATGTATTATCAATGAGGATATCACAGGTAGGTCCTGGAAGATCTTGATGCGTGTTTAAATGAGATCGGATGGAACTGTTGTGGGAAAAGTGCAATGTCAATCTTCTCGTCTATTTTGTGGTGGTATAGCCAATGTAATTGTTTACGGATTTGGATAGTTAAGGAACACAGTTCTTTAAAGGTCATATAAATTCGTAAACGACACTGGTTCTCTGCAGTTTAGATTTTGCATGTGAATTATTATGATTGATAATGAGATTAGCAGTTTCGAATTTTTGATTATAAATAATGAATTTAGGTTTATTGTTTGAATCGGTTGGTGTTACATAATTTCGGATGATATTGAGAAGTGATGAGATCGTCCAACATATTTTTAGCCCTTAATAAGAATTATAATTTTGTTTTACTTATAAATAAATATGTCTCAAGCTTATGCATATATAGTTTTGTGTATGTGAAGTTCCGAACACGGTAAGCACATTGTTACCGTGTTCATAATTGATGTCATTAAGTGTAGGATTTTTCTTTTTTTATTATTAATGCCTACATTATTTTTTAATCTTCTTTTGCCTGTGGATGATGATAATATGTATTATTAACGAGAATATCACGAATAGGTCCTGGAAGATCCTGATGCGTGTTTAAATGTGATCGGATGGAGATGTTGTGGGAAAGGTGTAAAGTCAACCTTCTTTTCAATTTTGTGGTGGCATAGCCAATGAAAATGTTGACGGATTTGGATAGTTGAGGAATGCAGTTCTTCAAAGGTCATGTAAATTTGCAAACGACACTGGTTTTCTGCAGTCTAGATTTTGCAGGTGAATTATTATGATTGATAATGAGATTAGCAGTTTCGAATTTTTGATTATAAATAATGAATTCAGTTTTATTGTTTGAATCGGTTGGTGTTACATAATTTCGGATGATATTGAGAAGTGAACATTTGTCCTGTTTGTAGTTACTGTGCTTTTTTTTTTAATCATTTCACCCCGAGCAAAGCAGAAATGCCACTGATGAGCTGGGGGCTACATAACTGTAAAAAGATTAATTAGAAAAGAGTGAGGAGTACAAACTAGTTAGAAAGGAGCAATAGAAAGCTGAGAATGCAAGTGCGATGACAGATACATAGGTGGAGAGAAAGGGAAGGATATACGGGGGTGGGGAGAGAGCTAAAGGCCAGTGGTTAATAGATGAGTATTGACATTGCATTTAAATCTCTGGAGGTTGTAGCCGTCAGGAAAGCAAGAATATGGGAGCGAGTTCCACAGGCGAGAAGTGCGAGAGAAGAAGCTGCAGGAGTAGAATTGTTGTCTGCATTTGGCTAACCTGACTGTGAATGGGTGGGACCCAGTTGCCAGTCTGGTTGAGGAGGCACCAGTGACTTAAGTTCTTCCGAGCAGAAGCCATGAAAGTATTTATAGAACAGACAAAGGGAGGCCACATTTCGACAGTGGGGAAGTGGCTGCAGTCGAGCCGCCAGATCACTACCTATCACATTACAGACTTTCCTTTGGAGCCTGTCGAGAACACTGAGGAGAACGGCAGGGGCACCTGACCATAAATGGCAGCAGTACTCCATGCACGGACGGATGGTTGAGTTGTATATATGCAGGATGGATTCAGGCGGAAAATACATCCTGGATCGGCATAGTGACCCAACCTTCTTAGCAGTAGATTTAGCTATGGAATCAATATAGTGGTTCCATTTGAGGTCTGAGGAGAGGGAAAGGCCGAGGAGGCGTAGTGTAAAAAATATTAATGTTGTTGTTTTTGTCCGCGTGTTTGTGGTTGCCATTGGTTACGTTACGAAGGAAAAGGTTGGTACGGTAATCAAATAAATAATATGGAAAGCCGTTGTTGTTGTTTCAAATTGTGTATTTCTTTGAAGAAAAGCGGTTGGAAAGATGTACGCTCTCGTGAGGAAATTTTTATACTTAATGATAATGCCTTGTCTATTATTTTTAATGAAATCAATATAAAAGCGAGATTGTTGCTCAAACACAATATATATATATATTCATTATCATAGAAATACTGTTGAAAGATATCTATAAGAATTACCCCATAAATGTTTTTACTTAACTTATGAGGTCTGTCTTCGTTTCTGTATTACCAATATACAAAGGTATTCATACATTTACTCTCTTGCTTCAAATCTTTCCCCCGTACATACATTCGAAGTTGGCATGAGTGAAACAACCCCGCGCATTTAAATGAAAAAAACCCCTTCTGAATATCGTTTCTTATGTCTTTGTCTACGAGTCTATCAAATGTGATTAAAATCGGACCACTCCTTCTATAACCCGATTTTTTCGATTATCCATTTTCGATATTTATCGGGGGTACCTCGACACAAAACCTAGCTAAGAACACTCGCAGACGCTTATAGTACAACTATGTAAATTTTGAATAAAATTTGTTCAGCCATTTCAGAGTCTATAGGTAACGAACACACACACACACATACACACATAGACAAAGTTCCATTTATAAATAAGTTTATATATATATATATATATATATATAGAGAGAGAGAGAGAGAGAGAGAAACAGAGAAAGAGAGAGAGAGAAAGAGAGAGAGAGGGGGAGGGGGAATGGATTTTTCATTTGTTAATTCTACATATTTTGGATTCACTGCATAAACGTTATTTTTAATGGATATCCAAATTTTAATGGATATCCAGATTTTAATGGATATCCAAATTTTAATGGATATACAGATTTTAATAGATATGCAGATTTGAGTAGATATACTGTTTAATAAACAAACAGGTTATTTATTTATTTCCATCTACCGGCCTAAATATTTTAAAAATCTTAATAGAAAATAAGTTATTTTCGTGCATGATTCGAACATGCGTTACCCTATGGAAAATCATCAAAATATGTGGCATGCATTTGAATTCTCGGACACGAAGGCCAAAGCAAAGACCAAAAACTATTTTTGAACTCTGACCTTTCTCCATTATTGAAATAGTTTTGATATATTGTATAAATAATATTTTTAACGGTTACTATTATTTGCGTATGGGTATCTTTGTAAAATATCACTTAGTAATAAATTATATATATATATATATATATATACTTAGACTAACTTAACCTCCAATTTTTCCTGCATGTATATATATTTTTCCCCGCACCTAAAATATTTTCCCCGCAGCTAAAGTATTTAAAAAAAATTTTTAATAATTTTTTTAATAAATTTTATAATTTTAATAAATTTTAATTTACTTTAATTTAAATATAGGTTTATAATTATTTAAATTAATTTAATTAAATTTAAATAAACTATATGTCAGTTATTTTCCCCCAAATAAATTTTTTCTAAAGATCTTTTTTCTAATAATTTCATATCCATTTAAAAACGCTAGTTTTGTTAACACATCCCTAGCGTCTCTACGTGTATGAAATTTTTTTCTTTATTTTTCTTTCTTTTTCTTGGTTTTCTTTTTTCTTTTTCTTTTCTTTATTTTTCTTTCTTTTACTTCTTTTTCTTTTTTCTTTTTCTTTTCTTTTCTTTCCATTTTGTTTCAGCCCTCTTCCCATTCAAATACCTTTCTTCCCTTTCCCCCTTTTTAGAGCTAGATATAGCCAAATTTTAAAATTTTTCACTTACAACTCAATCTAAAAGTAATGTTGTCCAAATCTTAAAATAGACATTAATTCCACCTATCCGTTTTTTTTTTTTTTGTGACGTAAATTCTTTGAAATTTTTGAACTTCCGCCGGTAGTTTCATTTTATTTTGAGTATAAGTTGCCAATGATGCGTGAAATCTCTCCTAGGGATTTCATGTAGAAATGATCATACAACGGTTTTGAACTTCGAAATTTATTATATATACCCTCATCCTCGGTATCCTTACTCATCTGTCACCTTCCTCCTGACATTCCCTATGTCTAACCACACCTTCTCTTTACCTTCCCCTATGTAGCCCCATGCGCAATAGTGGCAGTGGAATGCCTTGCTTGGGGTGAGATGATTTAAAAAAAATATCTACCCTTTTTGGTCATATCTTTCACGGCTTCTGCTCCGATGAACTTAGATCACTGGTGCCCGCTAAATACGAATTTGAACGAGATACTAGATTAGCAACTAGATCCCACCCTTTTACAGTGAAACCGATAAAATGCAACCGTAACTTCTACTCCAACAGTTTCTTTCTTTGCACTTCCCGACTGTGGAATTCCCTTCCACACGATTGCTTCCCCGACGGCTACAATCTCCAGGAGTTTAAATGTAAGGCCAATAGACACCTCCTAACACACTAACCTGCTCCCATTCTATCAAACACTCTTCCCATCTGCCCAACCCTCATCCTCGGTATCCTTACTCATCTGTCACCTTCCTCCTGACATTCCCTATGTCTAACCACACCTTCTCTTTACCTTCCCCTATGTCGCCCCATGCGCAATAGTGGCAGTGGAATGCCTTACTTGGGGTGAAATGATTTTAAAAAAAACAAAAAAACAAAACAATGTATTTAAATATATGTTAGAGACCTGCCATAAAAGATAATTACCTCTTAAATGAATAATGTTTTGCGTCAGTTTTTAACATCGGCGTGAGAGTTTTCTTGTTAAAATTTGAATATTCTTAATATATTGAACAATATAGGTAAAATAGATTTTATATAATAATTTTATATAATTTTTTTAACTTTATATAATGTTTTATATTTTATAAATTTATATAACTTAATATAATGTTTAACTTTATATAATTAGTAACTTTATATAATGTTTAATTTATAACTTTATATAAGTTATAGTTTTATATAATGTTTAACTTTATATAATGTTATTTTCATTTATATAATGTTATTTTCATTTATATAATGTTTAACTTTATATAATGTTTAACTTTATATCATGTTTTTAATTTGTATAATGTTTTTTTTTAATTTTATATAATGTTTTTTTAACTTTATATAATGTTTGCTTTTAATTATTTTATATAATTTTTTTTTTACTTTTTTTAGCAAAACAAATTCACGGATTTTGAGGCAATAATAACATTAGAATAAAGTAAAAATCCAAGGCAATCTTTTGTCCTTTAATAGTCAGTTGTGCTTAGTTTCATTTGTAACGAATATAAACGTAGGTTGAAAAAATAAATGTTTTCATGATAGCCACGGTTACAAATCACTGCTTGAGACCCCAAATAAATTTGACACCCACCCCTCGATCGGTAATTTCGGTGGTAGTACGCCATGTTTGGAATGATCGAGAGTAGAACGAAAATAAATATATAAATAAATAAAAGTACTTTAATTTTTGATGTCTATCATCGCTTGTTGAATGTGACTTGATGAAAGTGATAATTTTTTTTAAAGGTTACATTGGACGTGCGCTGTGGTGGAATGGATATCGCCTCCGAATGAGAAATCGGAGAGCTGAGTTTGAATTTCAGTTGCATTCTCTTAAGCGCAAATACCCTCAAGAAATGTATTAATCTGTCTCTTCCCTCCGGCTATGGGTTAAATAACACGACAGATTGGCAACTAGTCTACCGCAGAAAACAATAGCAATCCTGGTCAGTCATGTCTTTTTCGAGACATAATCGCCCAAGCGTGTCTCACGTATGGCACTTAACTGACTGACTGAATATAATGGAAACATAATTAAAATTTTTTCTCTACGTGTTTATAATAATAATAATAATAATGAAAACTTTGTTTAATAATAATAATAATAATAATAGTAAGAAGAAGAAGAAGAAGAAGAAGAAGAAGAAAAAGAGCTAAAGAGATATACAAAAAATTGTCTTGTACAACCCACACACTCAGAAGAACTTAGCCTATGTAAGGCTAGTGATATTATGGGAGATAGAAAGAAAATGTAGCCATAACAACACACCACTACATGTATTAGGTATTTCCGCATATTGGTAGGTACGTAATCACATGACACATCTTTTCTCCCTATAGCTATGAGTTAAATAACAGGACAGATTGGGTTCTATAGCCTTGGTTGACTGACTGGACAGAAGATTATCCCGCAGTAGGTTGCAATTACTTTCTGCGGTAGAGTGGTTGCCAGTCAAGGCTACAGAACCCAATCTGCCCTATTATTTAACCTATAACTGAAAGGAAGAGACGGATAAATACCTTTCCTAAGGGTATTTGTGCGTAAGTGAATGCAAGGAATTCAATTGGAATTCGAACTCGGCACTCCGATTTGTCATTTTGAAGCGATATCTATTGCACCACAACGTACAATACGTTAGAAAGTTTATAAAAAATGTGGATTATAGAAAGTTTAGATTAGAAAGTTTATCAAAAACGTGGAGCAGAGCGTGCAGATAGAGGGTATGATTGTAAGCCAGGGAGGCGCTTCGATGATGGGAAAGTAGAAGCTTTTATAGGGCATGAATATTCAAACGTAGAAAGACATTGAAAATTCTCATCCGGATGTGGTTATTATCACAAAAAAAAAAAAAAAAAAAAAAAAAAAAACGAAAGAAAAGAATAAGTTTGTTACTTTATTGAGGTTGTCTATCGGTCGATAATGGAGAAGGAATAACAGAGAATCACACAGGCTTGAAGAACGAAATCAAGAGAATATGGAATTGAGAAACCGTTTTAAACACATTCTTTTTCTTTAATCTCTGTCTTCTCTACGTGTTTATAATAATAATAATAATAATAATAATAAAAACTTTCCACACTAAGGAAAACTTTGTCTATGTAGCGCTAGGAATGTTAAGGGAGATAGAAAAAAACATGAAATGGAGCCATAACAACACACCACGACCGGCCTTAGGTCTTCCCGAAGACTTGGTTGGTAGTGCGACCATAGCAGAAGTCGAAATATGATGAAAAATGACATAATAATAAAAATAGGAAGATGAGGAATAAAAAGAGCGGCAAGAAGAAAAATAAAATTCAAATTGAGAATGTCTCTGAACTTTCATGTTTTGATATACGAGTTCTACTTGGAAAAATAAATAAAAAAAATGTGTTTGTTAGTTTGTTGTGATTGTCTATCGGTTTGATACTAGAATGGCCGATAATGGAGAAGCGAAAATAGAGAATTATGCAGACTTAAAGAACGAAATCAAGAGGATATGGAATTGCCAAAAGATAGATACCTTGCCGATTGTAATCAGAGGATTAGGGGCATTGTCAGAGAAATTTCTCTATTGGTTAAAATCGCTAGATTTACCAGTGAGATTTTGGGTGTTAGGGAAAGCTTGCTTACTAACAGCATGAACAGTCACAAAAGGATTGGATTCCTCAAGCTGAACGACGGAACCTGATATCCAGTAGTTGCAAAACCAGCTAACAACATCCAATAAGCTGTACAAAAAGACAAATAATAATAATAATAATAATAATAATAATAATAATAATAATAATAATAATACATCACCCAGCACCGGTTACAGAAATAGAAGATGTCACCATTCCATGGGATTACACCATCTACACAGACAGAAAAATTGAAGCAAACAGGCCGGACATTATTGTTAAAAACCAGAAAGAGAAAACTTGTCTATTAATTAATATGGCTTGTCCAGCGGATTGTTTCATAGCAACCAAGGAATTCGAAAAACTGTCAAAATATAAAGACCTGGAAATTGAAATAGAAAAAATGTGGAAATTGAAAACAAGAGTTGTGCCAGTGATAGTAGGTGCACTTGGAATGATAAAAAATGGAACAAAACAACACATTGAAAGCATCCCTGGAAACCCCAGCTTAAGATATATACAAAAATTGTTTTATTAAGTACAGCCCACACACTAAGGAAAACTTTATCTATGTAACGCTAGGGATGATAGGGAAGATAGAAAAAACATGAAATGGGGCCATAACAACACGCCACGACCTGTCTTAGGTCTTCCTGCAGACTTGGTTGGTAGTGCGACCATAGCAGAAATCGAAATATGATGAAAAATGACATAAAAATAATAATAATAATTTGTCAGTTCTGAGACGTTTAAATATTTTTTGTGATTACAAATGAAAAATTAAAAAAAGAAATGAGAAAAATAAGTTTACATACTACATAGGTGAAAAGAAATCAATCGAAAATAATAGCTATCAATCACTTAATAATAATAATAATAATAATAATAATAATAATAATAATAATAATAATTCAACACTTAGAGAGATGGCAATCTACGGAAACAAATGACACAGTGTTTAACATAAAAACATGAGAAAGACATAGCGTCGAAATATTGCTAAACATTTTTAAACACTGGGTATTTTCTTAAATAATTTTCGACTAAGGATACTGTAACTAAACAATGAAGGCCGGAGATCCTACTGGTCGAGAAGTAGTATAGATTAGTTATATATGGATGTTTGACAGAGGAAATTCTATCTAATGAAAGAAGGTAGTAGCTCCTGCTGGCCAAGAAATTAGTCCTATTCCTATAATAATAATAATAATAATAATAATAATAATAATAATAATGGTTGCGATTTCCCAGATAACTGGTTTGTGAAATGGCAAAGAAACATGGAAAAACAAAATCAAGACAGTTTGAAATACTATCATAGAGAATGCGGGTTGCGGCAGAAATACACCCCCGCATATACCTTCCGGAAATATAGGCGACATAATGATAAGACATTATTTTTGTCACTAATGTCTTATTATAATGTGCGAGCTATTTCTGAATAATACGTATAGTGAGGACATATTTCAGTCACACCTTGTATAAGAAAAACAAAAGACGAGACATTAAAGATAATAAAAGCGGTCACGATAATATAGTAACAATAGCAATCTTATCAGTATAATGGCAACATTAATCATGGGATGAAGAGGAATAATCATAATAATAATAATAATAATAATAATAATAATAATAAGCCAGAAGGTAAATGACATGACAGTAGCATTTTCACTTTACGAAATTAAACCAAATAAAAAAGCACATTTGCGGCATCTGGGAAGAAAAACAATTACATTAAAAAGTAATTAAATTAAAAAGCAATTAAATTTTAAAAAAAACAATTAAATTAACATGCAATAATAATAATAATAATAATAATAATAATTGTTAGTAATCCGCAATAAAATTATTTGTAAGATGTAAGGTGCTTTTCGGGCGTATTTTTTCATGCGTAGAAAGCAAACTTTTATCAAGAATTTTAAAAATTTAGAAAATTATATAAAGAAATAGAATAAGCATTAAACCGAAATTGAAGAAAATTTTAATTCTTAGAAAAAAAAAAGGGATGTTCTATTTTTCATTGCTATAGTCACAATGATTCTGTTATTTCTAAAATGGGGAAATATTATTATTATACAATGTTTTACGTAGACTATCACTCATTTTTTGTGTTCTATACATAGAAACAGTCAAAATATTGTGACTATAACGACCACGAAAATATTAATAATCCGACTGAATCAGTGTATAATCATGATAATTCTCAATCAGATGAATTATCGGAATATTGTGATTGTACCAAGCATGAAGCTACTAGCCCGAAACCTGTATAACATCATTAGAATTCTTCATCTCAAAAATAATCAAAACGTTGCTACTCTAGCAATAAGGATGAAGGTTCTTGTTCAAATCAATTAGCATATAATAATGATAATATTTCACGTGAGAATTAACCAAAACATTGTTATAACAATCTAGATGAGGACATTAGGCCAAATGAATCAGTGTATACTGATGATAATTCATCATCTCAGTCATAGCCGAAACGTTGCGACTGGAACAACCAAGATGGGGATATTAACCCGAATAAATCAGTGTATAGTAATGATAATTCCTCATCTCAGTCACAGCCGAAATGTTGCGACTATAATAACCGAGATAGAGATATTAGTCCGAATAAATCAGTGTATAATATATTTTTTCATCTCAGCTATAGCCGAAACGGTGTTTCTAAAACAAAAAAGAAAATATTAGTTCGAATAAATCAGTATATGATAATACTTCCTCATTTCAAAATAAATTAAGATTTAAAAAATTTGCACAAATTTACTCATTTAATGGACTCAGCCAAATTATAATTATCTTTATCTCATCAAAATTATCATTATCTCATCAAAACTATCTTTATCTCATCAAAATTATCATTATCTCATCAAAATTATCATTATCTCATCAAAATTATCATTATCTCATCAAAATTATCTTTATCGCATCAAAATTAAATTGTCTTTATCTCATCAAAATTATCATTATTGCATCAAAATTTTCTTCATCTCATCAAAATTATCATTATCTTTATCTGATCAAAATTTTCTTTATCTCATCAAAATTATCATCATCTTTATCTCATCAAAATTATCTGATCAAAATTATCATTATCGCATCAAAATTATCTTTATCTCTTCAAAATTATCATTATCTCATCAACATTATCATTATCTTTCGTATTATTATTATTATTATTATTATTATTATTATTATTATTATTATTACTTATTTTTTCACGGAATAATTTCCAGCATAATAAATAAATTATTTTCATCAAATCTTTCCTCCGTTTCTTTCTTTTCGACTTCATTCCAATTGTCTTTGATTTTCTTTCTGGACTATTCTTTCTGGACTGTTCTTTCATTCCTTTCTTTTTCTTTCTGTAGTACTTTTGATTTTTTTTTTCTGTAGTACTTTCGCAACTCAAATTTTGTAAACCAAGTTTTATTTGACTTTTTTTGTTAATCTGCGCCTTCTACTGTTAATATCCGTGTATTTCTTTTTCTTTATTTTATTTTTTATTTTTTGTCCGGTTACTTAATCCAAATGTACATTGCTTTGGTTTAATTCTTTGGCTTTTTACAAATAGACCGCATCCCGATTCTTGCAAGAACAATGTCGAGAAACCTTCAGTGTTTAAGGCGCTGTCGCTCCGATAAATAAAAATAAAAATAAAAAAAAATCGGGAAGAAAGAAAAAAATAAATAAATAGAAGGACATGACTGCTTGCTCTAATATCGCAAATTTCTAAAAATTATAATTCCCACTTTTTAGGAAATATACGTTTTATATTCAATATCTTTTCTTCTAACTGTTTCTGCCTTTCTAGTGTTTATTAAAAGCTATGATAGTACAGCTGAATTGTGCTTGCTTTGTTAATTTCCTTGAAGATTTGTAATCATGTTCCCAGTTCATGAGAACAATATCTGTGTCTTATTATTCTTCCGCATATTGTCCTTATGCCGTTTGAATTTTTAAAAATATATCTATTTCCACAGATTGATTTCATCGTATTAATACTGTGTTTTTCTCAAGAGATTTCAGATTCGTTTTCATAAATTTCTCGAGTTTCTCCATCTTTTGGTTTTCATTTGACATTTTTATTTGAGTATTATTTTTGCTTTCTATGTGGAAGATGTATTATTGCGCAGTCGATGCCAGTAAAGGTACTAATTACTGCACATCACTTCGGAACTATTTCTGTAACGTCATAACGTTTGCTGAAATTCTATGAATCGCTATAAATCGTTTTCAAGCCAGGGTCAAAGAGAAGATGTCACAGATTGACTGATATAAGTAAAAACCTGCTTATCCTCGTATTCAAAATCTCAGGTCGCAAGATGACAGTCTGTACCAAACACAAGTAACCACCGTTTCATTGTTTCTCTCTCAATATTTTTAAAACGTTCTTTATTTTACCATCTATACTCAACTCCATTTCGCTAGCTACTGCTTTGAAACCAGTTACCGTTGAAAATATATCCTTTACCTTTCGATCAAGAAAAAGAAGGCAAATTTTGGCATACATATTTCAATATATGTAAATCTTCCACAGTTGCTTCTTTCTCTCTTTTTAATTTTTTTTTTTTTTAGCTATAATCGGTTTCATACTTTGGTGTTTCGCCATCTTTTTAGGTATTCAACTCGCTTACCTGTAAAGGCCACCAGCAGATGCAGTTTGCCGATTAAAAGAAAAAAAAACGCGGGCAAGGGACGGCCTATGTTTTGAGTTGGATTTCTGACCATTCAAAGAAAGAGAAAAGTCATATAATATTTTTGTTTATTGTTAAGAGATCTTTTTTTTCCAGATAATATTTTTCAAACATTTAG
Organism: Ascarosepion bandense; assembly: GCA_037127315.1. Taxonomy (NCBI): domain Eukaryota; kingdom Metazoa; phylum Mollusca; class Cephalopoda; order Sepiida; family Sepiidae; genus Ascarosepion; species Ascarosepion bandense. The sequence goes on from JBBBDQ010000482.1 coordinate 1,036,662, forward strand.
CTCTTGGTCGAAGCAAAGCCCAACACCACCAACAGATCTCATTGGATGACACACTTTGAATCACGTGCTCCGTCCGGCGACGTCTTTGTGCGCCCAGTCCTTGTTTGAGCCACTAACAAGTCGGTCCGTATACTTGGACGGCGAACATTCGGTGCTACAGTACCACACGCGTCGCTCATCTTTCGACGGATGGACATACCCTTACGGGTATTGTTGCCCCCGGTAGAGCCGATATACGTGGGTTGCACGCGCCGATGCATGGAAGGGCTCATCTCGGAAGGTAATTTAGCGATTTCGAAAAGACGCAGGAAGACTTCGTCGACATTAACACTCTTCTTGGCCGAAGACTCAACGAAGGCGCATCCATGTTGACCCTCAATCTGTTTTATCACCTCGCTGGCGTCGACCACTCGTTCATTCTCCTTGTCAGCCTTATTGCCAACGATTACCATCGGAATGTCAAGGTCCTTCTGGTTTTTAAGACCCGCGCAGTGGCCTTTACATTCAAGTATTTGCTCCCTAAGGCGTATAGCCTCCTCGAACGACTCACGGCTGTCGATGGAGTAGACCAGGATAAAAAGGTCACCTGGAAAATAAAATTACAATCAGTTTAGTGTAATGAAAGATTAAAAATAAAGTAACAGAAATTTTTTTTATATAATGACAGGTACATCACAATAGTATCTGTTTTGGTCATTTGCTAGTTGGAACCAAAAGAGATCATGAAAGAGCGGTTATCAGTATCCCGAGGGAAATGGCGGGAATCCTAAGAGACTGGCTGTCATTCAAATCCTAGCAATAGCCATTAGGCATCTAGTGAGAACATGAATTACTGGAACCCGAATTATTTGTACAAATCCAAACCGAAGGACTTTTTTACTCCTGTTGGACGAACCCCTTGTTGATAAAATTAGCCATAATTTATGGATAAAGTGCAGGGATCAGTTTATGTTTTGATCATAATAGAGAATCAATCTCCCGAATGTATATTATATAGCAACAACAGTCTATGGTGGTCACAAAGTAAGGGATCAGTTTATGTATTGATTATAATAGAGAATCAATCTCCCGAATGTATATTATATAGAAACAACAGTCTATGATGGTCACAAAGTAAGGGATCAGTTTATGTATTGATTATAATAGAGAATCAGTCTCCCGAATGTATATTATATAGCATTAACAGTCCATGATGGTCACAAAGTAAGGGATCAGTTTATGTATTGATTATAATAGAGAATCAATCTCCCGAATGTATATTATATAGAAACAACAGTCTATGATGGTCACAAAGTAAGGGATCAGTTTATGTATTGATTATAATAGAGAATCAGTCTCCCGAATGTATATTATATAGCATTAACAGTCCATGATGGTCACAAAGTCAGGGATCAGTTTATGTATTGATTATAATAGAGAATCAATCTCCCGAATGTATATTATATAGAAACAAAAGTCTATGATGGTCACAAAGTAAGGGATCAGTTTATGTATTGATTATAATAGAGAATCAGTCTCCCGAATGTATATTATATAGCATTAACAGTCCATGATGGTCACAAAGTCAGGGATCAGTTTATGTATTGATTATAATAGAGAATCAATCTCCCGAATGTATATTATATAGAAACAACAGTCTATGATGGTCACAAAGTAAGGGATCAGTTTATGTATTGATTATAATAGAGAATCAGTCTCCCGAATGTATATTATATAGCAACAACAGTCCATGATGGTCACAAAGTCAGGGATCAGTTTATGTATTGATTATAATAGAGAATCAATCTCCCGAATGTATATTATATAGCATTAACAGTCCATGATGGTCACAAAGTCAGGGATCAGTTTATGTATTGATTATAATAGAGAATCAATCTCCCGAATGTATATTATATAGCAACAACCGTCCATGATGGTCACAAAGTCAGGGATCAGTTTATCTATTGATTATAATAGAGAATCAATCTCCCGAATGCATATTATATAGCAACAACAGTCCATGATGGTCACAAAGTAAGAGATTGAAGGTAATGTTGACAACGTTCCTGGATACAGAGTATCCTTTTGGCATCTGTTGACCATGTCCTTCATGGTATATGGATATAGAGTGTCCTCTTGGCATCTGTTGACCATGTCCGTCATGGTATATGGAAAAATATGGCCGACTTTTATACACGTCGCATTGAATATTTTGTGCTTCCTGATTCGTTAAGCTTTCTATTGGTGAACTATAAAATGGGTTGACACCTGGGGGTTTGCATAGTACATAATGGACACAAAAAGTCCAACACCCCTCCCTGATTGGCCACGTCTTTCTTACTTCTGTTGGACGAACCCTTCCCTGATTAGCCACGTCTTTCTGACTTCTGTAAGAGGAACCACTCCTTGATTGATACGTCTTTTAGAGGAATCCCTCCCTGATTGACCACGTATTTCTCACTTCTGTTGGAGGAACCCTTCCCTGACTGGCCACGTTTTTTCTATCTGTTGTTGAAGGAACTTCCTGGTTGACCACTTTGTTCTCATTGTTGATGGAGGAACTCCTTTCTGATTGACCATAGCTTCAGGGGTGTAGCCATACTCACCACGCTTGATCAATGGCGGCTTGAGACGGTTGTGATTTGAATTCAGAGTTATCCTTCTAGAACGGTTGTTACCAATAATCGAATCTGACCTGCTATTTATCCATATCTGGGGCAGGGGGTAGAATAGATAGATCTATACCTATCTAAACGATAATTGCACGGAATGAATGTCACAAACACGGCGGGAATTCGAACTCTCCGATACTCCAGTTGAAGCTGTTATCACACACACACACACACACACACATATATATATATATATATATAAGCTAGTGAGCCAACAAACCTACCAAGGTTTCAGCTAAGCGGATCGTTCCCTGAAGATCCGTTTAGGTGAAACCTTGGTAGGTTTGTTGGCTCACTAGGTTGATTAAATTATACTGTTCTGCTTACGTATTGAGCGCTTTTTTGTTATTGATTACTCATCTCGGGATTTTTCTTTGGGCTATGTACTGGCTCGGTCTAAATCACTTTGGCTGATGTTCATGTGCTTAGCTTTCTTTTCTACAACCATGTTTTTCTTTCTGCGTATATACGCGGAGGGTTTTTCGAAATGAGTATAGTGATAAGTTTGCATTTATATATATATATATATATATATATATACAAACAGAAAATGGCATGTAGGTAAAATCGAAAGGAAGATCCCATTAATATTAATGTTAAAACTTATCCAGCCAGAGGTCTAGATTTAAATAAAATTATCTATTTACAGAGCCAAATCTGTATATGTTTTTCAAATGAAACTTCGAAAATGAAATTATTATTTGGGTATTATTTTTGCTTTGTATGTGAAAAATGTATTACTGCGCAGTCGATGCGAGTAAAGGTACTAATTAGTGCACAGCGCTTTGGAACTATTTCTGTAACGTCATAACATGTTTGCTGAAATTCTATGAATCGCTATAAATTGTTTTCAAGTCAGGGTCAAGAGAAGATGTCTATGATCATTTTTGCGAAGTACGTTTGCTTCATCAGCGATGTATTTATTATGGGAAAATTCAAAAAGTTTTTCGTATACCGGATGTTCACTTTAAAAGGAAAAGGAACGAAATAAGAAAGAAAAGTGGGAGGTGGGGTTAAAAAGAGAGGGAAAACTATGTTTGAAGACAGGTGTCTAAACACTGTTTCAGAGGGTACCCAAGATGGAGGGAAAAGAAGAAATAACAAAATGGAATCAAACTCGATCTTTGAAAAGGACAATTAAAGATTCTTCTTCCTCCTCCTCCTCCTCCTCCTTCTTCTTCTTCTTCTTCTTCTTCTTCTTCTTCTTCTTCTATGTGTCCTGTCCTTTCAGGTCGTAGGTGATCATGTCATTCCACATCTCCCTATCCTTGTTGGCCTTTAGCATGCTTTCTCCTGTTACCCGACGCAACCCTCGTTCCGTCATCCACCTGACCAGGTCCTTTAAATATGTTATCCGCTGCTTTCCCCTGTCTCTTTTTCCCTCTATCTGTCCTGTTGGTGTCAGGTTCTCCAAGCCCTTCTTCCTTATTGTATATCCCAGGAATTTCAGCTGTCTTTTCTCAATATTAATTTCCTTTTCGTTTCCATCATTTCCAAAACCACATCATTGCTCACATGCTCGGTCCACGATATCCGCAGCATCCTTCTGTAGAACCCCATTTCAGTTGCTTCAAGTTTTTCCTTCATATTCGAAGATATTGTCCAGCATTCACTGCCATATTGAAGAACTGACAACACATAGCAATCCAGTACTCTCCTTTTTGTTTCTAGCGAAAGTTTCTTGTTTCTTAATACTTTACTTAACTTCTGGAATGCTTCTTTCGTCATGCCAATTCGCATTCAGATAAAGATTACATATATGTATAAGAAATGAAAACGATAAAACGTGTCATATGAACGGAAGTTGTGAAAAGGACAACAGGAAGTGAGGGAAAAAAAAGAAAAAAAAACAAAAATGAGGAAGTTTCGAAGGAGAATTCGCATGGCAAAGTACGCGTTCCAGAAAATGAGTAGAGTACTAAGACACAGGAAAATTTCACTAGAAACAAAGAAGAGTGCTGGATTGCTATGTGATATCAGTTCTTCAATATGGCAGTGAATTCTGGACAATATCATCGAAGATGAGGAAAAAACTTGAAGCAGCTGAAACGTGGTTGTACAGAAGGAACCTGCGAATATCATTGACCGAGCATGAGAGCAATGATGAGGTGTTGGAAAGAATGAAAACAAAAATAAAATCAATAGTGTGCATCAGGAAGAGACAACTGAAATTCCTGGGACATGCAATGAGGAAGGAGGGCTTGGAGAACCTGATACTGACAGGCCAGATAGAAGGAAAAAGAGATGAAGTGAGGCAGCGGATAACATATTTGAAGGGCCTGATTAGGTAGATGACGGAACGGAACAGGAGTTGCGAGGTTTAACAGGAGAAAACATACTAAGAGCCACCAGTTATAGGGAGACGTAGAGAACCATGATCGTTTACGTCCTGAAAGGACAGGGGATATAGAAGAAGAAAATTTATCTTCATATAATTTTTCTTTACCACTCGACAAAATCACATGAACTTTATGGACTTTGAAAACTTTTTTTAATATTTCCATCGTAATTATTTTTTGTTAGAATTGGAAGTTTTTGGAGTGATTATTAAGTAGAGCCCAATAAGGCCTCGTTTCCATCACATATATATTTATCTAATCTAAACTTATTTATTAATCGGAACTTTGTGTGTGTGTGTGTGTGTGTGTGTGTGTGTGTGTGTATGTCTGTGTGTGTGTATCCATTACCTATAGACTTCGAAATGGCTGAAACGATTTTCTTGAAACATTACACAGTTGTACTATAAGCGTCTGCGAGTGTTCTTAGCTAGGTTGTCGAGTTACCCCCGATAAATATCGAAAATCGATAATCGAAAAAATCGGGTTATAGAAAGAGTGGTCCGATTTTAATCAAATTTGATACACTCATAGACAAACACATAAGAAACAATATTCAGAGATTTCAAGATTGCAGTTCTTACAATAGTTCAGAATATCAATAATATATATATACAAGGCAAGATGTTTGTGTGTGTGTCTGTTTATTTGCCTGTTTTTCAGCCCTTTTATTTTAGTTTTTGCTTCAGGTATGGCTCTAAGTAGGTATAATTGTAGTTCTTAGTCTCAGCCATGATACCATTTAATCAGAGAACTTATTTAGCCTTCAAAATTCAGTTTACGACGAAAGAAACGTATTTGATATCGATACCAGGAAATCAAAATTTGACTTACATCCATTCATTTTTCTTTCAGTCTTCGGTTTCACTTTAACTGGAAACAACTATTGCTTTTTAGTCTTTCATGCCAACGTCCAAAGAGTCTGAGCTCCAGGACCATGGATTAGTTTTAAAGCTTTCATTACCTTTCATTACACCCGAGCAACGCCGGGCTATACTGCTAGTATATATATATATATATACTAGGTGCGATTGGTAAATTGTCGCAATTATTTTATTATTTCAAATATTCTTTAGACTGAATCTGAGCTCCAGGACCATGGATTAGTTTTAATGCTTTCATTACACCCGAGCAACGCCGGGCTATATTGCTAGTAGCTATATATTCAGAAACTTGACTGTCTTTAAAATTGTCCATTATCTACGCCATGTTACGTTCAGTGACCAAATGATTTCAAATTCTGTGTTTTTCCTGTCCTTAAATTTTCTGCCCTTCTGCGTAACGGCGATTATGAGTTCGTCGTCTTGTCTTGGGAAATTAAGGGGAAATTACTTTTAGGACAGAAATGAAAAAAAAAAGTCAAGCAAACTACAGAATAATATCAGTTAGAAATAATGGTTTCTAGAACATAAAAAAACGTGATTTAGGGGAGAAAAAGGTGATGGGAAAATAAAGTTTGAACCATTTTTCCTGTTTGCTTTCCGTCGGGAATACGCAGGTAAATTCGCGTGAAAAGGGTGTTTGATGAATGCTAATGTGGATATATCAGCAAATATTAAGAGGAAGGAAATAAGAAAAGTAGATAGACAGACAGATAGAAAAAAAGAAAATAAAAATAATGTATCTTAAAGGAAAAGGGTTAAAGACATAACAGATTTCTAAACAATGTGAGGAAAAACTACGCCAAATAGAAAAGAAACGGAAAAAGACATCTTGAATGTAAGAAAATAAAACTGAATGTAAATGAGAGAAAATCGTTCTGAAAAATGAGTGAATATTAGAAAATCAATCCCGAACTACTCCAGTAAAACACAGAGAAAGAATCAAAACAGCCAAAATAAAATAAAGAAAAATGATGAATGAAGGAAAAAGAAGATATGAAAGCTAAAGAGAAAAACAATAATACGAGAAGAAAGAGAAAACATCAAAAACGAAGGGGAAAAAAATGAGAAATGAATAATAATAATAATAATAATAATAATAATAATAATAATAAAAAGTTAATACTCATCGATGGTTACGTGCATCTGGATTAAAGTCCGAAACTGAAGGCTTTATTCTTGCAGCACAAGACCAAAGTCTTTTCACGAGAAACTTTCAGGCAAATATTATGCATAATAATATGGATCCAAAATGCAGGTTTTGTGATAAACACCAAGAAACAATAGACCACCTAATCTCAGGCTGTTCTGTGCTTGCCCCAAATGAATATAAAAATCGCCACGATAGAGTTGGGCAATATTTACATTGGGCAATATGCAAACATTATGGAAAAGCTGTAGGCAAACACTGGTATGAACATCACCCAGCACCGGTTACAGAAATAGAAGATGTAACCATTCTATGGGATTACACCATCTACACAGACAGAAAAATTGAAGCAAACAGGCCAGACATTATTGTTAAAAACCAGAAGGAGAAAACTTGTCTATTAATTGATATGGCTTGTCCAGCGGATTGTAACATAGCAATCAAGGAATTTGAAAAACTGTCAAAATATAAAGACCTGGAAATTGAAATAGAAAAAATGTGGAAATTGAAAACAAGAGTTGTGCCAGTGATAGTAGGTGCACTTGGAATGATAAAAAATGGAACAAAACAACACATTGAAAGAATCCCTGGAAACCCCAGCTTAAGAGATATACAAAAAATTGTCTTATTAAGTACAGCCCACACACTAAGGAAAACTTTATCTATGTAATGCTGGAGATGAGAGGGAAGATAGAAAAACATGAAATGGAGCCATAACAACACGCCACTACCTGCCTTAGGTCTCCCCGCAGACTTGGTTGGTAGTGAGACCAAAGCAGAAATCGAAATATGATGAAAAGTTGACATAATAATAATAATAATAATAATAATAATAATAATAATAATAATAATAATAATAAACACGAAAACAGAAATGATAAACGATGAAAAATGGCAATGAAAAGAAGCAAAGGAACGTCACAAGAAAATTAGTCGAGGAATAATGAATGAAATGAAGAAAAAATAAATAACAGAAAATGAAAAGAAATAAAAGTAGAAAAAATAAATGAAGCATTGAAGGGAAAGAGAAAAAGAAACAAATGAATTAAGAAGGAAGGAAAAATAGCAAAATGTGGAAAAGAAAATACTGAAGGCAAAGAGAAGAAAAATAATAAGTGAAGAACCGAATACGTCAAAAAAGAAGGAAAAAATGAAGAATAAGAAGTTACAAATGAAGGTAAAAGACAGAATAAGAAGTCAGAAATGAAGGAAAAAGAAAGAATGAGAAGTCAGAAATGAAGGAAAGATGAAGAATAAGAAGTCAGAAATAAAGGAAAAAGAAAGAATAAGAAGTCAGAAATGAAGGAAAAAGAAAGAATAAGAAGTCAGAAATAAAGGAAAATGAAGAATAAGAAGTCAGAAATGAAGGAAAGATGAAGAATAAGAAGTCAGAAATGAAGGAAAGATGAAGAATAAGAAGTCAGAAATAAAGGAAAAAGAAAGAATAAGAAGTCAGAAATGAAGGAAAGATGAAGAATAAGAAGTCAGAAATGAAGGAAAAAGAAAGAATAAGAAGTCAGAAATGAAGGAAAGATGAAGAATAAGAAGTCAGAAATAAAGGAAAAAGAAAGAATAAGAAGTCAGAAACGAAGGAAAAAGAAAGAATAAGAAGTCAGAAATGAAGGAAAAAGAAAGAATAAGAAGTCAGAAATAAAGGAAAGATGAAGAATAAGAAGTCAGAAATGAAGGAAAAAGAAAGAATAAGAAGTCAGAAATAAAGGAAAAAGAAAGAATAAGAAGTCAGAAATGAAGGAAAAAGAAAGAATAAGAAGTCAGAAATAAAGGAAAGATGAAGAATAAGAAGTCAGAAATAAAGGAAAGATGAAGAATAAGAAGTCAGAAATGAAAGGAAGATGAAGAATAAGAAGTCAGAAATAAAGGAAAAAGAAAGAATAAGAAGTCAGAAATGAAGGAAAGATGAAGAATAAGAAGTCAGAAATGAAGGAAAGATGAAGAATAAGAAGTCAGAAATAAAGGTAAAAGAAAAAATAAGAAGTCAGAAATGAAGGAAAGATGAAGAATAAGAAGTCATAAATGAAGGAAAAAGAAAGAATAAGAAGTCAGAAATGAAGGAAAGATGAAGAATAAGAAGTCAGAAATGAAGGAAAGATGAAGAATAAGAAGTCAGAAATAAAGGAAAAAGAAAAAAATAAGAAGTCAGAAATGAAGGAAAGATGAAGAATAAGAAGTCAGAAATAAAGGAAAAAGAAAGAATAAGAAGTCAGAAATGAAGGAAAGATGAAGAATAAGAAGTCAGAAATGAAGGAAAAATGAAGAATAAGAAGTCAGAAATGAAGGAAAGATGAAGAATAAGAAGTCAGAAATAAAGGAAAAAGAAAAAGTAAGAAGTCAGAAATGAAGGAAAAATGAAGAATAAGAAGTCAGAAATGAAGGAAAAAGAAAGAATAAGAAGTCAGAAATAAAGGAAAGATGAAGAATAAGAAGTCAGAAATGAAGGAAAGATGAAGAATAAGAAGTCAGAAATGAAAGGAAGATGAAGAATAAGAAGTCAGAAATAAAGGAAAAAGAAAGAATAAGAAGTCAGAAATGAAGGAAAGATGAAGAATAAGAAGTCAGAAATGAAGGAAAGATGAAGAATAAGAAGTCAGAAATGAAGGAAAAAGAAAGAATAAGAAGTCAGAAATGAAGGAAAGATGAAGAATAAGAAGTCAGAAATGAAGGAAAGATGAAGAATAAGAAGTCAGAAATAAAGGAAAAAGAAAAAATAAGAAGTCAGAAATGAAGGAAAGATGAAGAATAAGAAGTCAGAAATGAAGGAAAAATGAAGAATAAGATGTCAGAAATGAAGGAAGAATGAAGAATAAGAAGAAAATGAGAAAAGTAAAATAAAATGATAAATGAATGACAAAACAAAAATAAATGAAGAAAATGAGAATAAAAGCAAGAAAGAAATAAAGAAATGTTACAAGTAAAATAAGAAAATAAATATAAAGGAAAAATTAAAAATGAAAAAAAATCTAAGAAAATAAGAAATAAAAATCTAAAAAATATTAAAGGAAGAAAAATTTATGAGCAAAAATGAGATGAATAAAAAGAGGAAAGAATATAAATGAACACAAAAATAAATGAACTAAAAAAGAAAATAAGAATTGAAGGAAAAATATCAGAAATTCCAATTGAAGAGAAGGAAACAGGATAAAAGAATATAATGAATGAAAGAAAAAAAAATAGTAACCAAAATAAGCGAGAAAAATAAAATGAAAAAAAGAGGGAAAAATAAATGAAAGAAAAAATATGAAAAACAAATAATAAATAAAAATAAAATAAAGAAGCAGTATAGCCCGGCGTTGCTCGGGTGTAATGAAAGCTTTAAAACTAATCCATGGTCCTGGAGCTCAGACTCTTTAGACGTTGGCACGAAAGACTAAAAAGCAATAGTTGTTTCCAGTTAAAGCAAAACAGTAGACTGAAAGAAAAATGAATGGATGTAAGTCAAATTTTGATTTCCTGGTATCTTTTTTTTTTTTTAATTGTAAGCAAGGCGGTAACGCCACTGATGTGCAGGGGGCTACGTAATAGTGGAAAGATTGGAAAAGAGAAAGCCGGAAACCACATCCTAAACAGGGACCATAGGGATAAGCATCTTAACCCGTTCAATAGACGTGGGTGGAGTGTTAACCGGGCGATAGATAGATCTATCTACTCCAATTAGATAGATCTATCAAATTTTCTTCACTATTGTAAGAACTGCAACCTTGAAAATTCTGAATATCGTTTCTTATGTCTTTGTTTATGAGTGTATCAAATTTGATTAAGATCAGACCACTCCTTCTATAACCCGATTTTTTCGATTATCGATTTTCGATATTTATCGGGGGTGCCTCGACATAAAACCTAGCTAAGAACACTCGCAGACGCTTATAGTACAACTGTGTAAACTGTGTAAATTTTCAAGAAAATCGGTTCAGCCGTTTCGGAGTCTATAGGTAACGGATACACACACAGACACACAGAGAGAAAAAGTTCCATTTATAAATAAGTTTAGATTTAGATTTAGATAAAGAAAAAACAGAAAAATAATTGATAAACCAAAAAAATAAAGCAAAAAAAAAAAAAGAAAAGAATGTAATAAATAGAAGAGAGGAAAAAATTGTATGAAGGAAAACAGAAGAATTCATCCATCTGAGGAATAAACTATATATATATATATATATTGTTCAGACTATTGTCCTCATGTGGGTTGTGGTATAATGGATATCGGCTCGGAACGACAAATCGGGGAGCCGAGTTCGAATTACAGTTGAATTCATCGGATTCACTTACGCACAAATACCCTTGGGAAAAGTATTAATCCGTCCCCCCCCCCGTTATGGGTTAGATAATAGGACAGATTGTGTTCTATAGCCTTGGCTGGCAACCAGCATACCGCAGAAAGCAATGGTAACCTACTGCGGGATAATCTTCAGCTCCGTCTGTCATGTCTCTTTCGAGACATGATCCCCCAAAGCGGGTATCACGTATGGCACTTAACTAACTGGCTGACTGAATATAATAGTTGAAAGCACAATTAAAATTTCTACTAGGCATAAAGTGGGGGATCGGTTTTCTTTTGTTTTGAAGTAATAAACTGATCCCCCACTAATGATACTTAATATAATAATGTAATATAATCTATCTCTTCTCTCTCTAGCTATGGGTTAAATAACAGGACAGATTGGATTCTATAACCTTGGTTGTCAGCCAGTCTATCGCAGAAAGCAATGGCAACCTACTGCGGAATAATATTCTGTCAAGTCATTCATGTCTTTTTCGAGACATGATCGGCCAATGCGTATATCACGTATGGCACTAAACTGACTGACACGACGTTTCAGCCTTTTTACACACCGGACTTTTTCTGGTGCTAGAGATTTCGAATTGAAACCTTTTATTTCGATTATTCTCATTCAATGTGCAATGCCACTTCTGGATTTCATATAGTTCTTTACCTTCAACTCAAACAAAGTTATTTGTTTACCACTGCTCTAACCTGGTATTGAACTCACAACTCTTTGGGTCACGTCACTGAATCTAACCAACGCTTTTATCGAGTGGGTCATGTGCTCTTATGAAACTCAGTGTATGAATTGTTGGAACTTTTACACCTATTTTCTTACAGGTGTTCATATTGCAATGTTTGAAGCTAATGATTTTCTATACTACCCTGTATTACTGGTTCCCAAAATGATAAAACGTCGTGAATATGGTAAAAAAAAGAGTAAGGAAAACAGCCTCAACAACGTAAATAATGTAAATACTACCTGATATCAAAAATATAGACAAGTACAACATAGGTATTCTTAATAAAAAAATAATCACATTCGTTTTGAAGCGGTCTTAGTCTCAATAACTTTTACAAAAGACATCACTGTAAACTATTTAAAGTTTCCAACGAAATAGATTAGAAAGATAAAATAAAATATAGTGGATTGGAAAAATATTGCCAGTTCGATTTAATCAATCTTTGTGGTGGTTTGAATGATGTAGAATAGTGGCATGTGTTATGTACCGAACACGGTCAGCAAGTTGTTAGCGTGTTCGTAGTTGTTATTATTGAGTATTGTATTTTTAGTCATTTTTTTTTTTTTTTTTTTTGCATGTGAATGATGCTACGATATTTGTGATGGCATTGAGTCTGTTCCGGATAGGGTTTGGAAGTTCTCTCAGAATTGTCACGCTGTATAGTTTGAATAGGTCTTATTTTTGCATATCTACTGGACTCAGGATATTTTATTAAAAGCATAATTGCGCATGGAAATTTTATTAACTAGTCTCTCTCTCTCTCTCTCTCTCTCTCTCTCTCTCACACACACACACACACACACACACACACACACATATATATATATATATATATATATATATATATATATATATAACATAGTACACTTAGTATACAATCCAGGTAAATTCCTATAGAGACGAACTCAAGAGAACTCAATGTTAAATTCATTTATTTAATTTAACAGAGTAATATAATTTATAAAAGAATTTAGATTATTACAATGGGTAATGCATATTTAACCGTATCATGGTGTTATTATTGCGGCTTGTCAGACCCAAATGGTATAACAGTTGGTCCTAAAAAATTTTAGGACCAAATGTTGTACCGCATAAAATATGTATTACCCATTGTAATAATGTAAGATATATATATATATATATATATATATATATATATATATATAAAGACACAAAAGTGTTTATTATAATAGAGAAGATATATATATATATATATATATATATTTGGGCAGCAATCTTTATTTTATGAAGGTTTCATAAAATGTTCAGATGTTTTGTTTAACCGAGCGGTTTCGGCTATACTTTCAGCCATTTTCTAGGATGAATATTATAATACGTGTAAAAGAACGTATGTGGTGTGATGTATCATGTTGAGTAGTGGCATGTGTTATGTACCGAACACGGTCGGCATGTTGTTAGCTTGTTCGTAGTTGTTGTTATTGAGCGTAGGGATTTACGTTTGTATTAATAAGACCTCCATTATATTTAATATTTATTATTATTATTATTATTTTTTGCCTTTACATAATGTATGATATTTGTGGCGTCAACGACCATGTTCCGTATAGGGTCTCGTAGATTTCTGTGTCTGTTTAAATGAGATATTCATCCACGAAAATGGCTAAATGTATAGCCGAAAGCACTCGGATAAAGAAAACATTCGGACAATTTTGACGTAAATTATGCCCTCAAAAGAAAACAGTAACAACGATCACATAAAAAGTTACATAAAAATCTAAACCTTCACATCTTGTCGGTGATTTTTTATGAAGCCTGCACATATATATATATATATATATATATATATTGAATAATTACAATTATAAAGCTTGTCACTTAACTTACTAGTGTTAGCTTCAGCATAACAATTCCAAAGAAAAAAACTAGTAATTACACTGTACATTCCACAGCATATATATATATATATATATATATATATATATATATATATATATATATATATATATATTATGGACTCTCCCATCGATTTCGATGTATGAGGGTCTAACCTTAGTAAGACATCCACACAGAGATTTGTTTATAGTGGTGAAGGCATTGTGTAGCACCATCCACACTTTTTGGAACTGCTGATAACAAACAATCGATGCAGAAATCTGCCACAGATCGCATGAACAGCAGACCTCAATTATTTAACCCATAATTGGAGGGAACGGACGGATTAATACCTTTCCCAAGGGTACTAGTGCGCAAGTGAATGCAGTGTGCTCGACTGAAATTGGAACTCGGTACACCGATTTCCCCCACCCCCAAGCCGACATTCACCGCACCACAACGCACATATATATACAGTACAGTGCAAAAGTATTAGGACAAGAACTATTTTATCCTTCATGAGGCATCAAAATAAAGTTTAAAATCACCCCTGAACTAACACTTTTGTACACTACCTGTAGTGTGCAAAAGTATTAGGACAGGGGTGATTTTCCTAAAAACCTCACTGAAATTCAAATACAGGGTTAGAAGCCAACTAAATTACTAATAAATATTGATTATTTAAAACTAGAAATGTATTTAAAAAAGTTATATTTAATTTTCCTATTTTCTATTAAACAAGTTATTTTGCAACTACTCTATTGAACATCTATGGGATATTTTGAATAAAATAATTGATAAATCTAATTTTACTTCGCAATACACACTTTCGAAACAAATACAAGCTGCTTGGCAGGATATGCCATCAGATACATTGAAGAAGCTTGTGATGTCAATGCCTGACAGAATGAAGGCTGTGATCAAAGCAAAAGTCTATTATACTAAATATTAAATTTATTTTGTAACAAGTATTTTTTCTTGTTAAAGTATTTGTTGAGTAAATCAAATAAAATTACTTTAAATTGTTTATTTTCTGTCAATATGCCTCATAAAAGATAAAATAGTTCTTGTCCTAATACTTGTACCTAATACTTTTGAACAGTACTATATATATATATATATATATATATATATACTAGGTGCGATTGGTAAATTGTCGCAATTATTTTATTATTTCAAAATGAAAGGCTATTATACTAAATATTAAATTTATTTTGTAACTATTTTTTTCTTGTTAAAGTATTTGTTGAGTAAATCAAATACAATTAATTTAATGATATTGTTTATTTTCTCTCAATATGCCTCATAAAAGTTAAAATAGTTCTTGTCTTAATACTTTTGCACAGTAATGTATATGTACTGAACAGTTATGGCAGTTTTAAATTAGACCAGAAAAGCAGTTTTATTAAAAAGTACTCAATACATGTTTGAAGAAAGGTGAAGATTTATTATGTCGAGCAATTTAGATATTTAGGTGGGGAAGATCAAGCCGGTTACGCTACCATGGTTCTGACATTTTCGGTTTCATCACGTGATTTGTTTTGACTGATGGCTTAAACATTTGCACTTTTATAAGTTCATAACCGGAAGTTCAAATAAGGGTGTGAATTGTTATTGGGAATTATTTCATTCGGGTCTTACGGCCTATCACGTTGAATACACCGGTGCTCGCTCGATTACCGAAGTTAAGCAACGTTGAGCCTGGTCAGTATTTAGATGGGTAACCGCTTGGTAATACCAGGTGCTGTTAGCGTATAGTGACGGATGTGCGTTGTGGTGCAGTGGATGTCGGCTCAGAAAGAGAAATTGGCGAGCCGAGTTCGAATTCCAGTTGAATACCTTGCATTTACTTAAGCACTGGTACACTTAGGAAAGATATTAATCCGTACCTTCCCTCCAGTTATGGGTTAAATAACAAGGGTAGGACTTGGGGACCCTGCCCTTAAAAACAAATCCCAGTTAATCTTGATACTCGAAAAGAAAAATGTTGTAAAAATAAAATAACCTTACCCAAAAATCATTGGTTATGACCTTAAATGATCCCACAAGGATTGATGGGTCGTTAAACCTCGAAACAAACAAACAAACAAACTTTCATTCGGGTTTGTATGAATCTAAAACATATTTTCTAATGTGTCTATATTCGAACCTAATTTTAGAGCTTTCATTTAGTAGCTTTTGTCGTTTTGGAAATAATACTACACCCAACTTTTCTTCTCGGCACAATCTGAAGATATCATCACCGTTTTTCAAAATAGTTTCCGCCTCACGTGGGGGTTTCTGCCATTCTTTTCTTTTAATTTCCATACGTAGTTGTCTAGTTCGGTGCTATTTTTCTTTTTTTTAATGTAGGCTTGTGGTTATTCCATCAGCTTTTAAAACTGCCTTCAGTGCACCCTAAGTATATTTTATCTTTTTACTAGTTCTTTGAGGATGACTCCTTTGGTTTTTACAAATTCCTTCAAGCAAACGTTTGCTTTTACCACTGCGGTTACATTTTTCATTTCTATACATATATCTACTGAATTCATTTTCTGTCTGTGTGGAGGCGGTTTGCACCACAAACCAACAAAGATATAAATCTACAGCAGTGAATCTGTTAAAACGGTGTCCGTATCTTTTGATTAAATCTACATATAAAAGACAAGTTGTTTGTGTGTCTGTCAGTCTGTCTGTCTGTCTGGATGTCTGTCTGTCTGGATGTCTTTTATACAAATCCACAATTTTTATGCAATTTTCACCAAACTTCACACAAATAATCTATAGGCTTTCGGTCAGGTCAGTGGCTACTCATTTTTTTTCCTGATATTGGCAAAGGATATCCGATCAGGTCTGATCAAGATGAGAACTTCAGTCGTTTTATTCGGTGATTTCTCGTTCAGAGCGAGTGGATAAATCCACCATCCGCCCGTGCATTGAATACTGCTGCCATATCTGGTCAGGGCCTCTTGCTATCTACCAAGGGATCCTTCACAAAATCCAACGGAGAATCTGTAATGTGATCGATCCAGACTTAGCATTCGCCCGTGCATTGAATACTGCTGCCATATCTGGTCATGTCCTCCTATTATTTACCAAGGGATCCTTCACAAAATCCAACGGAGAATCTGTAATGTGATCGATCCAGACTTAGCATTCGCCCGTGCATTGAATACTGCTGCCATATCTGGTCAGGTCCTCCTGTTATCTACCAAGGGATCCTTCACAAAATCCAACGGAGAATCTGTAATGTGATCGAGCCAGTCTTAGCATTCGCCCGTGCATTGAATACTGCTGCCATATCTGGTCAGGGCCTCTTGCTATCTACCAAGGGATCCTTCACAAAATCCAACGGAATCTGTAATGTGATCGATCCCGTCTTAGCATTCGCCCGTGCATTGAATACTGCTGCCATATCTGGCCAGGGCCTCTTGCTATCTACCAAGGGATCCTTCACAAAATCCAACGAAGAATCTGTAATGTGATCGATCCCGTCTTAGCATTTGCCCGTGCATTGAATAATGCTGCTATATCTAGTCAGGGCCACCTGCTATCTACCTAGGGATCCTTGACAAAATCCAACGGAGAATCTGTAATGTGATCGATCCAGTCTTAGCATTCGCCCGTGCATTGAATACTGCTGCTATATCTAGTCAGGGCCACCTGCTATCTACCTAGGGATCCTTCACAAAATCCAACGGAGAATCTGTAATGTGATCGATCCAGTCTTAGCATTCGCCCGTGCATTGAATACTGCTGCTATATCTAGTCAGGGCCACCTGCTATCTACCTAGGGATCCTTGACAAAATCCAACGAAGAATCTGTAATGTGATCGATCCCGTCTTAGCATTCGCCGTGCATTGAATACTGCTGCCATATCTGGTCAGGGCCTCTTGCTATCTACCTAGGGATCCTTGACAAAATCTAACGGAGAGACTCTAATGTGATCAATCCCGTCTTAGCATTCGCCTGTGCATTGAATACTGTTGCTATGTCTAGTCAAGTCCTCCGGCTATCTACCTAGGGAACCTCGACAAAATCCAACGGAAAATCTTTTACGTGATCGATCCCTTCTTAGCATTCGCCTGTGCATTGAATGCTGCTGCTATATCTAGTCAGCTGCTCCTGCTATCTACCAAGGGATCCTTGACAAAATCCAACGGAGAATCTGTAATATGATCGAACCCGTCTTAGCATTCGCTTGTGCATTGAATACTGCTGCTATATCTGGTTATGCCCTCCAGCTATCTACCTAGTGATCATTGACAAAATTCAACGGAGAATCATTTTTGTAATCGATCCCGTCTTAGCATTCTCCTGTGCATTGAATACTGCTGCTATACCTAGTCAGGTCCTCCTGCTATCTACCTAGTGATCATTGACAAAATCCAACAGAGAATAATTTTTGCGATCGATCCCGTCTTGGCATTCGCTTGTGCATTGAATACTGCTGCTATATCTGGTCAGGTCCTCCTGCTATCTAGCTAGGGATCCTTGCCAAAATCCAACGGAGAATGTGTAATGTGATCTATCCCGTCTTAGCATCCGCCAGTGCATTGAATACTGCGGCGCGCTCTGAGCGCGAATTCTCTTACAATTCTACATTTGACTTATATGGAATGTTGGGCTTTTTGGTACATATATATGTTGTGCTGGCACCCATGAGCCAACCCATTTTATAGTTCACTAATAGAAGACTTAACCAATCAGGAAACTCAAAATATTCAATGCGATATGTATACAAGGCGGCCATAATTTTCCGAGTATTGGCGATCAAACCCAATTCTGGATAGTGTCTGATTCGGAAGTGTTAATCTTTGACGGTGTTTCATCGAACCGATTACGTGCTGCGACGATACTCTATATCCATATACTATGACGGACATGGTCAACAGATGTCAAGAGGATACGCTATATCCAGGAACGTTGTCAACATTACCTTCAATCCCTAACTTCACGACCATCATAGACTGTTGTTACTATATAATGTACATTCGGAAGATGGATTCTCTATTATAATCAATATATAAACTGATCCCTGACTTTGTGACCATCATGGACTGTTGTTGCTATATAATATACATCCGGAAGATTGATTCTCTCTTATAATAAATACATAAACTGATCCCTTACTTTGAGACCATCGTGGACTCTTGTTGTTACATAATATACATTAGGGAGATTGATTCTCTATTATAATCAATACATAAACTGATCCCTGACTTTGTGATCATCATGGACTGTTGTTGCTATATAGTATGCATTCGCGAGATTGATTCTCTATTATAAACAATACATAAACTGATCCCTGACTTTGTGACCATCATTGATTGTTGTTGCTATATAATATACATTCGGGAGATTGATTCTCTATTATAATCAATACATAAACTGATCCCTTACTTTGTGACCATCATGGACTGTTGTTGCTATATAATATACATTCGGGAGATTGATTCTCTATTATAATCAATACATATACTGATCCCTCACTTTGTAACCATCATGGACTCTTGTTGCTCTATGATATACATTTCGGGGATTGATTCTCTATTATAATCAATACATAAACTGATCCCTTACTTTGTGACCATCATGGACTCTTGTTGCTATATAATATACATTCGGGAGATTGATTCTCTATTATAATCAATACAGAAACTTTATAAATTTTACCGACATGGAGTGCTCACACCCGACTTCTCCCATAGAACTGAGGCTCAGCTGAGTGATATATACATAACCCACCTCTCTTATCTCTAACATTATTTCTAAGCTTGACTCTCATAAAGCTAGTGGCTGTGACGGTATTCTAGTCATCGTTCTTAAGAAATGTGCCCCCGAACTCTCTCCTGTCTTATCCAAAGTCTATAACTATTGCCTTGATCCTTCTTGCTTCTCTGCTTGTTGGAAGTTCTCTGTAGTTCTTGTCTTTAAAAACTCTGGAGAATTCTTTGACCCTTCTAACTATCGAACTATTAGCCTCTTACCACTTGTCGCCTAAGTGCTCCAGCCTATTATCAATGTTGAAGTTTATCAGCATCTCACATCCAACAAGTTATTTTTCTGATAAGCAGTATGAGTTCTGCTTCTCCAAGTCTACTACTGATGCGCTAATGGCTATCACTGAGTACATATATCAGACCCTTGATATGAACGGCTGTATATATATATATATATATATATATATATAATAAATCTACATATTGTCCTATGTCAGTGGCTTAACTCAGAGATTCATGGACGACGCAATCATCAGGTGCATATTACAGACTGACCGTTTAATTTACTTAGCAATAAAAGTGAGTTGACGAGTACTTGCGCAGAGGCATTACGGGAGCAGGCTTTACACATTTGGGAGAGACCATCGCTTTTCTATTGCAGGAATTCTAGCAGAACCTGTTGAATAATTACGTGTTGACGTATATGGCGGTGTTCAACGTTCCTTCCACAAACACCAAATTCTCGTTCGCCTTTGGTGTTTTGTTGAGGGAAAGTCGAAGACTGCAATGGAACTTTCAAACTTTCTCCTGCCGGTAGTGGGGAAAATATGCTTCTTCTGTACAGGTAGAATAACTCACCTGAGTGTCTGAAACACACGTGGAAAATTCTTTCAAATTTCTGAATAATAATAATAATAATAATAATAATAATAATAATAATAATAGTTAATACTCATCGATGGTTACGTGCATCTGGATTTAAGTCTGAAACTGAAGGCTTTATTCTTGCTGCGTAAGACCAAAGTCTTTTCACTTGGAACTTTCAGGCAAATTTTATACATTATCCAAAATGCAGGTTCTGCGATAACTACGAAGAAACAATAGACCATCTAATCTCAGGATGTTCTGTACTTGCCCCAAATAAATATAAAAATCGTCACGATAGAATGGGGGCAATATTTACACTGGATAATGTGCAAACATTATGGAAAATATGTAAACAATCACTGGTATGAACATCACCTAGCACCGCTTACAGACATAGAAGATGTCACCATTCTATGGGATTACACCATCTATACAGACAGAAAAATTGAAGCAAATAGGCTGGACATTATCGTTAAAAACCAGAAAGAAAAAAACTTGCCAATTAATTGATATGACTTATCCAGCGGATTTTAACATAGCAACCATGGAATTCGAAAAACTGTCAAAATATAAAGACCTGAAAATTAAAATAGAAAAAATGTGGAAATTGAAAACAAGAATCGTGCCAGTGATAGTAGGTGCACTTGGAATGATAAAGTATAGAACAAAAAAACACATTAAAAGAATCTCTGGAAACCCCAGCTTAAGAGATATACAAAAAATTGACTTGTGAATTACAGCCCACACACTAAGGAGAACTTTGTTTATGTAATACCAGGGGTGTTAGGGAAGATAGAAAAAACATGCAATGGAGTCATAACAACACAGCACAACCTACCTTAGGTGTTCCCGCAGGCTTGGTAGGTAGTGCGACCATAGTAGAAATATAAGTTATAATGAAAAATTGTCATCCGACAACTCAAATCAATCTTCCGACCACTCAAATTAATCTTCCCGACCAATTAATCTTCCGACCACTCAAATTATTCTTTCGACCACTCAAATTTATCTTCCAACCACTCAAATTTATCTTCCAACCACCAAATTAATCTTCCGACCACTCAAATTAATCTTCCGACCACTCAAATTAATCTTCCGACCACTCAAATTAATCTTCCGACCACTCAAATTATTCTTTCGACCACTCAAATTTATTCCAACCACTCAAATTAATCTTTCGACCACTCAAATTAATCTTCCGACCACTCAAATTAATCTTCCGACCACTCAAATTATTCTTTCGACCACTCAAATTTATCTTCACCACTCAAATTAATCTTCTGACCACTCAAATTAATCTTCCGACCACTCAAATTTATCTTCCAACCACTCAAATTAATCTTCCAACCACTCAAATTAATCTTCCGACCACCAAATTAATCTTCCGACCACTCAAATTAATCTTCCGACCACTCAAATTTCTCAATTCGACCACTCAAATTATTCTTTCGACCACTCAAATTTATCTTCCAACCACTCAAATGACCTTTTCGACCACTCAAATTAATCTTCCTGACCACTCAAATTAATCTTCCGACAACTCAAATTAATCTTCCAACCACTCAAATTAATCTTCCGGACCATCAAATTAATCTTCCGACCACTCAAATTAATCTTCCGACAACTCAAATTAATCTGACCACTCAAATTAAACTTCCGACCACTCAAATTAATCTTCCGACCACTCAAATTATTCTTTCTGACCACTCAAATTTATCTTCCAACCACTCAAATTTATCTTCCAACCACTCAAATTCGCTAATCTTCCAACCACTCAAATTAATCTTCCGACCACTCAAATTAATCTTCCACTACTCAAATTAATCTTCCGACCAAATTATTCTTTCGACCACTCAAATTTATCTTCCAACCACTCAAATTTATCTTCCAACCACTCAAATTAATCTTCCGACCACCAAATTAATCTTCCGACCACTCAAATTAATCTTTCGACCACTCAAATTAATCTTCCGACCACTCAAATTATTCGACCACTCAAATTTATCTTCCAACCACTCAACACCTTTCGACCACTCAAATTAATCTTCCGACCACTCAAATTAATCTTCCGACAACTCAAATTTAATTCTTTGACCCACTAATCTTCCAACCAATCAAATTAATCTTTCGGACCACTCAAATTAATCTTCCGACCACTCAAATTAATCTTCCGACCACTCAAATTAATCTTTCGACCACTCAAATTTATCTTCCGACCACTCAAATTAATCTTCCGACCACTCAAATAATCTTTCGACCACTCAAATTAATCTTTCGACCACTGAAATTAATCTTCCGACCACTCAAATTATTCTTTCGACCACTCAAATTTATCTTCCAACCACTCAAATTAATCTTTCGACCACTCAAATTAATCTTCCGACCACTCAAATTAATCTTCCGACAACTCAAATTAATCTTTCGACCACTCAAATTTATCTTCCAACCACTCACATTAATCTTTCGACCACTCAAATTAATCTTCAGACCACTCAAATTAATCTTCCGACCACTCAAATTAATCTTTCGACCACTCAAATTAATCTTCCGACCACTCAAATTAAACTTCCGACCACTCAAATTAATCTTCCAACCACTCAAATTAATCTTCCGACCACTCAAATTAATCTTCCGACCACTCAAATTAATCTTCCGACCACTCAAATTATTCTTTCGACCACTCAAATTTATCTTCCAACCACTCAAATTTATCTTCCAACCACTCAAATTAATCTTCCGACCACTCAAATTAATCTTCCGACCACTCAAATTAATCTTTCGACCACTCAAATTAATCTTCCGACCACTCAAATTAATCTTTCGACCACTCAAATTAATCTTTCGACCACTCAAATTTATCTTCCGACCACTCAAATTAATCTTTTGACCACTCGAAGTTATCTTCCGACCATCAAATATATCCTTTGAACACTCAAATTAATCTCCCGCCCAACTCAAATTTATCTTCTGACTCATCAAATTAATCAAAAAATACAATCATTCTAAATTTAAAAAATGAGAAAGTAACATATCATCGTGTTAGTTATACGCCAACTGGGGTATCCTCACCAGTGAGGCAGCACTAGTAATAACGCATCACATGATTGGACCACGCGAGGCACTTGGGCATAGTTGTCATCGGAATCGCATCATCAATTGAACTTTCAACATATCTCAGCCTGTGCTCCACCTTTGACACCCACTCAGGTGGTTGCTGTTCCATCTGTTCGAATGTTGACGCGTAGGGATCTTTTATATGCACCTTCACGGATGACCACAATAGCTCAATGGGTTTGAGCATGCAACTATAGGGTCCAAGCGTAGTATAACGACCTCCACTCAAGATCAGCACCCCCCCCAATGTACTGCTCGGCTTTGGAATATGCTGGTGCAGTATCAATAACCTTTTTGCTATAGTGATACCATGCTCGTCTCTGGCTCTACGTCGCTCCGCCAACAACTATTCTCCTTATGTATCCTTCTTCACAGACCCCATCCCACTGTTCCAGACCACCAAACTTGTCTGACCCATAAAACTCAGTATGAGAATATTTTTTCCCTTTAAAGATGAAAGAAGAAGCACTGCTCTAAAAACCGTCGGGTGTAGGAGGCTGGGGAGAGTCTGCAAAATAAGTTGAGATTAGTCTCGTCCAGGAAAAACAGTGTTTTCCCGGCTCCTTGTAGTTCCAAAAGTCTTGTCATATAAATTCTCCGGTTGTCTTTTTTTTTTTTTGGTCACTATTCATGGTATCTGGCTGGTAGATAGCCTTCTTAACATTAATCAGTTTTTAGTCCAAGTGTCTGTCAATGTGCGTTGTGGTACAGTGGATATCGGCTCGGAACGAGAAACCAGGTAGCCGAGTTCGAATTCCAGTTGAATCCATTGTATTCACTTACGCGCAAATACCCTCGGGAAAGGTATTAATCCGTTTCTTCCTTCCAGTTATGGGTTAAATAGCAGGACAGATTGGGTTCTATAGCCTTGGTCGGCAACCAGTCTACCGCAGAAAGCAATGGCAACCAACTGCGGGATAATCTTCTGCCCAGTCAGTCATCTCTCTTTCGAGACATGATCGCCCAAGCGTGTATCACGTATGCCACTTAACTGACTGACTGAATATAATAGAAACATGATTAAGGCTTCTACTGGGCATAAAGTGGGTGATCGGTTTTCTATTGTCATGAAGTAATAAATTGATCCCCCACTAATTATTACTTATTAATATAATTTACCAGTCTACCGCAGAAAGCAATGGCAACCTACTGCGGGATAATCTTCTGCCCAGTCAGTCATGTCTCTTTCGAGACATGATCGCCCAAGCGTGTATCACGTATGGCACTTTAACTGACTGACTGTCTGTCAATGATACTTGTACCCACATTGAGATTGAACTCGTTCATTAGATATTGCTTCAATGACCTTAGGGTTGCTGCAGGATTTTCTAAAAAATTTTCCAGTAAATACTCTTCATGTTCTTTTTTTTTTTTTACCTTTTCTGTTTTCAGAACTTAACCTTCATGCAAATCAGTTAGTCGGTCATACGAAACCGAGATCAGTTAATCTCTATCAAACTATCCATTACTATTGTCATTCATTACCTACGATTTATATCTAAATGGATTTCGTCAGGATGTACGTTCTGGTGTAATGGCTATTGGCACGGAATGAGAAACCGCAGAGCCTAATTTGAATTCCATTTGAAATGCCCTTGCGCAAATACCCTTTAGAAAAGGTATACATTTATGTTTTCGTCCTCCAGTTAATGGTTGAATAGCCGGACCAATTGGGTTCTATAGCCTTGTTTGGCAAACATTGTACCGCAGAAATAAATGGCTGCCTACAGCGAGAAAATCATCTACTAAAGGGATAGGGAAACGTGGAAAGCCATGATCGCCTACGTCCTGAAAGTACAAGGAAGAAGAAGAATATATACGCCAACTGTTTATAAGAAATTATAATGTGGATATAAAGTGGGGGATCAAATCTACATTATAATCAATATATAAACTGATCCTTCATTTTGTGACCATGTCAGTTTCTCTACATTTATATTCTAGATTTATGGTCTTGTTCTAGTGGATGGCAGAGCGGGGTTTGGGTGGTGTAACAGGAGAAAAAGTGCTAAGAGTTACCAGGGATAGGGAAACGTGGAGGGCCATGATCGCCTACGTCTTGAAGGGACAGAGCACATAGAAGAAGTCAGTCATGTCTTTTTCGACATATGATCGCCAAAGCGTGCATCACACAGTACTTAAATGACTGATATATATATATATATATATATATATATATATATATATATACTAACAGTATAGCCCAGCGTTGCTCAGGTGTAATGAAAGCTTTAAAACCAATCCATGGTCCTGAAGCTTAAACCCTTTGGACGTTGGCACGAAGGAGTAAAAGTAATAGTTGTTTGCAGTTAAAGCGAAACCGTAGAATGAAAGAAAAATGAATGGATGTAAATCATATTTTCATTTCCTGGTATCGATATCAAATAAGTTTTTTTCGTCGTAAATTGAATTTTGAAGGCTAAATAAGTCCTCTGAGTAAATGGTATCATGGCTGAGACTAAGAACTACAATTATACCTACTTAGATCCAAACCTGAAGCAAAAACTAAAATAAAAGGGCTGAAAAAATACAGACATACAGGCAGATAAACAGACACGCACACAACCATCTTGCCTTTTATATATATATATATATATATATATATGTTATCGATTTTCTGCACTATTGTAAGAAATGCAACCTTGAAACTTCTGAATATCGTTTCTTATGTCTTTATCTATGAGTGTATCAAATTTGATTAAAATGGGACCACTCCTTCTATAACCCGATTTTTTCGATTATCGATTTTCGATATTTATTGGGGTACCTCGACAAGGTACTGTATTTTACTGTATAGGCAGTATTATAAGTCCATACTTATGTGCAAACAAGGGTGATCTCCAACAAGGAGAGTAAAGGGAAAGTCGAACCAGTTACAGGGGATGTCAGAGAAAGGAGCAAGAGAAGGATGTGAACACAGGGGTGAAGACAGTTGCGAAGGTAGAGAGAAAGGAAACACCATGTACATCGCGCTCATGTCTTTTCAAATGAAATGAGGTCGCCTTCATGCCCTCTTGCCAGTTAACAGTACAGAATGACCATCGGACAATTCTGGAGGAAGCAGCATAGAAATGAACAAAAGCGAGGAATGATCTTTCCATCAATGAATTGAATCTCATATGCACGCCATGACACTTCTGATTGCACTCTATAGTCTAAGTATATTTAAAGTACTCACATTACAACCTCAGAAAGGAACATGTTAATAGGTTTGGAGATTCCTAATCAAAACTATCCCGATTTTATGTATAATTTTGATTTTATTTTAGGAAACTGAATTAATTTATCTCATTTATATTCCCGACAGTATGCAGGATTGATTGATCTGTTAATAAGAGTAGCCATATTTATATGACCATTTGCGCATGTGCGTAATAAAGGTGATAACCTTAATCTCAACTCTTCCCTCTTTCTCCGTCTAGTATATGATTAGAAGCATGTATGTATTCATTTAAAGGTGCAAACATCAGCCTCTGGACTCGGGTAGTCGACTCTCATAATAATTGGGAAGGAATTCCTTTTTCTATTATTAATATATCTATTTATCAACTATATTCACGACAGAAACTTGTATATGTTGGTCGCAACGAATACAGAAACATTAACAGCAATTAAAAAACATGTAATTAATCATTTTCTTTATACCTTTAACTTTATTTTTTGGCACACATCAAATTCAAGTCATTCAAGACTTGTTGGGTCGAAAGAGTATCATGCTGGGTAGTTAATGACATGTCTTTAGGCAGTAGAATTGCTATATCTTATAGAATCTCATGGTAAGACAAGGTGCCCAAGTCTGAGGATCTGTCTCGACCGGGTCTGCTTACCGAGTTCACACTCCTTAAACAGCGCAGACTCCGCCATAACCACCGTATGCCAGACGGTCGCATTCCAAAAGACCTCCTGTATGGAGATTTGGCCTCTAGAAGACCCACTGGGCGGTCACAGCTGCAGTAACGCGACATCATAAAACGCGATATGAAAGCTGTGGACATCAACACAGAGTCATGGGAGAGCGTAGCAGTCAACCGGACCAAATGAAGAGGAATATTGGCCCAACAACTTAAAAAACTTGTGAGAATCAACAGATACAAGTCACCATGGAGAGGTGGGTTCGCAGAAAGCAAAATGACAGCCCCGACAGACCAGAAACAAAGCATAAATGCAGTCTCTGCAACAAAGGCTGTCACTCCCGCATCGGTTTCTGATGCTCCATCCAAGCAGATAACTAGGATGCTACCAATGGTCAACCTTGACCGACGGAGGCCTACTAATTGGCTGTAGTTTTTCTAGGTTACATGGTACAGTCATTATGAACTCTTGTCATAATGTAGCACAGTATATTAATCAAATTACTGCCTGCACGTGGATGTTTGTTACTTTTTTAAAAGTTTTATTGATGCTTATCCTATACAAGACCCAAGAGTCACTAGAGGTAGATGTTTACAGAATCAAAAACACATTTTATGCAGATATGTAGGGAAGGTAACGATTAACTCTAGACTTGAACCAATTAAGATTGTCATAATAAAGAATCAACCACTAGGGAGTCGGTTCCTAAAAGTAGCAGTATGTGAAGATGTTAAGATTGTCATGATAGAGAAGCATCCCTTTGGGAGCTGGTTCCTAACAGTAGCAGTATGTGAGGAGGTTAAGATTGTCATAATAGGAAAGCATCCTTTTGGGAGTCGATTCCAAAAAGCAGCAGTACGGGAAAACCTAAGATTGTCATGACAGAGAAGCATCCCCTTGGGAGTCGGTTCCTAAATGTAACAGTGTGTGAAGAGGTTAAGATTGTCATAATAGGAAAGCATCCTTTTGGGAGTCGATTCCGAAAAGCAGCAGTACGGAAGAAACTAAGATTGTCATGATAGGGAAGCATCCCCTTGGGAGTCGGTTCTTAAAAGTAGCAGTATGTGAGGTGGTCAAGATTGTCATAATAGGAAAGCATCTTTTTCGGAGTTGATTCCCAAAAGCAGCAGTACGTGGTGAGAAGAAGCTTCTGGAATGGAACTTATTTCTCACCAATGAAATACGGAAGAAATAAGGTTGGTTTACTACACAGCAAGGAGGGACTAGCCATGAAGATTGGAATTGATTGAACTAATTCTACGTTATTTCGTTTTAATATTTCGAAAGAAAGTTTATTCTTCTTAGAAAAACTACCATATTAGTTGCAAATAACACTAAGTGTTTTCGACAGTTCCACGAATGAACAATCAAATAAACAGGCAAATGAACAACTGAATGACATGAGCTATTTAGATAATCAATGAAGAACTGAAAGAATTTTAAAAAATGCCATAAAGAATTTTCACGTTATGAATGATTTCAAAAATGGATAATCATATCGCCCCAAGCAGCGCATTTTGCTGCCACTGATTTGCAGGGGGTTGCATAGGAGGAAATTTATGAGAAAGAGTGACAGGTTATAGGGGGTGTCAGGAAGTGGATAATAGAAAGATGATTGTGACCACAAAGTGAGGGATCCGTTTATATATTGATTGTGATATAAAGTTGAACCTCCACTTTATATTTACATAGTACTTTCTTGTCTGTTTATAAGCCGTAGAAAACGAATCGATCAGTCAATGAAATACTGATTATTAACACAAGCATGTATTTTAGATTTATTTACATTCTCTAGAATATTAATGTATAGAATTTTTTTTTTATAATCGTGTCGCCCAAAGCAAGGCATTTTACTGCCACTGTTTTGCAGGGGGTTACACAGGAGGAAAGTTATGAAAAAGCGTGACAGGTTATAAGGGGTGTCAGGAAGTGGGTAAGAGAAGGATGAGAATACTGATGAAAGTGGAGTGGACGGAGAAAGAAGCATGAGAGAGAGGATGCAGGTTAGTGAGATAGAAGATGACTATTGACTTGACATTTAAATTCTTGGAGATTGTAGTTGTCGGGAAAGCAAGTAAATGGAAGAGAATTCCACAGGCGGGAAGAAAAGAAGCTGCTGGATTAGAATTTGCGTTTACATTTTATTGGTTTCACAGTAAAAGGTGGGACCTAGTTGCTAATCTTGTGGCTCGAGTAAATTCATATATAGGGGGAACCAGTGAGCTAAGTTCATCGGAGCAAAAACTGTGAAAGCATTTGTAGAAGAGACAAAAGGAAGCCACATTGCGCCGGTGAGAAAGTGACTGTATCTGAACTGCTGAACTGCCAAGTCGGGATCGATCACATTACAGATTATATATATATATATAGTGTATAAAGGCAGTAGATAATTTTCTAAACATTTATTGTTAAATATAACATACAATCAATGTCTATTACGTTTAATCATGAGCCGTTCTAAACATCGTATGTCGGCATTAATTTCAAGTGAAAATAAAGACAAAATTGTTCACCATTTGGACATTCCTTTACTATGTTGGTTCTAAGCTTTCAGCTCACATGAGTCATCTTCAGAGAGGTTACAGGTACATTAACATAAAGGCATCCACCATCAAAGATCTTTATCTTCGGTTGACATGAAATATTGCTATTCAACGATAAAATCACCGTATAGCTGACGCAGTTCGTAAATTTGTAATGCGGTTCTATGACGTCACACCGCGTGGGAGATCGAAATGTTAATAGAACAATATGTCTAAATGCAATGTAATGTCTTATGACCAGATTGAAATGTGATTATATAAAGTTTGGGTTGTTTTGATTTAATGTAGATGGCCTCCAATATCTGAAGGTTTTTTTTTACTGTGGGTATGCTTTAAAAACAACCTTATCGGGTTCTGAAAACATTACCTAATCGACGTAAATAATAAGTGAACTTATACGAGTATGAATCGATAGATTTAAACCGTATATAGAACCATCCGTAAAAGGAAAATAAAAACAGTGCCAAACTACAGACAAAATCGAATAATTTCTAGATAGTGAGAAAAATAGTACTACCAGTAAGTCTGACAATATTACAAGCAGTAATACCAAATCGTACATATATAGAGTAGGTAGATTTGTCACCTAGAAAAAGCAGAATAAATACTTTTTGTTATTCAATTTTCATTGAATAACAAAAAGTGTACCAATTATAGTAGTACTATAGAACATAATCATACCAATTTATCATTTAACCAGTAATCTAGTGGTGAATATTAGTCACTCATTTAAGTGCCATACGTGATACACGCCTGGGGGATCATGTCTGACTGGGCAGAAGATGATCCTGCAGTAGGTTGCCATTGCTTTATGTGGTAGACTGGTTGCCAGCCAAGGCTATAGAACCCAATTTGTCCTACCATTTAAATCATAGCTGAAGGAAGATAGATTATATTACATTATTATATTAAGTAAAATTAGTGGGTGATCAGTTTATGACTTCATCACAAAAAAAACCGATCCTCCAACTTATGTCCAGTAGACGTTTTAATTATGTTTCTAGCTATTATATTCAATCAGTCAGTTAAGTGCCATACGTGATACACGCTTGGGCGATCATGTCTCTTTCGAGACATGACTGACTGGGCAGAAGATTATCCCGCAGTAGGTTGCCATTGCTTTCTGTAGTAGACTGGTTGCCGACCAAGGCTATAGAACCCAATCTGTCCTGCTATTTAACCCATAACTGGAAGGAAGAAACGGATTAATACCTTTCCCGAGGATATATGCGCGTAAGTGAATACAATGGATTCAACTGGAATTCGAACTCGGCTGCCCGGTTTATCGTTCCGAGCTGATATGCACTGTACCACAACTCACATCCTGTACCACAACGCACACACAGAAATAAAAACAAAACAAAACAGCAAACACGTAAGTAGGATTTTTTGTGTCTCGCACACAGTACGCATACACGTGCGTGTGTGTGGAGCTTCAGCGTCAGCGTCAGCGTCGAAGATTCAACAAATACCAATCAGTCAGAACGAAGACAGGTTGAAAAATATCCACACAAGAAGTCTATACAGAAAACCAAGAATTAATTTCAAAGAGAAAATTCTCACACTCGAATACCGAGATAGATTATAACATTACACACGCCAATAGCAAATACGATTACGTTAAACACACATGAAACCAAATATGATATATTCACATGAAACTTTTTATAACCTCAACACCAAAATACACATAAAGGACATAGGCCATCATGGCTTTCCACGTCTCCCTATCCCTGGTGGCTTTGAGCACGCCTTCTCCTGTTACTCCATGCAATACTCGTTTCGTCATCCACCTGATTAGGCCCTTCAAATATGATATCGTTGCTTTTTCCTGTCTCCTTTTCACCTCTATCTGGCTTGTTAGTATCAGGTTCTCCAAGCCCTCCTTCCTCATTGCATGTCCCAGGAACTTCAGCTGTTTCTTCCTGATACTCAGTATTAATTTCCTTTTTGTTTCCATCATTTCCAAGATCTCATCATTGCTCACATGTTCGATCAATGAGATTCGCAGCATCCTTCTGTAGAAACACATTTCAGTTGCTTCAAGTTTTTCCTTCATCTCTGATGATATTGTCCAGCATTCACTGTCATATCAAAGGACGGACAGCACATAGCAATCTAGTACTCTCTTCTTTGTTTCTAGCGAAATTGTCCTGTTTCTTAATACTTTACTCAGCTTCTGGAATGCTTCTTTCGATATGCCAATTCGCCTTCGGATCTCTGTATCGCACTTTCCGTCTTCTGTTATAACGCTTCCCAGGTATTTCAATTTTGTACCTGCTTGATTCTAGTATCCTCGACCTGTATTTGGCATATTGGGCTGCCCTTTTCGGTTTTCTTGCAGTTTATTTCTAGTCCTTTCTTGTTACTTTCTTCATCTACCTTCTGTAGGTCTTGTGGTTTCTTTTCTGTGTCTGCTATCAGCACTGTATCATCTGCGTATCTTAAGTTGTTTAAATTGAAGCCTCCGTTTATGAATCCAGGCATAACTTCTAGAGTCCTCAAAATATTCCCGCTGTACAAGTTGAACAGATCCTGTGAAAAGACACGCCCTTGTCTTACGCCCCTTTCTATCTTTGTATATCTACTCAATTCATTACCTGTCCGTATGCAAGCGGTTTGCTGCCAGTAAAGATTCTTGATTACTCTCAAGTCTTTCACAAATATGTCCAGGCTGCCGAGCATCTTCATCAATTCTTTGTGGCGTATTTTAAACGAAAATGTCTAAATTAATAAAGTCAAAGTCAAAAATAAAATGATGGTATAATTTGTATAAATTTGGTGTCGAATCGCCGACTGATGTCAATTCGGACGGATTTTAGTCCTGGCTAAAAGCAATCGGATGTCTAACCGTACTGATGATCTGTGATACAGCGGAACATCTGTCTGCAGATGACTATATATGTTTATATCGTTTTATGTTATGTTAACACAAAAAAATCATCTTTGAAGGTGGATGTCTTTATGTTAACGTTCCTGTAACCACTCTGAAGATGGCAAATGGGAGCCGAAAGTTTAGAACCGGCGTAATAAGAATATATCCAAATGTTGGACAATATTTTTTCTTTAGTTTCACCTGAAATTAAAGCTAAAATACAATGTTTGGAACGGCTCGTGATGAAACATAATAGACGTTCATTGTCTGTTATATTTAACAACATATGTTTAGAAAAAATATATAGTTTTATGTGTATATATATATATTTTTTAAATCATCTCACCCCAAGCAAGGCATTCCACTGCCACTATTGCGCATGGGGCTACATAGGGGAAGGTAAAGAGAAGGAGTGGTTAGATATAGGGAATGTCAGGAGGAAGGTGACAGATGAGTAAGGATAGCGAGGATGAGGGTTGGGCAGATGCGAAAAGTGTTTTATAGAATGGGAGCGGGTTAATGTGTTAGGAGGTTTCTATTGACCTTAGATTTGAACTCCTGGAGATTGTAGCCGTCGGGGAAGCAATCGTTTGGAAGAGAATTCCACAGTCGGGAAGTGTGAGGAAAGAAACTGTTGGAGTAGAAGTAACGGCTGCTTTTTATCGGTTTCACTGTAAAAGGGTGGGATCTAGTTGCTAATCTAGTATCTCGTGCAAATTCGTGTCTAGGGGGCACCAGTGATCTAATTTCATCGGAGCAGAAGCCGTGAAAGTATTTATAGAAGAGACACAGGGAAGCCACGTCGCGCCGGTGGGAGAGAGACTGCAGGCGGTCTGCCAAGTCGGTATCTATCACATTACAGACCCTCCTCTGAATCTTATCGAGAAGCCCGAGGAGAACAGCAGGGGCACCCGACCAGATATGGCAGCAGTATTCAATGCACGGGCGGATGGTAGATTTATAAATGTGCAGGAAAGATTCAGACGGAAAAAACTTCCGGGCCCTACACAGAGAACCGACTTTCATAGCAGCGGATTTAGCAATGGATATATGTATTGGAACTTATTCAAGCGATATATATATTTGCATGTATAATCAAAATCTGCTGACTTCTAATCAGTGGTTAACTGGGGCAAGAAATGGCTTGTAAATTGTAACGCCTTCAAAACAAAACTGCTTTCATTTAACCACCACAGAGAAACTTCCATCAGCATGTCTGTCGCTAAAATACAGGAGAGCAAAACTCTGCCCCATTTTTGCCTCACCTTTTGCCACTGAAATGAAGTAGAGCGACTATCTCAAATTTATATCTAAATCTACTGCAAGGAAAGTTGTACCAAAGTGTGGCGCCAGAAAAAATTCTCGTCAGAATCCATTTTGCATTTTTATAAATCTACCATTCGAACTTGCATTGAATACTGATGTCATATCTGGTCTAGTGCTTCTGTTGTACATTTAGAGATTTTTGAAAAAAAAAAAACCCAATGAACGATCTTCAATGTAACCGATCCTGACCAGGCCTCTCGAATTCAGTCATTTTCTTACCGACGTAAGATGTGGCTTCCCTCTGTCTTTTCTACAAATATTTTCATGGTATTTGCTCTGACGAGATTATTTTCAGGTACCCCGATTACATCTCTTTTTCTTTTTCAATTGGAGTAGATAGACTGAACTATCGCCCGGTTCACACTCCACCCACGTCTATTGAACAGGTGAAGAGGCTCATCCCTTGTTCCCTGTTTAGAATGTGGTTTCCGGCTTTCTCTTTTCCAATCGTTTTACTCTTTTCTTTTTTCAATTGGAGTAGGTAGACTAAACTATCGCCCGGTTCACACTCCACCCACGTCTATTGAACAGGTGAAGAGGCTCATCTCTTGTTCCCTGTTTAGGATGTGGTTCCCGGCTTTCTATTTTCCAATCTTTTCACTCTTACGTAGCCCCCTGCACACCAGTGGCGTTACCGCCTTGCCCGGGGTGATATGATTAAAAAAATAAAGAAAGAAAGAAAAAATAATTTTTACGTCAAGAATGAATAAAACCAGCCATTTATACAACCTCGAAAGATATGAGGCTACTCAGAATGTAGCCATTTTAAATAATTTTTACGCCATGAA
This sequence comes from Ascarosepion bandense, assembly GCA_037127315.1. Taxonomy (NCBI): domain Eukaryota; kingdom Metazoa; phylum Mollusca; class Cephalopoda; order Sepiida; family Sepiidae; genus Ascarosepion; species Ascarosepion bandense. The sequence goes on from JBBBDQ010000482.1 coordinate 1,071,603, forward strand.
TGAATGATATCAGCTATTTATACAATCACGAAAAAACTGAGTGTACTAAAAACTTTGCCATGCCAAAAGGACTATTTTTTTAAGTTAATAATGATCTCAAAATTAATACTTTTGAAATATTTTTAAGGTTAAGGTATTAAAATAATCAGAAACTTCTAAAACAGGACAGGGAATTGCATGCCTAATGGTTTTCCCGCGAAATTCTCTCAACCTTTGCTTATTTGATTGGCAAAGACATTTTCATGCAGAAAAATAATTCTCTGGTGAAGTTTTCTGCTTTAGTAAAATCCTTAGCTAATTTTCTAAAGAAGCGCTTACGCGATAAGCAAATGTTATTTTCTTCTTCCACTCTAAAAATGTAGACAATCAAAATGTCCTCAGTTCCCCAAAAACTGGCACTATATAGTCTTACTTTTTATGAGGCATCAAAATAAAGTTTAAAATCACCCCTGTCCTAACAGTTTTACCGGTAGTGTCCAAAAGTATTAGAACAGGGGTGATTTTCCTAAAAACCTCACAAAAATTCAAATACAGGATGAAAAGCCAAGTAAATTGCTAATAAATATTGATTATTTAAAACTAGGTGTAAAAGAAATGTATTTAAAAAAAGTTATATTTAATTTTTCCTATTTTCTATTAAACAAGTTATTTTGAAACTACTCTATTGAACATCTATGGGGTATTTTGGATAAAAAAATTCATAAATCAAATATTACTTCGCATGACACATTTTGGGAACAAATACAAGCTGCTTGGCAGGAGATACCATTAGATAGATTGAAGAAGCTTGTGACGTCAATGCCTGACAGAATGAAGGCTGTGATCAAAGCTAAAGACTATTATACTAAATATTAAATTTATTTTGTAACAAGTATGTTTTGCTTGTTAAAGCATTTGTTGAGTAAATCAAATAAAATTACTTTAATGAAATTGTTTATTTTCTGTCAATATGCCTCATAAATGATAAAATAGTTCTTGTCCTAATACTTTTGTACAGTATTATATATATATATATATATATATATATATATATATATATATATATATATATATATACCAGGTGCGATTGGTAAATTATCGCAATTATTTTATTATTTCAAAGCAAAAGTCTATTATATTAAATATTAGATTTATTTTGTAAGAAATATTTTTTGTTAAAGCATTTGTTGAGTAAATTAAATAAAATTACTTTAATGAAATTGTTTATTTTCTGTCAATATACCTCATAAAAAATACAATAGTTTTTGTCCTAATACTTTTGCACAGTACTGTAGCTTGTTTTCCATCTGACAGGATATTTTTCCCCTTTAGATAACCCTTTCCTTTGATTGATCTTTCGCTATTATTTTTGTAGTTCATTGTTGGTCGATTAAATATGGGAGAGCTTCGATATTTGTCTCACGACTAATGTTGATAGCCTGCTAGTCCGTTTGTCAATGTCAAGTGTCTCGTCTTTCTTTGAAACTTCTTTGTAAATTGCTGGGTTTTCTCGATGAATTAGCTCCATAAACTTTTTCTCAAAGCACCGGAAATGTCCTCAAACCTCCTCCAGTTTTGCCATAAATTGTTTGTCAGTTGCTTCTTCAATTTTGACAGAATCTATTCTGCTCTAAAGAGACTTCTTTTGAAACTGACATCAATTTTTAATCTTCTACTTTGAAATACTTCCGATTCATAAAGGCTATAATACATAAATCCAAATTAACCTGTCTGGAAATTTATGAATACAGGCGCAGTTTTCTTATAACATAATTTTTACAAGAACCATCTTATATATATATATATATATATATATATATATATATATATATAATTTATTTGTTTGAAGATTATTTTTAATCAATATTCGTATTTAAGTAGATATTCTATTTTTAATCAGACAGGATATTTATTTGTACCGGCCTGATTATTTACGGTGAATTTTGTTACGAAAATTGATGTCATATGGCAGGATCCGAACCTGCAACTCCTAACAACTTAGAGGAAGCTACCAATTGACCTGGTTCGTTTTGCTGGGAAATCTTCTGCCCAGTCATTCATATATCTTTCAAGACATGATTGCCCAAGCGTGTATCATGTATGACACTTAACTGACTGACTATCAAATTTCTTTTTGTCCTTCTTTGAAATGAGTTGTCAATTTATTTGTAAATTGTTCAGTTTTCTCAGGGAATTAACTCCATAAACTTTTCTCAAAGTGCCAGGAGTTTTGCCATAGATTTTCTGTTAGTTGCTGCCTCAATTTTGACCGAGGATTGTTTTAAAACTGGCATTATTTTCATTCTTGTACTTTGAAATACTTCCAATTCATAAAGGCTATAATACATAAATCCAAATTAACCTGTCTGGAAATTTATGAATAGAGGCGCAGTTTACTTATAACATAATTTTTACAAGAACCCTTTAAAAAACCATCTTACACACACACACACACACACACACACACACACACACATACATACATACATACATACATACATACATACATATATACATATATATATATAATGAATTATTTTGAACATTACTTTTACCAATACTCGTATTTAAGTAGATATTCTGTTTTTAATTAAACAGTATTTTTATATTTATATCTACCGGCCTGATTATTTACCATCAATTTTTATTACGATATGCTTCCCCTATGTAATAGGGGTCGCAGGTTCGAATCCTGCTGGATAGCACACATTTCCGTAATAAAAATTGATGGTAAATAATCAGGCCGGTAGATATAAATATAAAAATACTGTTTAATTAAAAACAGAATATCTACTTAAATACGAGTATTGGTAAAAATAATGTTCAAAATAATTCATTACAAATTGTCGGTTGCCAAGTTTCGTTAAAATTCGTTCATTTCCGTAACATATATATATAATTTATTTGTTTGAGGATTATTTTTAATATTCGTATTCGAGTAGATATTCTGTTTTTAATCAGAAAGGATATTTATTTGTACCGGCCTGATTATTTCCGGTGAATTTTGTTACGAAAATTGATATCATACGGCAGGATTCGAACCTGCGACCAGTAAAAACATTGGGGAATCTACCAAATTGACCTGATGCGTTTTAGACAGTTCGACTACGAATGATTCCATAGTCTAACCATAATAGTCACGATTATAGAGAAAGAGACAATAGTAATGCAACGTCGGCTCAGTTCCTTCTCTTTACTACCATTTATTAAGCTTTATTACCAGTTATGAAACCTAAGCCGCTGGTTTGCTCTTTGTGTCTTATCATTTTAATTTTAGCAATAATTATGTCAAGTAGTGATTTTTGCACACACACACACACACACACACACACACACACACACACACACACACACACACACACATATATATATATATATTTTAATGTCAAAAAATTCCCAAATTTACCTGATAATGAGAAACATTGAACTTTCCGTGTCGCAATGTACAATTAATTCATAACTCATAACTATATAATTATATATATATATATATTTTTTTAATCATATCACCCCAAGCAAGGCGGTAACGTCACTGATGTGCAGGGGGCTACATAAGAGTGAGAAGATTAGAAAAGAGAAAAACCGGAAACCACATCCTAAACAGGAAACAAGGGATGAGCCTCTTCACCTGTTCAATAGAAGTGGGTGGAGTGTGAACCGGGCGAAAGTTTAGTCTATCTACTCCAATTAATATATATATATATATATATATATATATATATATATATATATATAATAAAGATAATACATCGATTCTTCCAAATTAATCAATTCTAATATTAATAAACTTAATATTAATAGGATCTGTTTTTTTTTCATTTTACCTATTTGCTCATCTTATATATATATATATATGTGTGTGTGTGTGTGTGTGTGTGTGTGTGTATGTATTGGAAATTAAAATTAAAATAATAAAAATAAATATTTTTTCATATTTACGTATGTACATTAATTTATTTGAGACGCTTTATTTTATTCCAAAATTAAAAAAAAAATGATGTACCCAAGTGTCACAATTTTAGCAGACGTATTGTTTGCTAGATTAATAATTTTTAACCGACGTTTAATTATAGTCTGTTTTGATATCTAGCGGAAGAAAAAAGAAAGAAAAGGTAATTTATTTGTTTATATTGCCCATATATGGTTTCTCGTGACACTTCAGAGCTTAGCCACGCCCTATAAATGCTTATTAGGACGAATTCGCATATTCCGGACAGGTTTTCGGCTGAAGTGCCGATGGAGGGCAACATCATCATCATCCCTACCTCCATCAACTCACTGATACGTAGCAACATGACAACGCAAGATATAGTGTGATTTTCAAGACAAACGATGTTTTTGTAGGCCTAAAAATGCCTTTATACATATATATATATATATATATATATATATATATATCAACATATATATATATATATATATCAACATATATATATATATATATATACATATCAATATGTATATATATATATATATATATATATATATATTGAGCACTCTGGAAAAAATAGTAGACTTTGATAAACAGTAGCTACTCTGGCATGGAAGCATCGCTCATTCAGTGAAATGAATTAGAACGCTCTAGCTGTTGGCCGCGTATAATGATATGCGCTAAAATGTCTGTCTGCCACCACCGAACGCCCATAGCCCAGGGGTAGAGTCACCGACTGACGCCATTTCAGTCGGGTTTCAATCCTGGGTAAAAAAGCAATCGGTGTCTATCCGTACTGATGAGCTGTGATACGGAGAAACAGTTCTGTCTGTGGATGACTATATATATATATATATATATATATATATATATATATTTATCTCAAATGGTTAAGTTTTGATTAACGGCATAGGTTTTTTAGAATTTTTTTTTAATATTCAGTTATAGTAAGAAGGTTCATTTAGTCAGATTTTGATGCAAATTTTTTACCGTCATAACCAGGATCTGCGTTAAATTTTATTTTATAACTCGTTATTATGACCCTTAGTGGTAGTTTAAAATTGTTATAGAAAAATTTAACAGAATGAAAATATCCTATTTATTCTATTCTTTTCTGTCGCTTTAGCCAGTTAAGTGCCATAAGTGATGCAGGCTTGGGCGATTAAGTCCCTTTCGAGACATGACTGACCCGGGAGAATATTTTCCCGCAGTTGATTGCCATTACTTTCTGTGGTAGACAGAAGGAAACGATTGACCAACATAAATCTAAACTTATTTATAAGTGGAACTTTGTTTCTGTGTGTGTGTGTCCGTTACCTATAGTCTCCGAAACGGCTGAACCGATTTTCTTGAAAATTTACACAGTTGTACTAAAAGCGTCTGCGAGTGTTCTTAGCTAAGTTTTGTGTCAAGGTACCCCCGATAAATATCAAAAATCGATAATCGAAAAAATCGGGTTATAGATCCGATTTTAATCAAATTTGATACACACGTAGACAGAGACATAAGAAACGATATTCAGAAGTTTTAAGGTTGCAGTTCTTACAATAGTGCAGAAAATCGATAATATATATATAAAACTTTCATTACACCCGAGCAACGCCGGGCTATGCTGCTAGTAAAATATAATAATAATAATAATAATAATAATAATAATAATAATAAAATTTAAGATATGAAAAAAGGCGGACCTGAAGGAGACTCCCACCACCTTTACATTTGTTGTTTTTTCATTTTTTTTTTTTATTACTTTGTTTCAGTACAATCTTATGGAAAGAAAAATTTCAATGTTTAAACAATTTTAGGTGGTGTGGGGGTCTGAGTTTTTCATACAATCTTATAATAAATCGATTCTGTGAAATTAACTTTTTTGCTTGCACATATTCAACAACTGAATCCTTTGTGAAATTTTTTAATAAAGCCATTCTTGGATTTTACGAGGAAGATGTCATCGTAAGAACTGAAAAAAAAAAACAAACTTGAAAACGACAAAAAAAAAAAACAACAACTCGTCCCAAAAAAAAACAAAAAACAAAGCGACCACAACGCGAGTGGTTCGAAAATGGGGGATCGATTTACCATAACTTAGTATGAGAAACTGAGCCCCTATTAAAATTGTTTAAATATTGAAATTTTTCCAAATTTATTTTGATAATCAGAAACTTTATGTAATAATCGATTAGAAAAACAATAAAACAAAAAATTTAAAGGTGGTGGTTGTATCCTTCCGGTCCGCCGAAAAAAAACATGCGGAAAATCTTTCATTTATTGGATTGTGATTTGGAACCAGAGTCATTACCAAAAGCTTCTTTTCTGTTGTTTCAGTCAGTTAAATATCATACCTAATGCACCCTTTGGCGATCGTGTCTCGAAAGAGACATGACTGACTGGGCAGAAGATTATCCCGCAGTAGAATGCCATTACTTTATGCGGTAGACTGGTTGCCAGCCAAGGTTTTAGAACCCAATCTGTCCTGTTATTTGACCCATAGCTGGAGGGAGAAGAAGTGTATTATATTATTAAGAAAAATTAGTGGGAGATCAGTTTATTCATAATAATAGAAAACCGATCCCCCAGTTTATGCTCAGTAGAAGCTGTAATCATGTTTCCAACTATTATATTCAGTCAGTCAGTTAAGTGCCATAAGTGATTCGCGCTTGGGCGATCATTTCTCGAAAGAGACATGACTGACTGGGCAGAAGATTACCACGCAGTAGGTTGCCATTGCTTTCCGCAGTAGACTGGTTGCCAGCCAATCTGTCCTGCCATTTGACTCATAGCTGGATGGAGAAGAATAGATTATATTACATTATTAAATTAAGTAAAATTAGTGGGGGATCAGTTATATACTTCATAACAATAGAAAACCGATCCCTCACTTAATGCCCAGTAGAAGTTTTAACTATGTTTCCAACTATTATATTCAGTCAGTCAGTTAAGTGCCATATGTGATACACGCTTTGGAGAACATGTCTTGAAAGAGACATGACTGACTGGGCAGAAGATTATCCCATTGCTTTCTGCGGTAGACTGGCTAAAGCTATAGAACCCAATCTGTACTGTTATTTAACCCATAGCTGGAGGTTAAGAGACGGATTAATACCTTTTCCAAGGGAATGCAAGTGGAATTCGAACTCAGCTCCCCGATTTCTCGTTCCAAACTGATATCCACTGCACCCCAACGAACATCTGCTGGGAAATAATAATAATAATAATAATAATAATAATAATAATAACAGCAGTTCGGAATTAGCATTTACAAAGTGCCTGGTTTCAGAGACTGAACATTTATATGATCCTAATAACAGAGCGTTTTTGTACAGGCTATTGCGACTACGTGGATGTGCGTTGTCGTGCAGTGGATATCGGCTCGGAACTAGGAATCGGGGAGCCGAGTTCGAATTCCAGTTCAGTTCATTGCGTTCACTTACGCGCAAATACCCTTGGGAAAGGTATTAATCCGTTTCTTCCTTCCAGTTATGGGTTAAATAATAGGACAGATTGGGTTCAGTAGTCTTGGTTGGCAACCAGTCTACCACAGAAAGCAATGGTAACCTACTGCGGGATAATCTTCTGCCCAGTCAGTCAAGCATGTTTCACGTATGGCACTTAACTGACTGACTGAATATAACAGAAACATGATTAAGGCTTCTACTGGGCATAAAGTGGGTGATCGGTTTTCTATTGTCATGAAGTAATAAACTGATCCCCCATTAATTACTACTTATTAATATAATAATATAATTCACCAGTCTACCGTAGAAAGCAATGGCAACCAACTGCGAGATAATCTTCTGCCCAGTCAGTCAAGCGTGTTTCACGTATGGCACTTAACTGACTGATTGCGACTACTGGAATGCTATGTGATGTCTGTTTTATCGCAGAGAATGCTAGACATTCCCTTCAAAGAGGAAGGAGTGACTTGAAGCAATCGAAATGTCACTCTACAGAAGAATGCTGAGGATAGCATGGACTGAACCTGTGATGAAGGATTAGATTTTGTAGAGGATGGAAACAAAAAGAAAACTAATACTTAGCGCCAGGAAAAGACAGCGGGTTCATAGGACATGTAATGAGGAAGAAGAGCAAGGAGAACCTGATACTCACAGGTCAGATAGAAGTAAAGAAAGACAGGGGAAAGCAACGCAAGGTATGCTTGATGGGCTTGAGCAAATGGATGGCAGAGCGGGCTCTGGGAGGGGTATTAAGAGAAAGGATGTTAAGCGCTACAAGGGATAGGAAGATGTGGAAGGCCATGATCGCCTACGTCTGGATGGGACACGACATACAAAAGAAGGAGATTTTATTTAATTGCTTTGAATAGACTACGTTACATGGACGAAATAAGGTGAATTTTTCGGTATAAGGACTTCTACAAGGCTCATTCAATAAATAAGGAGAATTTTTCGGTATAAAGACTTCTACGTGGGTCATTCAATAAACAAGGTGAATTTTTCGGTATAAGGACTTCTACGAGAGTCATTCAATAAATAAGGTGAATTTTTCGGTATAAGGACTTCTACGAGGCTCATTCAATAAATAAGGTGAATTTTTCGGTATAAAGACTTCTACGTGGGTCATTCAATAAACAAGGTGAATTTTTGGGTATAAGGACTTCTACGAGAGTCATTCAATAAACAAGGTGAATTTTTGGGTATAAGGACTTCTACGAGAGTCATTCAATAAATAAGGTGAATTGGATATAGTGTGGGTTATCAGTTCCATATTACAATCAATATATAAACTGACCTCTCACTTTTTGGTCACAGCAGTTTCTATACATTTATATTCTTGATATCAAAAATCACAAGGATGTATTCCAGAAACTGAGCGGGGTATTAAGAGACAGGACAATTTCACTATAAACAAAGAAAAGAGTGCTGGATTGCTATGTGATGTCAGTTCTTCAATACGGCAGTGAATGCTGGACAATATCATCGAAGACGAGGAAAAACCTTGAAGCACCGGAAATGTGGTTTTACAGAAGGATGCTGCGGATATCATGGACCGAACATGTGTGCAATGATGAGGTTTGGGAAAGAATGGCATTGAAAAGAAAACTAACAGTGAGCATCAGGAAGAGACAACTGAACTACCTGATACATGCAATGAGGAAGGAGGGCTTGGAGAACCTGATACTAACAGGCCAGATAGAAGAAAAAAGAGACAAAGAAAGGCAGTGGATAACATATTTGAAGGTCCTGATCAGGTGGATGACGGAACGGGGGTTGCGTGGAATAACAGGAGAAAACATATTAAGGGCCACCAGGGATAGGGAGACGTGTAAAGCCATGATCGCCTACGTCATGAAAGGATAGGACACAAAGAAGAAAAAGACTTAACTTTATTGTGGAATGTTAGTAAAATTTAATGAATATTAAGATGTAAACGTTTACTACAGGTCATAATTATTAGGCCACCCCAGTTAAAAAAGAAAAAGAAAAAAGATGTATTTCATACTATTTTTAGTATTTATTGGTAAGTGGATAATTTTAAATGAAAATAGAGTGGTTCTTTTGTTAATTTTTTAAAAATTTATAATCGTGTCGCCCCATGCAAGGCATTTTACTGCAACTGTTGTGCAGGGGGTTACATAGAAGGAATGTTGAGGAGTGAGAGGTTGCAGGGGGTGTCAGGAAGAGAGTAGGAGAGGGAAGAGAGCACTGATGAGAGTGTGGTGGATGTAGAAAAGTATGAGAGAGAGAGGATGTAAGTTAGTGAGACAGAAGATGACTATTGACTTTATATTTAAATTCTTGGAGATTGTAACTGCAGGAAAGCAAGTATGGGGAAGAGAATTCCACAGGCGGGAAGTGCGAGAAAAGAAGCTGGTGGAGTAGAATTTGCGTTTACAATTTATCGGTTTCACAATAAAGGGTGGGATCTAGTTGCTAATCTTGTGGCTCGAGGAAATTCGTATATAGTGGGTACCAGTGAGCTAAGTTCATCGGAGCAGAAGCCGTGAAAGTATTTGTAGAAGAGACACAGGGAAGCTAGACTGCGTCGGTGAGAAAGCGACTGTATCCTAGCTCCCATGTCGTGATCAATCACATTACAGATTCTCCGTTGGATTTTGTCAAGGACCCCTAGGTGGATATCCGGAGCACCCGACCAGATATGGCAGCAGTATTCAATGCACGGGCGGATGCTAAGTCGGGATCGATCAAATTACAGATTCTCCGTTGGAATATAAGAACATATTGGAGGACAGACATCACATAACAGTCTAGTACTCTCTTCTTTGTTTCCAGAGAAAGTTTCCTGTTTCTCAATATGGATTGGGATCCAACTCATCTCTCAGTTGTGTCTCTGTCATCGAAGACAGGGTGCGGCTCAGTTGTATCTCCGTCCGAGGACAGGCATGCAATTTAGAAAAATTATACTGAGAGATGCCGGGTCTCCTGAATCCTGAGGCCGCGCCACTCCATTGCACTAGAAGGACTGGACCGGTTTTCGTCACCTGGGCCAGCGCGACCGGCGGTTGTGGGGAATGAGCAATTTTTGCGCCTTGTCCGCTCGTACGCATACGGGCTCCCCCCACATTAAACCTTGACCTTGCGTAAATAACTATTCTACTCAGCTTCTGGAATGTAACCTTGGCTATGCCAATTTTCCTTATTTACCCAATAAAAAGCGAAGATATCAGTGTTATGCTTCTGTGTATCGTTATTTTTCATAACGGAAATATTTAATGGCAGTTTGAAGGCTGTTTCGCATTGCCCTGAAAGAGTAAAACGTGGAAATGTCTACAAAATTAACAATGAGAAAATCTTATTGTGAAGTCACATGAATGTTAAGAGCTCAGCGATAAGCTAAGGGCCGGGATGATGATACGGCTTCATACCCTCTTTTACAGTGACTCCTACGTGTGACCTTTCACGTTAAAGAAAAATGGCTGGAATTGTTTTCAGTTAAAATTATTTGAACCGTTGCTAAGCAGCAGGGAAGCGGAAGGCCGAGGGTCATGGCAGAGGCGGAAGCGCTACACAACTAAATAACAACCACACACACACACACACACACACAGAGAGAGAGAGAGAGAGAGAGAGAGAGAGAGAAAGAGTGAATAGAAGGGGGCATTTAGAGAAAGAAGAAAAGAGGAAGAAGCACAAAAGAGGAAGAGGGAGAGATAGAGAGAAAAAGAGTTAATAGAATAGAGTATATAGAGAAAGAAGAAAAGAGGAAGAAGCAGGAAACAGAGAGAGAGAGAGAGAGAGAGAGAGAGAGAGAGAATAGAAGAGAGCATATAGAGAAAGAGGAAAAGAGGAAGAAGCAAGAAACAGAAAGAGAGTGAGAGAAATAAAGAATGAAAGAAAAAAGATAAAAGATGAAAGGGAGTGATATTAAAAGAAAATGAAAAGCAAGAGAGAAAAAGGAAATGATTAAAAGAGAGAGAGAGAGAGAGAGAGAGAGGATAAAAGAGGACATATAGAGGGAGAATATGGAGAGGGAGAAGCTGGAAATAGAAAAAGGGAGAGAGAAATAAAGAATGAAAGAAATAAAGAAGAAAATATGAAATGGAGAGGAAGTAAAAGAGAAAAAAGAGGAAAAGAGAAAAAGAGAATATGAAAGGGAGAGAGGGAGAGAGGGGGACAGACAGAGAGATGGAAAGAATAGGAAGAGAGGAAGATGTATGTAGAGAAAACGCAGAGAACAAAAGCAGAAAAGACGGTAAATTTTCGTTTTAGGTCCCATCGCTTTTCCCCTTCAAATTTATCCAAAATAGCATTATCTCTGTGCAAATGTATATGCTGAACTCAAATCAACTGTTAGTTATTTAAGAAACTTACCTTTTTTTATCTAAATGTCCATGAAAAAAGAACTATATCTTGCACTTTTTCTCTCCCGTAACTTTCACGAAGAAATTTTTTTTCTTTAATCACATCACCCCAAGCAAGGCGGTAAGGCCACTGGTGTGCAGGGGGCTACGTAAGAGTGAATAGATTGGAAAAGAGAAGCCGGAAACCACGTCCTAAGCAGGGAACAAGGGATGAGCTTCTTCACCTGTTCAATAGACGTGGGTGGAGTCTGAACCGGGCGATAGTTTAGTCTATCTACTCCAATTGAAAGAAAAAAAAATTGACAAAAGAGAAAAGTGAAAATATTGGAAAAGAGAAAGCCGGAAACCACATCCTAAACAGGGAACAAGGGATGAGCCGCTACACCTGTTCAATAGACGTGGGTGGAGTATGAACCGGGCGATAGTTCAGTCTATCTACTCCATTGAAAAAAAAAAAACAAGAAAAGAAAAGTGAAAAGATTGGAAAAGAGAAAGCCGGAAACCACATCCTAAACAGGCAAAAAGGGATGAGCCTCTACACCTGTTCAATAGACGTGGGTGAAGTGTGAACCGGGCGATAGTTCAGTCTATCTACTCTAATTGAAAAAAAAAAAAAGAAAAAAGAAAAGAAAAGTGAAAAGATTGGAAAAGAGAAAGCCAGAAACCACATCCTAAACAGGGAACAAGGGATGAGCCTCTATACCTGTTCAATAGACGTGGGTGGAGTGTGAACCGGGCGATAGTTCAGTCTATCTACTCTAATTGGAAAAAAAAAGGAAAAAGAAAAGAAAAGTGAAAGGATTGGAAAAGAGAAAGCCGGAAACCACATCCTAAACAGGGAACAAGGGATGAGCCTCTTCACCTGTTCAATAGACGTGGGTGGAGTGTGAACCGGGCGATAGTTCAGTCTATCTACTCTAATTGGAAAAAAAAGGAAAAAGAAAAGAAAAGTGAAAGGATTGGAAAAGAGAAAGCCGGAAACCACATCCTAAACAGGGAACAAGGGATGAGCCTCTACACCTGTTCAATAGACGTGGGTGGAGTGTAAACCGGGCGATGTAATTAACTGCAGAATGACGTACTGCGTATGCAACGAATTTTGGCAGATTTTTGGCAGATTTTTCTTCATTTACTGATACGAAATTCAGAAACCAATGCTCTACTACATTAGGCTGTTGAGGAGGACCATAGACTGAGCATAAATAATAAGCAACTACCTCAGAAATTCAGGTAGAAAATGACTTTCTCATAATAACAGATATTGAACATATAAAACTGTAAGTAATTTAATATCAGTAAATTATAAGTAAATGCTCAAGATATATATATATATATATATATATATATATATATACTGCTTAAGGTATTTTGCTGTTTACGATATATTTGTATTTTTATTCATAAAAAATCCACTCAGCTTTATTTTTCTTATTACAAGTCTGATCATTTTTCTTTAATCTTGTCATGAGAAATGCTGGAAAATTTTCGTTGTAAGTCCCGGCGATTTTCCCCTTCAAATTTATCCAAAATAGCATGATCTCAGTGCAAATGTATATGCTGAACTTAAATCAAGTGTTAGTTATTGAAGAAACTTACCTTTTTTTTTTATCTAAATGTCCATTAAAAAAAAAAAACGAACTATATCCTGCACTTCTTCTCTCCCGTAACTCCCACGAAGTCATGTAATTAAAACTAACCCATAGTCCTGGAGCTCAGATTCTTTGGATGTTGGCACGAAAGACTAAAAAGCAATACTTGTTTACAGTTAAAGCGAAACCGTAGGGTGAAAGAATGAATGGATGTAAGTCAATTTTGATTTCCTGCCATCGATATGAAATAAGTTTTTTTTTTAATATTGAAGGCTAAATAAGTCCTCTGAGTAAATGGTATCATGACTGAGACTAAGAACTACAATTATACCTACTTAGAGCCAAACCCGAAGCAAAAACTAAAATAAATGGGTTGAAAAAAATACAGACATACAGGCAGATAAAGAGACACACACACACACAAATATTTTATATATATATATTATTGATTTTCTGCACTATTGTAAGAACTACAAACCTTGAAAGTTCTGAATATCGTTTCTTATGTCTTTGTCTATGAGTGCATCAAATTTGATTAAAATCGGACCACTCCTTCTATAACCTGATTTTTTCGATTATCGATTTTCAATATTTATCGGGGGTACCGCGACACAAAACCTAGCAAAGAACACTCGCAGATGATTATAGTACAACTGTGTAAATTTCAAGAAAATCGGTTCAGCTGTTTCGTAGTCTGTAGGTAACGGACACACACACACACAGACAAAGTTTCATTTATAAATAGGTTTAGATATTTTGAAGCATGAAGTTGATAAAAAATATATAATTACTTATAACTCAAACTTATGTTATTCTAATCAGTTTGTCTTATTTGTAGAAATACAAATCGAACAGTGTATACCATTCTTAGTAACCCGTGTAACACAGGTGTTTCCTTTTTCCTACAAAGGGACGCTAACAATATCATTTGATGAACAAAAACAGAAATTACTCATGACTCAACCTAATAATCTGTTGGAATGCACAGTTTAGCTGAAAGTTGGCCATAAAAAGAGGGATAATAATTTAGTGACAAAATAGCGAACTTTTGAAGGATGTGCGTTGTGGTACAGTGGATATCGACTCGGAACGAGAAACCGGGGAGCCGAGTTCGAATTCCAGTTGAATCCATTGTATTCACTTACGCGCAAATACCCTTGGAAAAGGCATTAATCCGTCTCTTCCTTCCAGATATGGGTTAAATAGCAGGACAGATTGGGTTCTATAGCCTTGGTCGGCAACCAGTCTACCGCAGAAAGCAATGGCAACCTACTGCGGGATAATCTTCTGCCCAGTCAGTCATGTCACTTTCGAGACATGATCGCCCAAGCGTGTATCACGTATGGCACTTAACTGACTGACTGAATATAATAACTGGAAAAATAATTAAAACTTCTACTGGGCATAAAGTGGTAGATCGATTTTCTATTGTTTTGAAGTAATAAACTGATCCCCCACTTATTACTACTTAATATAATGCATCTCTTTCTTCTCTAGCTATGAGTCAAATAACAGGACATATTGGGTTCTATAACCCTGGCAACCAGTCTACCGCAGAAACCAATGGCAACCTACTCCGGGATAATCTTTCGAGACATGATCGCCCAAGCGTGTATCACGTATGGCACTTAACTGACTGAAACAGAAGCTTTTTGCATAGAACTAATAGAAAATCAGCGAGGAAGAAGATTTGTTATTTTTCTCTGAAAACAACTGGTTCATTTTCTGTATATAACCAACTAAGCATTCGGCAACATTACGAAGAAAGCGTCGGTTTCTGTTAGAACAACGAAGACAGCAAAGAGTAAACTAAGTATTAAGATGGATGATAACTTAAAAACAGGAAGTACTGATACCAGTGTGCCATACTAAATCGGGCTTAGTAACCAAATACGAGAATGACAAATTTGACTTCCTTTTTACTTTAACTGCAGTACCTTAAACTTGGAATGTGACAACAAAACATTGCTGATGCAATAGTCTCGTGCTTAACCCCAGATTCTAATGTACAGTGCTCATCAAAATTTATTCTACCGATCCCCCATGTTATTGCATCGCAATGTTCATAGTAATAATCTTATAAAATACGAATTTTATTATAAAGAAGAAAGAAATTACTGGAAAGTAATTGAAATTCCTCTGAAGAGAGCTGAATGTGTAATGCTCCTCATGCCAATGACATTTCTACTGAGCTTCTCTACGGCATTAATGTGTTCCTCTCGAATTTACATTTATATTTGGGGTCATCACGAGAGAATATGAACCGTTTCGGGGCCTTCCTCTCAAAGTTTTCACTTGCACACCGCCCCCTCACTGATATCAGGCCACATTGTAACGATATACTAGTGTGTTATAGATATACTAGTTCAAATATCTAACGGTGAAATTAGAGAAAAAAAAGATAAAACAAAAACGGCAAATCTTGCGTTCTGAGAATGTAACCTAATTATGTAATTATGTACAACTAGCAGAATAGCCAGGCGTTGCTCGGCTGTAATGAAAGCTTTAAAACTCATCCATGGGCCTGGAGCTCAGACTCAGTCTAAAGAATATTTGTGTGAAGTTTGGTGTGAATCGGATAAAAATTGTGGATTTGTATAAAGGATGTACAGACAGATAAACAGACACACACACAAATATCTTACATTATATATATATATATATATATATATATATATATATATATCATTGATTTTCTGCACTATTGTAAGAACTGCAACCTTGAAACTTCTGAATATCGTTTCTTGTGTTTTTGTCTATTAGTGTATCAAATTTGATTAAAATCGGACCACTCCACTCGATTGTTTTCGATTATCGATTTTCGATATTTATCGGGGGTACCTCGACACAAAACCTAGCTAAGAAGACTTGCAGACGCTTATAGTACAACTGTGTACATTTTCAAGAAAATTGGATCAGCCGTTTCGGAGTCTATAGGTAACGGATACACACACACAGACACACACAGACAAAGTTCCATTTATAAATAAGTTTAGATAACATCGGTCAACACGATATTTGGTACCGAGAAAAAAAAACACGCATTTTAGTCAATTTGTTGTTATCACTGCCCTCAACACACAAACCTGAAGATAGGTGATTTTCTAAGCGTAGTTTAGACGTCACACACAGCCGAAAGTAGGAGGTACCCAGTGTGGATCGAACTCACTACTCAGTTATAATGATTCTAGCGAAACGAGCTTGCTAACCATTACACCATGCCGAGGTGCCTGGTTCGGTGCTGCTGATTCCGAAAATGACCTTAGATTTTCATGATTAGCTACCTTTTTTTGCTGTCCTGATATTGCTCATTTTTGTAAAATATGATCATTTTACGATCTTAGCAGATCGTAACATTTAGTTAATAAAGGTCGTAGAAACCCATGATTTTTTTAGATAGACCAAACAATTTATGTTAGCCACCTAAAATAAACAATTTTAACAGTAAAAAAGTATTTTGAGTTTAAAAGTATTTAAATAGAATAATAATCGAATTTTTCTAATTTATGGCTAAAATTCGAATTAATTGATACAGGTTATACACTTTATCAGTAATATGCTTATATGAAAATTAATGTTAAATCTTTATATATTTTTTTTTAATCATCTCACCCCAAGCAAGGCATTCTACTGCCACTGTTGCGCAGGGGGTTACATAGGGGAAAGTGATGAAAAAGAGGGGTTAGTTATAGGAAATGTCAGGAGGAGAGTAATAGATGGATGAGGATACCGGGGATCGGGGTGGAGTAGATGGAAAAAGAGCTTGTGAGAATGGATGCGACTTAGTCTGATAGGAGATGTCTGTTGACCTTACATTTAAATTCCTGGAGATTGTAGCTGTCAGGGAAGCAAGTATATGGAAGGGAATTCCACAGTTGAGAAGTGCATGAAAAAAAGCTGTTAGAGTAGAAAATGCGGTTACATTTTATCAGTTTAACTGTAAAAAGGTGGGACCTAGTTGCTAATCTAGTAGCTCGTGTAAATTCATACATAGGGGGCACCAGTGATCTAAGTTCATTGGAGTAGAACCCGTGAAAGTAGTTAGGGAAAAGGCACAGGGAAGCCACGTCACGCCAGTGAGAGAGCGACTGCAGACGAGCTGCTAAGTTGGTATCAATCTTATTGCAGATATTCCGTTGGATTTTGTCAAGAACCCCGAGGTGAATAGCAGGGGCACCCGACCAGATGTGGCAGTTGTATTCAGTACACAGGCGGATGGTAGATTTATATATGTGCAGGATAGACTTAGACGGGAAAAACTTCCTGGCCCTGCACATTGAACCGACCTTCTTAGCAGTGGATTCAGCAATGGATTCGAAATAGTCATTCCACTTGAAGTCCGCTGAGAGTGTGAGGCCAAGGAGTGTTTCACTCTCAGAGAGGCTAGCCTGTTCCATGCGAGTGAGGGGTAGGAGCGATTGTAGATGTCTAGATAAATTTCCGGATAATTGCGGCGATGTGAGTAAGTGCAAAGAGAACGATTCCATCAGGATATCAAGACAATTAAAGAGCGGTACTTGAGATGATTGGACAAACAAATGATGGGTAACTACTGCTGGAGTATCAAAAGGGGCTTAAATAACATTGAAAATGACAATCAAGAAATAATGTTTTTAGATAGTTCTTTTTTTTTCAGAATCATATTGCCCCAAGCAAGGAATTTTATTGACATTTTATTGACATTGAGAAAGAGTGACAGGTTGTAGGGGTATCAGGAAGTGGGTAAGAGAAGGATGAGAATATTGATGCGAGTGAAGTGGATAGAGAGAGGATGTAGGTGAGTGAGATAGGAGATGACTATTGACTTTACATTTAAATTCTTGGAGATTGTAGCTGTCGGGAAAGCAAGTAAGCGGAAGGGAATTCCACAGGCGGGAAGTGCGAGAAAAGAAGCTAATAGAGTAGAATTTGCGTTTACAATTTATTGCTTTCACAGTAAAAGGGTGGGACTTAGTTGCTAATCTTGTGGCTCGAGTAAATTTATATATAGGGGCACCGGTGAGCTACGTTAATCGGAGAAAGTATCGGAGAACCGTGAAAGTATTTGTAGAAGAGACACAGGGAAGCTACATTGCGCCGGTGAGAAAGTGACTGTATCAAAGCTGCCAAGTCGTGATCGATCACGTTACAGATTCTCCTTTGTCAAGGACCCCTAGGTGGATAGCAGAAGCACCCGCTTAGATATGGTAGCAGTATTCAATACACGGGCGGATGGTAGATTTATATATATGCAGGATTGTTTCAGGCGGAAAATAACTTCCTGTCCCGACACAGAGAACAGACTTTCTTAGTAGTGGATTTAGCTATGGATTCTATATAGTCATTCCACATGAGGTCTGTTGTGAGAGTTAAGCCGAGGAGGCGATGTGTTTTACTTTCAGCGAGACTAGCTTGATCCATGCTAATGGCTGGTTAGGAACGATTGTCTGTGATGGTTAATAGATAGCACCTTTTTTTGGAAGCATTAAAATTCACAAGCCATTTCTTCTCCCAGTCAATTACAAATCGGAGGCTCCTCTTAAGTTCGACATCGAGATTTGCTTTGTCAGCCTCAGCAGATTTTTGAACGATGCGAGTTTATTTGATTTTTTCCAACAATTATTTGTTTTTTGAAAGGATTTTCAAATCAGTGTGTTTTGAGCAAAAAAAAAAAAAAAAAAATGTAAAAATTTCCTAACACTAATATTTTCTGCCCCTGTTGACTCAAGTTTCTTAACCAAAATTTAATACCTAAACTTATTTATAAATGGAACTTTGTCTCTGTGTGTATGTGTGTGTGTCTGTGTCCGTTACCTATAGACTCTGAAACGGCTGAACCGATTTTCTTGAAAATTTAGACAGCTGTACTAAGCGTCTGCTAGTGTTCTTAGGTAGGGTTTGTGTCGAGGTACCCCTAATAAATATCGAAAATCGATAATCGAAAAAATCGGGTTATAGAAGGAGTGGTCCGATTTTAATCAAATTTGATACACTCATAGACAAAGACAGAAGAAACGATATTCAGAAGTTTCAAGGTTGAAGTTCTTACAATAGTGCAGAAAATCGATAATATATACATATAAAAGGCAAGATGTTTGTGTGTGTGTCTCTTTATCTGCCTGTATGTCTGTATTTTTTTCAACCCCTTTTATTTTACTTTTTGCTTCGGATTTGGCTCTAAGTAGGTTGTTCTTAGTCTCAGCCATGATACCATTTACTCAGAGGACTTATTTAGCCTTCAAAATTCAGTTTACGACGAAAAGAACTTATTTGATATCGATAGCAGGAAATCAAAATTTGACTTACATCCATTCATTTTTCTTTCAATCTACGGTTTCGCTTTAACTTGAAACAACTATTGCTTTTTAGTCTTTCGTGCCAATCTCCAAAGAGTCTGAGCTCCAGGAGCATAGATTAGTTTTAAGGCTTTCATTACACACGAGCAACGCCGGGCTATACTGCTCGTGTGCTATAAAGGATTTTAAAAAATTCATAAAATAATCACAAAATTCTAGGGTCTTTCCTCTAAAATAATAGTTTGGTTTGGTTGTTTTGTTTTATGGATTATCAACCTCGGCGGCTCAGTTATTGCCAACTAAATTTTATTTATTTAGAACGGCTCATGTTTAAAGATAATAGACATTCATTGTTTCGTATATTTAACAGTATGTATTTAGAATATATATATATATATATATTCTAAACACACACACATATATATATAAGATATCTCAATCTAACATGCTTCATTTTAAAGTTTCTGAATGAACAACAACGAGACAGTTAACTAGTATATAGCGATTTGGGGGTTGATTATTACTGGTCGGATATGTTTCACTTCTTGGTTGGTCGGTTGTTTTGTTTTTATGGCATATCAAGTTCGGCGGGTCATTTATTGCCAACTAAATTTCATTTATTTATTGCTGGTAATACCTTTTTCTTTCAACAATTTATTGTTTTCATATAAGTTTTGTGTCTAGTAATATTTTTTTCGAGTATCAAGATTCATTGGGATTTGTTTTTAAGAACAGGGTCCCCATGTCCTACCCTTGTTATTTAACCCATAACTGGAGGAAAAAGACGGATTAATACCTTTCCCAAGGGTACCAGTGCTTAAGTGAATGCAGGGTATTCAACTGGAATTCGAACTCGGTTCACCGATTTCTCTTTCTGAGCCGATATCAACTGCACCAGAACGCACATACGTCACAAAACGCTTACAGCACCTGGTATTCCCAAGCGGTTACCCATCTAAGTACTGACCAGGCTCAACGTTGCTTAACTTCGGCGATCGAGCGAGAACCGGTGTATTCAACGTGATATGGCCGTAAGCCTCTCTAAATAATAATATAAACTTATTGACGGTAAAAATTTTTTTGAGCAATATTGTCATTGGTCTATATGTATACAGAAAGCAAATGAAAAAAATGTTTTTTCTCCAAAATGAGGCAAAATGTACAGCAAAATTAACTAAACAAACAAAATTAAGCTCATTTTCAGATACAGCAACCTCAAATGAACTAAAAAATATTTGGTGTCTCGACACCATTTCAAATTTCTTTTTGTTGACTAGTGTTACGTTAGGTCAATATTTTGCCCTCACCATATATTTTGCAAGTACATTTTTAGTACCCTAAAGATTTACTTACGGCCATATCACGTTGAATACTCCGGTTCTCGTTCGATCACCGAAGTTAAGCAACGTTGAGCCTGGTCAATACTTAAACGAGTGACGTTTAAAAGTTTAGTTACGGATGTGCGTTGTGGTGCAGTGGACTTCGGCTCGGAAAGAGAAATCGGTGAGCCGAGTTCGAATTCCAATTGAATGCCCTGCATTTACTTACTTGGTAAAAGTATCAATCCGTCCCTTTAATCCAATTATGGGTTAATAAGAGGGTAGAACTTGGGACCCTGCCCTTAAACAAATCCCAATGAATCTTCCTCCATCGGGGAGGAAGCTGGCTCAACCCTCCCAGGGTGAATGCAGCTTATAGATATATATAAAGATTTGCGACGAAATATAAGAAAATATGATTTTTAAATACTCAGATTATAGAATAATTTCTTTGTAACCGGCTAAATCCAGTTCTTGGAAAAGAACCTTTCTTCCACCCCCACCTCTTGTCTGGTCTTTGATTGCAGGCCATACAAAGGCTGTCTTCTGAAGTGCAAGTAACCTTGATAATATTCAAAGCACAAGCGCCTACTCCTTTTTCATGTATCCACACCTGAAGTAGCTTACAACAGTTTTTAGTTTCTTTGTGCGCGCCAGCACATAGCGTCGGCACTTGGATTTTAGTTTTTAAAGAAGTCGGACGTCAACACACTGGACTCAACTGTTTTGCTGTCTTATAGAAAATTTAGTGTCACCAAGTCATCTAAATTTCCTGAAGAATTCTGAGTGTTATTCTTAAGTTCAAGTCATCTATATTTCCTGTGATTCGTCCGCCTGAAATATTCACCATCATCGAAGAATTGCACTGTGTTGTTCAAATAATTACTAAAGAACATTTTTCTTTTTGTGTTCTATTTCTAGTACTTTATTAGGTTTAGGGTAAGGCAGGTTTAGGGTTAGGGTTAGTGTTAGGGTTAGTGTTAGGGTATGGGTTAGGGTTAGGGTTAGTGTTAGTGTTAGCATTAAGGGAGGTTTAGGGTTAGGGTTATGTTTAGCGTTAGTGTTTGTGTTGGTGTTAGGGTTAGGGTTGGCTTTATGGTTAGGGTTAGCGTTGGGGTGTTAGGGTTAGTGTTAGGGTTAGTGTTGGGGCTAAAGTTAGGATTAGGTTTAGGGTTAAGGGTTAGGGTTAGGGTTAGTGCAGGGTTACTGTTAGGGTAAGGCTTAAGTTTAGGGTTAGTTTTAGTGTTGGGTTAGGTTTAGCGTTAAAGATATGGTTAAGGTTAGAGTTACGGTTAGGACTAAGTTTAGGGTTAGGTTTAGGGTTATGTTTGGGTTGGGGTGTGGGTTTGTGTTAGGGTAGGGCAGGTTTAGAGTTTGTGGTTAGGGTTAGAGTAGGGTTAATGGTTAAAGTTAGGCTTAGGGTTAGGGTTAGTGCAGAGTTACAGTTAGGGTTAGGCTTAAGTTTTGGGTTAGGTTTAGTGTTGGGGTTAGCGTTAGGGTTAGGGTTATGGCTAGTCTTAGGGTTAGGGTTAGAATTAGTGCTAGGGTAGGGTTTAGCGATAGGTTTAGGGTTGGGTGTTAGGATTAAAGTTAGGTAAAAATCAGGTTTAGGGTTAGTGTAGTGTTACTGTTAGGGCAAGTCTTAAGGTTAGGGTTAAGTTTTGGTTTAGTGTTAGGGTTAGTGTTTGGGTTAAGCTTAGTGTTAGGGTTAGAGTAAGAGTTAGAGTTAGGTTTAGGTTTAGGATTAGTGTTAGGATTAGTGTTGGGTTATAGTAAGGGCTAGTGTTAGTGCACGGTTAGGTTTACCTTAAGTGTTAGGGCTGTGGTTACGGTTAGGGTTGGGTTTAGGATTAGGGTTAGCTTTAGGGTTTTGGTTAGGGTTAGGGTTAGGGCAAGGCTACAGTTAGGGTTAGGCATAAGGTTCAGGTTAGGTTTAATGTTGGGATTAGTGTTAGGGTTAAGGTAGTGTTAGGGTTAGTGTTAGGGTTAGGGTTGGGGTTAGTGTTAGCGTTAGGGTTAGTTTAGGGCAGGGTTAGTTTAGGGTTACGTTTAGTGTTAGTGTTAGGGTTGGGGTTAGGTTTAGTGTTACGGTAGGGAAGATTTAGGGTTAGGGTTAAGTTTATGGTTAGTGTTTGGGTTAGAGTTAGGGCAGGGCTAAGTTTACGTTTAGGGTTGGTTTTAGGGTAAGAGCTAGTGTTAGGGCGCGGTTAGGTTTACCTCAAGTTTCAGGGTTATGGTTAGGGTTAGGGTTAGGGTTGGGTTTAGGGTTGGCTATAGGGTTGGGGTTAGGGTTAGGGCAACGAGGCCGAATTAATAAAACATTAGCCAACGCTCCTTCAGTTACTCTGCCACTAGTGCGCAGGGGGTTACAGGAGAGGAAAGCGAAAAGAAAGATGAACAAGATACGGGGGGTGGCGTCCGGGGAAAGAACAAGAGAAAGATGAGAATTAAGGGGATAAAAGATGGCAATTGACGTTGCATTTAAACTTTTGGAGATTGTAGCTATCATGGAAGAAAATGCACGGAAGGTGGTAAGTGATAGAAAATAAACTAAAACTATAGAAAAGGCGGTTACATTTGACGTTCTTTACTGTAAAAGGGTGGGACCTAATTGCCAATTCAGTGGCACAATGAATTCGGATAGAGGGTGCAGCAGGGATATAAGCTCGTCTTTTTTCACAAAAATGTTCAATGAGAGATATCATGAAATCATTTTTGATTTTAGGTCTCTGGTTGGGACCGGAAAGAAATGTGTATACAACAGAAAATTAAGAAAATACTATTACTACTACTACTACTACGACTACGAATAATAACAATGGTTTCAACCTATAATAATTTGCATATTGAAAGTATGATTGAATGAATTCGAGATTCGCAGGTGAAGCGATTGTGCCTTTAGGTCACGCCAGCTCTGAGGTTAACGAAAGTAGTTTAAATCTGTATCCAAATTTTATGGCCTCAACTTCAATATTAAGTACATATTGTGAGAATTCAAAGCACGGCCACGGATATCAAAGCAACGTGTGAACCATCTTCTTCTTCTATGTGCCTTGTCCCTTCAGGACGTAGGCGATCATGGCCTTCAACGTTTCCCTATTCCTGGTGGCTCTGAGCACGCCTTCTTCTATTACACCATGCAATCCTCGTTGCGTCACCCACCTGCTCAGGCCCTTCAAATATGTTATCTGCTGTATTCCTCTGTCTCTTTTTTCCTCTATCTGGCCTGTTAGTATCAGGTTCTACAAGCCCCCCTTCATCGTTGCATGTCCCAGGAAATTCAGCTATCTTCTGTAGAACCACATCTCAGTTGCTTCAAGTTTTTCCTTCATCTTTGAAGATATTGTCCAACATTGACTGCCATATTGAATAACCGACATCACATAGCAATCCAGTAATCTCTTCTTTGTTTGTAGCGAAAAGAGAAAACATGCGGCAAGTGCTTTCTTCTTCTTTTATCGTCCGTGTCCCTTAGAGACGTAGGCGATTATAGCCTTCCACGTTTTCCTATATATGTAGCTTTTGACATCTCTTTTTTTGTTCTTCTTCTATGTACCGTCTCCCTTCAGGATGTAGGCAATCATGGCTTTCCACGTCTCCCTATTCCTGGTGGCTCTTAGCACGCCTTCTCCTGTTACACCAGGCAACCCTCGTTCCATCATCCACCTGATTAGATCCTTCAAATATATATTCCGTTGCTTTCCCCATGTCTCTTTTTCCCTCTACCTGGCCAGTTAGTATCAGGTTCTCCAAGCTCTCCTTCCTCATTGCATGTCCCAGGAACTTCAGCTGTCTCTTCCTGATGCTCAGTATTAATTTCCTTTTCGTTTCCATTCTTTCCAAAACCTCATCATTGCTCTCATGCTCGATCCATGATACCCGCAGCATCCTTCTTCTTTAGAACCACATCTCAGTTGCTTCAAGTTTTCCCTTCATCTTTGATGGTATTGTCCAGCATTCCTTGCCATATTGACCATCTACCTCTCTTGAATAAGTAATATGTTCGAACGGATGCGTTCACTAAGTTCCCGAAGAAGGACGGAAGAAGTTCCTTTGGAATTTGTCTTTTTTTATAATCCATTTAAAAGAATCTAAATCCTGTTAAAAAGAAGAATGCAAAAGTAATAAACAAACATCTATTTACATGAAAGATTCAATACTTGCGATGAATAGAGGACGTTTTAATGAATGTGTGAAAAAACGTAAGAACTTATTTTGGTCTTTCTATATATTTATCTGAAACTGTTCATTATCTATCTATCTATCTATCTATCTATCTATCTATCTGAAACTTTTCATATCTATCTATCTATCTATCTATCTATCTATCTATCTATCTATCTATCTATCTATCTATCTATCTATCTATCTATCTATCTATCTATCTATCTATCTATCTATCTATCTCATCCTGTCTATCTATCTATCTATCTATCTATCTATCTATCTATCTATCTATCTATCTATCTATCTCAGCCTGCTCATATCTATCTATCTATCTATCTATCTATCTATCTATCTATCTATCTATCTCATCCTATCTATCTATCTATCTATCTATCTATCTATCTATCTATCTATCTATCTATCTATCTATCTATCTATCTATCTATTTATCTGAGTCTACCCATATCTCTGAGCCAATCTCTACATGTGACTGTGTTTTCGTTGTGATTATAATATTGTAAACTCAATATTACTGAGACAGACAGAAACTGGGCAAAATAAATAAAAAGTGATTTAAATTCATCTTTCTCGTCCGGGTCATTTGTAATTTCAATGTAATTATGAAAAATTGTCAATTATGAATGTCGTTTCTCCAGGTCAACTGCTGACAATAATTGCGGAAAGAGGCTATCATATCTGTCATCCAGGTATTCAACACAAGCTTAAAATTTACGATGTCTTTGGACACTTTTTTTAAATTTTTTTCTTATCAAATCGTAAAATCAAAAGTATTTAAAATTTTCCTATCAAATTACAAAATCAAAAGTAATAGAGCTTTTTCTTATCAAATCGTAAATTAAAAAGTATTTAAAATTTTTTCCCTATATGTTGTGGATTCCGAGTGAGAAATGCCGACTCTGACAACTGTTCTCTCAATGGCAGGAGCATATGTACATTCACTCGAGTCCATTATCATATACAAAAGGGGAGATCCTGCAACACTATCAAATTGTAAAATCAAAAGTATTTTGAGCAACCAATTTTTTATATATTTCCGTAATAATGTGTGTGTCCCTCTAGAGCTCCATCTTTTACTCCTTTCTCGATAGTATGTCTGATCAGTTCGAAAAGGTCAAAATGACAGCCAATGTTTAAAATGACTTCAAGTTTTTTTTTTAACTGGGGGAAAAAGATGGCTTGTTAATTTTAACGCTCCAAACTAAACCTCTCTCCATTAATCATGTGAGAGACCACGATAAGGACTATACTGAATCTACTGCTAGGCTAGCTGCTAAGAAAGCCGGTCCACTGTGTCGTGCAAAACAATTTTTCTCTCCAAAAGTCGAACACGCAGAGCTATAAGTGTACATATCCGTCCATTGTTAGAATATGGCTGCCACATATGGTCTGCTGCTCCTGTTATTTAGCTTGAACGCTTTGATAAAATCGAAAGAAGAATTTTGACGCATGAATTTATTTTTGTGTGGCTTTTGTAATAAACACTTCTTTTTTAAAAACAAAACAAAATAAATGACTACGTAACAGTAAATATATGAGAAAAAATAACAACACCTAAGATATAAACACCCTTCAAAATATAAACACCCTTCAAAATGGCAATAGAAGTGGCCGAATGTGCTTGGGATGATAACAGTTATGAACAATTTTTATATTTATTTTTATCTCCAACAAAACGGAAAAATGTTACAATGCTGGAAACTCTTACTAGTCGGCCGTATTATATATATATATATATATATATATATATATATATGCACCCTTTTACAGTGAAACCGATAAAATGCAACCGTAACTTCTCCAATAGTTTCTTTCCTCGCACTTCCCGACTGTGGAATTCCCTTCCACATCATTGCTTCCCCGACGGCTACAATCTCCAGGAGTTTAAATGTAAGGTCAATAGACACCTCCTAACACACTAACCTGCTCCTATTCTATCAAACACTCTTCCCATCTGCCCAACCCTCATCCTCGCTATCCTTACTCATCTGTCACCTTCCTCCTCACATTCCCTATGTCTAACAACTCCTCCACTTTACCTTCCCCTATGTAGCCCCATGCGCAATAGTGGCAGTGGAATGCCTTGCTTGGGGTGAGATGATTAAAAAAACATGTATATATATATGAATGTATGTTTGTATATATATATATGATCTAATTTCCGTAACATGTTTACATTTGTTGACATTACGATACATTTCAGAGCAGAGATGGCTATTACGATGAATTCGAAAATTGTGTTATAGGCTTAGTTTGACTTCGTTTACATTGATTGTCATTCGTGGTTGAGAGGTCTAATACGCGCCAGATCATATGGTGGGTTTCCCTATGTGGATAGAGGTCGCAGATTCGACACATTTTCGTAAGAACAATTTATCGCAAATAATCAGGCCTGTAGAAATAAATATATAATACTGTTTGATTATAAAACAATATCTACGTAAATACGAGTATCCATAAAAAATAATGACCAAACAAATAATTTCATATATATATATATATATATATATATATATATATATATATAAAATATATATATATATATATATATATACATATTTATATATATATATATATATATATATATATATATATATATATATATATATATATATATATATATATATATATATATATATATATATATATATATATAGTTTTATATATATATATATATATATATGTATTTATCTGCACTTTCATTTTTATTTTTAAATATATATATATATGTATATATTCATATATTTTCATTTTTATTTTTATTCAAATTTGCTTATCTACAAGTCTTTTCATCGGTCAGTTGGTTATATATATATATATATATATATAAATATATATATATATATATATATATATATATATATATATATATAATGAACAGATCATATAAAGTGGTTATAGATTATGCGCCATATTGTTTGTCAGGGAGAAGGGTGTGAGATGTGAGATGACTATTTCAGCATTGATCCCTTGCCAAAATCCCCAAATCCCGTGCCAAATCCCTCAAATCCCGTGCCAAAATCCCCAAATCCCGTGCCAAATCCCTCAAATCCCGTGCCAAAATCCCCAAATCCCGTGCCAAAATCCCTCAAATCCCGTGCCAAAATCCCCAAATCCCGTGCCAAATCCCTCAAATCTCGTGCCAAAATCCCCAAATCCCGTGCCAAATCCCTCAAATCCCGTGCCAAATCCCTCAAATCCCGTGCCAAATCCCTCAAATCCCGTGCCAAAATGGTAAGAAGCTAATAGAGTGATAATCAGATGGGTCAACGGGCTCCATAGCATTCTTAAAAACTCTTAAAACGGAAATAACAATAGAGAATTTGCGATAAACAAAAAAGC
The DNA here is from genome assembly GCA_037127315.1 of Ascarosepion bandense. NCBI lineage: Eukaryota > Metazoa > Mollusca > Cephalopoda > Sepiida > Sepiidae > Ascarosepion > Ascarosepion bandense. The sequence continues at coordinate 1,100,003 of JBBBDQ010000482.1, forward strand.
AGGAAGCATCAAGGCAGTAGTTATAGCGATTAGAGAGGACATCAGAGAGTTCAGGGGCACTTTTTTTTGAAGACAATGTCTGAAAATTCATCATCTTTGCTTGCCTTATGAGCGTCAATTTTAGAAATTAACTTAGTGAACAGAGAAAGTGTTATAAATATGTTATTCAGTAGAGCCTCAGTTCCATGTAGAAAACTTTGTGTAGGTACTCCAGACAATGATTAAATATGTGTGTCATTTACACATTTACAGTGATTGAATTAGTGTGTCATTTTGATGATTGAATAAGTGTGTCATTTACAGTGATTGAACAAGTGTGTCATTTACAGTGATTGAATTAGTGTGTCATTTACCATTGATTGAATAGGCTAACCATTTGATTGATTGAATTAGTGTGTCATTTACAGTCGATTGAATAAGTGTGTCATTTACAGTGATTGAATTAGTGTGTCATTTACAGTGATTGAATTAATTGTGTCATTTACAGTGATTGAATAAGTGTGTCATTTACAGTGATTGAATTAGTGTGTCATTTACAGTGATTGAATAAGTGTGTCATTTACAGTGATTGAATAAAGTGTCATTACCTGATGATTGAATTAGTGTGTCATTTTCAGTGATTGAATAAATTATTAGTATTTACGGTGATTGAATTAGTGTGTCATTTACAGTGATTGAATATGATGTGTCATTTACAGTGATTGAATTAGTGTGTCATTTACAGTGATTGAATAAGTGTGTCATTTACAGTGATTGAATTAGTGCTGTCATTTACAGTGATTGAATAAGTGTGTCATTTACAGTGATTGAATTAGTGTGTCATTTACAGTGATTGAATAAGTGTGTCATTTACAGTGATTGAATTAGTGTGTCATTTACAGTGATTGAATTAGTGTGTCATTGCAAGTGATTGAATAAGTGTGTCATTTACAGTGATTGTGGCAGATTAGTGTGTCATTTACAGTGATTGAATAAGTGTGTCATTTACAGTGATTGAATTAGTGTGTCATTTACAGTGATTTGAATAAGTGTCATTTTAGTGATTGAATTAGTGTGTCATTTACAGTGATTGAATTAGTGTGTCATTTACAGTGATTGAATAAGTGTGTCATTTCCACAGTGATTAGATTAGTGTATTAATTACAAATGATTGAATAATTGTGTCATTTACACAATTGATTGAATAAGTGTGTTTACAGTGATTGAATTAGTGTGTCATTTACAGTGAATTGAATGAGTGTGTCATTTACAGTGATTACAAGATTAGTGTGTCATTTACAGTGATTGAATAAGTGTGTCATTTACAGTGATTGAATTAGTGTGTCATTTACAGTGATTGAATTAGTGTGTCATTTACAGTGATTGAATAAGTGTGTCATTTACAGTGATTGAATTAGTGTGTCATTTACAGTGATTGAATAAGTGTGTCATTTACAGTGATTGAATTAGTGTGTCATTTACAGTGATTGAATTAGTGTGTCATTTACAGTAGTTGAATAAGTGTCAATATTCACAGTGATTGAATTAGTGTGTCATTTTTGGTGATTGAATAAGTGTGTCATTTACAGTGATTGAATTAGTGTGTCATTTACAGTGATTGAATAAGTGTGTCATTTACAGTGATTGAATTAGTGTGTCATTTACAGTGATTGAATTAGTGTGTCATTTACAGTGATTGAATAAGTGTGTCATTTACATTGATTGAATTAGTGTGTCATTTCTGATGATTGGAACAAGTGTATCATTTTACATTGATGAATTAGTGTGTCATTTACAGTGATTGAATTAATTATGTCATTTACAGTGATTGAATAAATTGTCATTTACAGTGATTGAATTAGTGTATTATTTTACAGTGATTGAATAAGTGTGTCATTTACAGTGATTGAATTAGTGTGTCATTTACAGTAAATTGAATAAGTGTGTCATTTACAGTGATTGAATTAGTGTGTCATTTCCCAGTGATTGAATTAGTGTGTCATTTACAGTGATTGAATAAGTGTGTCATTTACAGTGATTGAATTAGTGTGTCATTTACAGTGATTGAATAGGTATGTCATTTACAGTGATTGAATTAGTATGTCATTTACAGTGATTGAATAAGTGTGTCATTTACAGTGATTGAATTAGTGTCATTTACAGTGATTGAATTAGTGTGTCATTTACAGTGATTGAATAAGTGTGTCATTTACAGTGATTGAATTTAGTGTGTCATTTACAGTGATTGAATCATGATGTGTCATTTACAGTGATTAGATTAATTGTGTCATTTACAGTGATTAGATGATATGCATTTGATGGAGATGAATAGTGTGTCATTTACAGTGATTCGAATTAGTGTGTCATTTACAGTGATTGAATAAATTATGTCATTTACAGTGATTGAATTATTATGTCATTTTCAGTGATTGAATAAATTGTCATTTACGGTGATTGAATTAGTGTGTCATTTACAGTGATTGGTCATTATTGTCATTTACAAGTGATTGAATAAGTGTGTCATTTACAGTGATTGAATTAGTGTGTCATTTACAGTGATTGAATAAGTGTGTCATTTACAGTGATTGAATTAGTGTGTCATTTACAGTGATTGAATTAGTGTGTCATTTACAGTGATTGAATAAGTGTGTCATTTGGTGATTGAATTGAGTGTGTCATTTACAGTGATTGAATTAGTGTGTCATTTACAGTGATTGAATAAGTGTGTCGTTTACAGGTGATTGAATTAGTGTGTAATATTCTACAGTGATTGAATAAGTGTGTCATTTACAGTGATTGAATTAGTGTGTCATTTACAGTGATTGAATTAGTGTGTCATTTACGAGTGATTGAATAAGTGTGTCATTTACAGTGATTGAATTGGTGTGTCATTTACAGTGATTGAATAAGTGTGTCATTTACAGTGATTGAATTCGTGTGTCATTTACAGTAGATTGAATTAGTGTGTCATTTACCCAGTGATTGAATAAGGGTATGTCATTTAATCAGATTGAATTAGTGTGTCATTTACAGTGATTGAATAAGTGTGTCATTTACAGTGATTGAATTAGTGTGTCATTTACAGTGATTGAATAAGTGTATCATTACAGTGATTGAATTAGTGTATCATTACAGTGATTGAATTAGTGTTATGTTTACAGTGATTGAATAAGTGTGTCATTTACAGTGATTGAATTAGTGTGTGTTACAGTGATTGAATAAGTGTGTCATTTACAGTGATTGAATTAGTGTGTCATTTACAGTGATTAATTGATGTGTCATTTACAGTGATTGAATAAGTGTCATTTACAGTGATTGAATTAGTGTGTCATTTACAAGTGATTGAATAAGTGTGTCATTTACAGTGATTGAATTAGTGTGTCATTTACAGTGATTGAATAAATTGTCATTACAGTGATTGAATTGGTGTGTCATTTGATGATTGAATTAGTGTGTCATTTACAGTGATTGAATAAGTGTGTCATTTACAGTGATTGAATTAGTGTGTCATTTAGAGTGATTGAATAAGTGTGTCATTTACAGTGATTGAATTAGTGTGTCTTCACAGTAGTTGAATTAGTGTGTCATTTGGTGATTGAATAAAGGTGTCATTTACATTGATTGAATTGGTATGCATTTACGATTGAATTAGTGTGTCATTTACAGTGATTGAATAAGTGTGTCATTTACAGTGATTGAATTAATTGTGTCATTTACAGTGATTGAATAAGTGTGTCATTTACAGTGATTGAATTAGTGTATCATTTACAGTAGATTGAATTAGTGTAGTAAATTTTACGGTGATTGAATAAGTGTGTCATTTACAGTGATTGAATTAGTGTGTCATTTACAGTGATTGAATAAGTGTGTCATTTACAGTGATTGAATTAGTGTGTCATTTACCGTGAATTGAATAAGTGTGTCATTTACAGTGATTGAATTAGTGTGTCATTTACGAGTGATTGAATTAGTGTATCGTTGGTATTGAATACTGTTAATGTCATTTACAGTTGAATTAGTGTGTCATTTACAGTGATTGAATAAGTGTGTCATTTACAGTGATTGAATTAGTGTGTCATTTACAGTGATTGAATTAGTGTGTCATTTACAGTGATTGAATAAGTGTGTGTTTACAGTGATTGAATTAGTGTGTCATTTACAGTGATTGAATAAGTGACAATAGCCTTTTGATCGATTGAATAAGTGTGTCATTTACAGTGATTGAATTAGTGTGTCATTTACAGTGATTGAATTAGTGTGTCATTTACAGTGATTGAATTAGTGTGTCATTTACAGTGATTGAATAAGTGTGTCATTTACAGTGATTGAATTAGTGTGTCATTTACAGTGATTGAATAAGTGTGTCATTTACAGTGATTGAATTAGTGTGTCATTTTTAAGTGATTGAATTAGTGTGTCATTTACAGTGATTGAATAAGTGTGTCATTTACAGTGATTGAATTAGTGTGTCATTTACAGTGATTGAATAAGTGTTATATTTACAGTGATTGAATAAGTGTGTCATTTACAGTGATTAGCAGATAAAGTGTGTCATTTACAGTGATTGAATTAGTGTGTCATTTACAGTGATTGAATAAGTGTGTCATTTACAGTAAATTGAATTAGTGTGTCATTTACAGTGATTGAATAAGTGTGTCATTTGCAGTGATTGAATAAGTGTGTCATTTACAGTGATTGAATTAGTGTGTCATTTACAGTGATTGAATAAGTGTGTCATTTACAGTGATTGAATTAATTATTAATAAATTTTACAGTGATTGGATAAGTGTGTCATTTACAGTGATTGAATTAGTGTGTCATTTACAGTGATTGAATTAGTGTGTATTTACAGTGATTGAATAAGTGTGTCATTTACAGTGGTTGAATTAGTGTGTCATTTACAGTGATTGAATAAGTGTGTCATTTACAGTGGTTGAATTAGTGTGTCATTTACAGTGATTGAATTAGTGTGTCATTTACAGTGATTGAATAAGTGTGTGTCATTTACAGTGATTAGTTAGTGTGTCATTTACAGTGATTGAATAAGTGTGTAATTTACAGTGATTGAATAAGTGTGTCATTTACAGTGATTGAATTAGTGCGTCATTTACAGTGATTGAATTAGTGTGTCATTTACAGTGATTGAATTAGTGTGTCATTTACAGTGATTGAATAAGTGTGTCATTTACAGTGATTGAATTAGTGTGTCATTTACAGTGATTGAATAAGTGTGTCATTTACAGTGATTGAATTAGTGTGTCATTTACAGTGATTGAATTAGTGTGTCATTTACAGTGATTGAATAAGTGTGTCATTTACAGTGATTGAATTAGTGTGTCATTTACAGTGATTGAATAAGTGTGTCATTTACAGTGATTGAATAAGTGTGTCATTTACAGTGATTGAATAAGTGTGTCATTTACAGTGATTGAATTAGTGTGTCATTTACAGTGATTGAATAAGTGTGTCATTTACAGTGATTGAATTAGTGTGTCATTTACAGTGATTGAATAAGTGTGTCATTTACAGTGATTGAATTAGTGTGTCATTTACAGTGATTGAATTAGTGTGTCATTTACAGTGATTGAATTAGTGTGTCATTTACAGTGATTGAATAAGTGTGTCATTTACAGTGATTGAATAAGTGTGTCATTTACAGTGATTGAATTAGTGTGTCATTTACAGTGATTGAATTAGTGTGTCATTTACAGTGATTGAATTAGTGTGTCATTTACAGTGATTGAATTAGTGTGTCATTTACAGTGATTGAATTAGTGTGTCATTTACAGTGATTGAATAAGTGTGTCATTTACAGTGATTGAATTAGTGTGTCATTTACAGTGATTGAATAAGTGTGTCATTTACAGTGATTGAATTAGTGTGTCATTTACAGTGATTGAATTAGTGTGTCATTTACAGTGATTGAATAAGTGTGTCATTTACAGTGATTGAATTAGTGTGTCATTTACAGTGATTGAATAAGTGTGTCATTTACAGTGATTGAATAAGTGTGTCATTTACAGTGATTGAATTAGTGTGTCATTTACAGTGATTGAATTAGTGTGTCATTTACAGTGATTGAATTAGTGTGTCATTTACAGTGATTGAATAAGTGTGTCATTTACAGTGATTGAATAAGTGTGTCACTTACAGTGATTGAATTAGTGTGTCATTTACAGTGATTGAATTAGTGTGTCATTTACAGTGATTGAATAAGTGTGTCATTTACAGTGATTGAATAAGTGTGTCATTTACAGTGATTGAATTAGTGTGTCATTTACAGTGATTGAATAAGTGTGTCATTTACACCAATTAAAGAAGTGTGTCATTGATACAGAATGAATAAGGATGTACTTTACAGCTATTGAATAACTGTGTTATTACAGCAATTGAATAAGTGTACCATTTACACGCATTAAATAATGTCATTTAAGCCACTCTTATAAATGTCTTATTAACAACAATTAAATAAGTGTGTCATTTACATAGATTGCAAAAAAAGCATTAATAACGATGATGTAAATAAGTGTGTGAATCGCACTGATTAAATAAATGTCACATTTACAAAAAATTAATGTGCCATTTACATCTATGAAATAGGTGTGTCATTTACACTGATTGAAAAAATGTGCCATATACGACAACTCAGTAAGTATTATTTATAACAAATTAATCAGCGTGGCATTTACACTGATTCAATAACTGTGTCATTTTCACCAATTGTGTATATGTTTCAATCACACGATTCAATAACTGAAATATCAATACCGATTAGATAAAGGTGGCATTTATAATGTCGTTTATATTGATTTAATAATGTATTATTGATTTAATAATGTCGTTTATATTGATTTAATAATGTATTATTGATTTAATAATGTCGTTTATATTGATTTAATAATGTATTATTGATTTAATAATGTCGTTTATATTGATTTAATAATGTATTATTGATTTAATAATGTCGTTTATATTGATTTAATAATGTATTATTGATTTAATAATGTCGTTTATATTGATTTAATAATGTATTATTGATTTAATAATGTCGTTTATATTGATTTAATAATGTATTATTGATTTAATAATGTCGTTTATATTGATTTAATAATGTATTATTGATTTAATAATGTCGTTTATATTGATTTAATAAGTGTCATACACACCGATTGAATTAGTGTGTCATTTACATAAATTCAATAAGTGTGTCATTTACACCAATCAAGTAAATGTTGAATTTAGATTGTGCCAATTACACCAATTAAATAAATTTGTCATTTTCACAGATTAAATAACTGTGTTATTTACAATGACTGGAGAAGTGTGTCATTCAAACTGATTGAATAAATGTGTCATTTACACCGATTATATTAAATGACACCGTGTGTCATTTATACTGATTATATAAGTGTGATATTTACTCTGATTCATTTGCAACTATTGAATAAATATGTTATTTACACATATTTACTGAATGTGATTGAATAAATGTATGTTGTACTCCAATGAAATAAATATGTTATTTACACTGATTAAATAAGTTTGTTATTTACAATAATTTGATATGTGCGTCAGTTACACTGACTAAACAAATGTTTAATTAAATAATTAATTAATTAAATAAATTTGTTTTTACAATTATTGAATAAATGATTCATTTGCACTGATTTAATATGTGCGTCATTTATGCTGATTGAATATGTGTGTCAATTTTCCCTGATTAAATAAATGTGTCATTTATATTGGATGAATAAGTGTGTCATTTACACTGATTAGATTTTCCCCTATTGAATAAGTGAATTACATCAAGTGAATAAGTGTCATTTCATCATCATGATCATTTATCCATTACACTCATATGGTGCAGCAGCATTTTTTTTTTTTTGCTATAACAAACTGTTTTTTACGGGGCAGGGTTGTTAGCCCTGCACCCAACCCACCAAACCTGGAGAACCGGTGGACTATTCTTGGTCCTTACGTTTACAGCATTCCCAAATGGTCACCAATTTAATTACTGGCCAGGCTCGATGTTGCTTAGTTTCGGTGATTGGACGGGAACCGGTGCATTCAACACGATATAGCCGTAGACAAGTGTCATTTACACCGATTTAATAAGTATTTAATTTACACCAATTAAGAATTACGTAAACCATATTATTATTACGTAAACCATATTATTATTACGTAAACCATATTAATGATGCATTTAATTTACAGTGAATCAATAATTTTTCCCTGCCGATTAAAGACATAATGTGTATTTTATATCAATTAAATAATTGATTTATATTGAATAAATGTGTAAATGTTAATGTATTTATTTAATAAGTGTGATTTTATATCAATTCAGCAAAAGATACAACCCAAAATGCCAAATACAGGTGGGGGATAACAGAATCAAACAAGTCCAAGAATTTAAGTACCTAGGAAGTGTTCTAACAGGAGATGGAAAGTGCGACACGGAGATCCGAAGGCGAATTGGCATGGCAAAGGACGCGTTCCAGAAGATGAGCAAAATACTAACACACAGGAAGATCTCAATAGAAACGAAGAAAAGAGTGCTAGACTGCTACGTGATGTCAGTTCATCGAAAATGAGGAAGAAACTGGAAGCGGCCGAAATGTGGTTCTACAGAAGGATGCTACGGATATCGTGGACTGAGCATACAAGCAACGACGAAGTGTTAGAAAGAATGGCAACAAAAGGAAATTGATGCTGAGCATCAGGAAGAGACAACTGAAGTTCCTGGGACATGCAATGAGGAAGGAGAGCCTGGAGAACCTGATACTGACTGGTCAGATAGAAGGAAGGAGAGACAGAGGAAGGCAGCGGATAACATATCTGCAGAGTCTGATCAGGTGGATGACGGAACGGGGGTTGCCAGGAGCAACAGGAGCAAACATACTAAGAGCCACAAGGGATAGGGAGACGTGGAGATCCATGATCGCCTACGTCCTGAAGGGACAGGGCATATAGAAGAAGAAGAAGAAGAATTCATACTGATTAATCTACGAGGGTCATTCAATAAATAATCTGAGTTTTTCGGTATAAGGACTTCTATTACAGACACAAGCTTACGTTTTTTTTTTCCCCCTTTAAATCTTTTTTAAATAGATTTAATATTTTTACAGATTGAAAAAAAAAACTTTGAGAGTTTTGGAGATTAGCAAAGATGGCCGACCAAGAAACATGTCCCAAAATTGAACAGAGGTCAGTAACCAAGTTTTTGGTTACTGAAGGGTGTATACCAGTTGAAATTCATAGGAGAATGTCAACTGTGTATGGTGCAACATATTTCAACCAAAAAATGCCTACAAGTGGGCTAAATTGTTTAAAGAAGGAAGGAGCAGTGTTGAGTATGAAAACAGGCCTGGGAGGCATACAGAAGTGAGATCTCCTGAGGTGATCGAATCAGTCAATGACCTCATTCAGTCTGACAGAAGGGTGACAGTGGATGACATTGCAAGGACTCTGAGCCTATCTGTTTGAACAGCATACAAAATTGTCCATGATGATCTTGTCTATTTGAAGGTAAGCTGCAAGGCCTTACACAGTAGCCCAAACGGTGCAGACCATTAGCGAGCTGGGCTGGGAACTGCTCCCTCATCCCCCTTACAGCCCAGACCTTGCCACTTCAGACTTTCACCTGTTTGGTCCCTTGAAAGCATTCACGAGAGCCACGAAGTTTGAAAGTGACGATGAAGTCAAAAGTGTCGTGAGCGATTGGTTGAGACTCCAGTCCAAAGATTTTTACCCTGAGGGAATACGGTTTGTTTGTTTGTTTCGAGGTTTAACGACCTATCAATTCTTATGGGACCATTTAAGGTCATAACCAATGATTTTGGGTAAGGTTATTTTACAACATACACCGATCAGCGAAGTTAAGCAACGTTGAGCCTGATCAGTACTTAGATGGGTGACCGCTTGGGAATACCAGGTGCTGTAAGCGTTTAGTGACGAATGTGCGAGCTTACGGTCCTATCACGTTGAATTCACCGGTTCTCGCTCGATCACCGAAGTTAAGCAACTTTGAGCCTGGTCAGTACTTAGATGGGTGACCGCTTGGGAATACCAGGTGCTGTAAGCGTTTAGCGACGGATGTGCGTTGTGGTGCAGTGGATATCGGCTCGGAAAGAGAACTCGGTAATCCGAGTTCGAATTCCAGTTGAATAACATGCATTCACTTAAGTACTGCTGCCCTTGGTAAAGGTAGTAATCCGTCCCTTCCCTCCAGTTATGGGTTAAATAACAAGGGCAGTACTCGGGGACACTGTCCTTAAACAAAAACAAATTCCAATGAATCTTGATACTCGAAAAGAAAAAATATTACTAGACACAAAACTTTTATAAAAAAAAACAACAATAAATTGTTGAAAGTAAAAGGTATTACCATGAATAAATAAATGACCCACCGAAATTGATATTCCAGAAAAACAAAACAACCAACCAACTCTCATATTATGTACCCTGTCCTTTCAGGACATAAGCGATCATGGCTTTCCACATCTCCCTATCCCTGGTGGCTCTTAGCACACCTTCTCCTGTTACACCATCCAACCCTCGTTCTATTATACACTAACACAAGCCCATTAATCGAGAAAATAAATGTATAGAAACTAGCATGGCGACAAAATTAGGGATCTGTTTATATATTGATTCCTAACAGTATAGCCCGGCGTTGCTCGGGTGTCATGAAAGCTTTGAAACTAATCCACGGTCTTGGAGCTCAGACTCTTTGGACGTTGGCACGAAAGACTAAAAAGCAATAGTTGTTTCCAGTTAAAGCGAAACCGTAGAATGAAATAAAAATGAATGAATGTAAATCAAATTTCCTGGTATCGATTTCAAATAATTTTTTTCGTCGTAAACTGAATTTAAAGGCTAAATAAGTCATCTGAGTAAATGGTATCATGGCTGAGACTAAAAACTACAATTATACCTACTTAGAGCCAAACCCGAAGCAAAAACTAAAATAAAAGGGTTGAAAGAAATACAGAAATACAGGCAGATAAACAGACACACACACAAACATCTTGCCTTATATATATATATATATATATATATATATATATATATATATTATCGATTTTCTGCACTATTGTAAGAACTACAAACCTTAAAACTTCTGAATATCGTTTCTTATGTCTTTGTCTACGAGTGTATCAAATTTGATTAAAATCGGACCACTCCTTCTATAAGCCGATTTTTTCGGGGGTACCTCGACACAAAATCTATCTAAGAACACTCGCAGACGCTTATAGTACAACTGTGTAAATTTTCAAGAAGATCGGTCCAACCGTTTCGGAGTGTATAGGTAACGGACACACACACACACACACACACACACACACACACACACACACACACACACACACACAAAGTTTACATTTATAAATAAGTTTATATTCAGATTTAGAGAAAAGACCAAAGAATTTTGTGATTATTTTCTTAATTTTTTAAATCCTTTATAGCACATAATAACTTTTGGTTCAGAAACTTGAGTCAACAGGGGTAGCAAAGATTAGTGTTGGGAAATTTTATCATTTATTTTGTTTCTTCAAAACACACTGATTTGAAAATACTTGCCAAAAATCAAATAATTGTTGGAAGTGAAAGTTTTCATCGTGGGAACGAAGAAAGTTGCCTGAAAAGAGGCGGATGACATTGGAAAATAAATAAATGAATGAAACTGTAAATAGAATATTTCACATAAAAAATGTCAAACTTAAGCTGACTAGGGGTTTACGGCCATATTACGTTGAAACATCGGTTCCCATGCTATCAAGCAACGTCGAGCTAGATCAGTACGAAGATTTAAAGGCTAAATAAGTGGTGCAGTGGATATCGGCTCAGAAAGAGAACTCGGTAAGCCGAGTTCGAATTCCAGTTGAATAACCTGCATTCACTTTACTGCTACCCTTGGTAAAGGTAGTAATCCGTCCCTTCCCTCCAGTTATGGGTTAAATAACAAGGGCAGGACTCGGGGACCCTGTCCTTAAACAAAAATGAATCCCAATGAATCTTTTCGAGTCTTAAGAATACCTTGTTCTGTAAGGTGGTGTAATGGATGATGGTTCGGAATGGTCAATGGAAGATCTGAACGCCAATTCCTGTTGGGTTCATTATATGAACAAATCAGAAAGGTATGAATCCAGCTCTTCTCTCACCAGCTATGGGTTAATAAGTAACACATGCATCACTAAATCATTATTATATCACATGAAAGTTCTATAAATATCCTGTCATAGGTTAATAGAAGAAGAATTAATGAACAACCTTATCTGAGTAAAAAGCTATATATCATCCTGGCTTCAGTGTAAACTAACGTCTCATTTTTTTTATCAGTTGTTACTTTGTATTATAATTAAAATTCGTAGTTTCATGATTTAAAATGAAAAGTTGGACATTTTGGACATATTTCAATAGAAATATTTGCTCTATTTCAATCGTCACGACTGACCCTCGAATCGAACATTTTATATAGCACACTGAATAGACTGTTCTAATTCCGTCGTCCATGGCCTTTTTGGGGGATATCTCAATATCAGTTATATGCGTTGTGCTTCAGTAGATATCGGCTCAGAACAAGAAATTGAAGAGGCGAGTTCGAATTCTAGTTGAATTCATTGCATTAACTTACGCGCAAATACCCTAGAGAAATGTATGAATCCGTCTTTTCCCTCCACCTGTGGGTTAAATAGCAGGAGAATTAGGGTTTCGTAGCTTTGGTTGGCAACGAATGTACCGCAGAAAGTAATGGCAACCTATTGCGGGAAAATCTTCTGTCCATTCAGTCATATATATTTTGAGACATGATCGCCCAAGCGTGTATCACGTATGGTATTTAATTAACTTACAGAGTAACTTAATTCTCAAAGTTTTGTTTCTTTTGTTGTGGATCAGCAATTACTCAGTAATTGTTGTAAAATTGATTCAGGATATAAAACGATTTCAAAGCTAGAAAAACAAGTGAGATATCTGTTCTGACAGTCACGGCTCCAGCCATCATCTTTCACGGCTCCAGCTCACCATCGACCGCCGCTCCAACTCACTATCGACCGTCGCTCCAACTCATCATCAACTGCCGCTCCAGCTCACCATCGACCGCCGCTCCAGCCAGTAGAAACGATATGCGATCATTCCGTCATTTTCAGAACAACACTACACAAATGTCTTTCATATTACAACGTTCTTCAGTGACTAAAAAAAACATCCTTTTCATGACAACGCTCTTCAACGTCTACCAAAACTGTACTTCTCAGAACAACACTTTGCTCACATTCTACATTTTTTGCCGAGTGCAAAATCCTAATTTTTGTTTATATACAGGGTGTCCAAAAAAAAAAAAAATGTAAACACATTTTAAATAATTGTAAACTCGGTGTTTATTATTTCAAAATATAAAAATATTTACAAGTATCATTTTACCTTCTTTTTTTTTTTCACTGCATTTTGACTATATTTTAAATAATTGTAAATAGCCAATAATTAAACTGTTTGTGTTTATATTGCAGATTCAATCCCTGAAAACACTAATGACAGCGAATGTGTATACATTTTTGGGGACACCCTGTATTTTTTTAAACTAAAATGAACTTGGCAATATATTATTTTACCCGAGTTTTTCTTACGTTCGTTATTGTCATCTGTCATTCTATTTATATCTTCGGCCCAACATTTTTTTTAATCATCTCACCCCAAGCAAAGCATTCTACTGCCACTGTTGCGCAGGGGGGTATATAGGGAAAAGTGATGAGAAAGAGTGACAGATTATAGAAAGTTTCAGGAAGCGGCTAAGAGAAGAATGAGTGGTCATAAAGTGAGGGATCAGTTTATATATTGATTGTAATGTAGAAATGATCCCCCATTTACATAGCGATGAGAAAGAGGGGTTAGTTATAGGAAATAATAGGAGGAGGGTAATAGACAGATGAGTATACTGAGGATGTGGGTGGAGTAGATGGAAAAAAGAGCTTGTGAGAATGGATGCGAGTTAGTGTGATAAGAGATGTCTATTGACCCTACATTTAAATACCTGGAGATTGTAGCTGTCAGGAAAGCAAGTAAACGGAAAGGAATTCCACAGGCGGGAAGTGCGTGAAAAGAAGCTGTTAGAGTAGAAATTGCGGTTAGAAATTGCCGTTTCACTGTAAAAGAGTGAGACCTAGTTGCTATTCTAGTAGCTCGTGTAAATTCATACCTAAGGGGGCAGCAGTGATTTAAATTCATTGGAGCAGAAACCGTGAATATATTTATAGAAGAGGCACAGGGAGGCCACGTCAAGCAAATGAGAGAGCGACTGTAGCCGAGCTGCTAAATCGGTATCGATATCATTGCAGATTCTCCGTTGGATTTTGTCAAGAACCCCGAGGTGAATAGCAGAGCACCCGACTAGATATGGCAGCAGTATTTAATACACGGGCGGATGGTAGATTTATATATGTGCAGGATGGACTCAGACGGGAACAGCTTCCTGGGACTGCACTGTGAACCGACATTCATGACAGCGGATTTAGCAATGGATTCGAAATAGTCATTCCACTTGAGGTCCGCTGAGAGTGTGAGGCCAAGGAGGCGTAGTGGTTTACTCTCAGGGAGGCTAGCCTGTTCCATGCTAATGGTTGGTAGGAGCGATTGTCTATGATGGTGAATAGATAGCAGTTTCGTTTTGGAAGCATTAAAATTTAAGAGCCATTTTTCCCCAGTCCACCACGGATTGAAGGTCCTTCTCAAGCTCGGCAGCGAGGTTCGCTTTGTCAACCTCAGCAGATTTTTGATCGAGGCGAGAGTACCAATCGCAAAAATAGATAACGGAAAAACATGACAATTCAGCAAATGTTTGCGTAATCTGAGACGTATTTGTAAGGATCTGTTACGAAATTCGATCTATTTACCTCCAGCGAAAGGATCGTGGCGAAAAACGTAAGTAGAAATTGCTGAAATACTTCCTTGACAATTGTAACTGTGGCAGCTACACATGTATTGATAATTTCGGAAATGTCAGAACGTGTCTCGTCCGTAAACTCATGTCTAATCATGACTTCAAGGTAAATATTTCCATTTTACAATCGAAGAATGTGAATTGAAATGGACGTGAATTTTCTTTTCAGTAGTAAAACGGAGAGCCGGAGGGGATGGAACCTTAAGAATATCTATCTATCTATCTATCTATCTATCTATCTATCTATCTATCTATCTATCTATCTATCTATCTGAGTGTTCTTATCTATCTATCTATCTATCTATCTATCTATCTATCTATCTATCTATCTATCTATCATATCTCAGCCTGTTCACTATCTATCTATCTATCTATCTATCTATCTATCTATCTATCTATCTATCTCAGCCTGTTCATATCTATCTATCTATCTATCTATCTATCTATCTATCTCAGCCTGTTCATATCTATCTATCTATCTATCTATCTATCTATCTATCTGAGTGTTCTTATCTATCTATCTATCTATCTATCTATCTATCTATCTATCTATCTATCTGCTTTTGAGCAGAGAGCACTAACCCAGTCGTGGTTCCGCCGAAGGGTAGAATCACGACTGGGGAAAGGTAGACAGATATTTTTGGCTTGGCTATATGGCCAGGATGTGCGTTGTGGTGCAGTGGATATCGGCTCGGAACGAGAAATCGGAGTGCCGAGTTCGAATTCCAGTTGAATTCATTGCATTCACTTACGCGCAAATACCCTTGGGAAAGGTATTAATCCGACTCTTCCTTCCGGTTATGGGTTAAATAACAGGACAGATTGTCTTGGCTGGCATCCAGTCTACAGCAGAAAGCAATGGCAACCTACTACGGAAAAATCTTCTGCCCAGTCAGTCATGTCTCGAAAGAGACATGATCGCCCAAGCGTGTTTCACGTATGGCACTTAAGTTAGTTATATGGCCGGGAAGACCCACATTAAAAAAAACTTGTGTCACATCTCGCCTTAAGTGGGAAGGTGGGTAAATACCGTGGCAGTTTTAATTTGCCTCTGCTAATGTGACACTGTCAGCCCTCTGCCTTCGGGTGGAGAGCGCTCTCTGCTCTCGGGAAGAGAGCACTAACCCAGTCGTTGTTCCGTCGAAGGGTAGAATCACGATTGGTGAAAGATAGACAGATATTTTTGGCCTGGCTATTTGGCCGGGAACACACACATTAAAAATACCTTGTGTCACATCTCGCCTTAAGTGGGAAGGTGGGTAAATACCGTTGCAGTTGGTAGTGGAGAACAATCGTAGAGACCCGTGCGAGTTATCGGAGAGTACCTGAACTGATACGTATGTTACCGAGAGTTACCGAAGTTATCCGGAAATTAATTAACGCGTCAGAAGTCAGAATGGCACTGAGCTTCACTCAGCTAGAATAAGATACACGGATATACTATATCTAACGACCTCACTCCATTCTTGTATATATTTATTTCTTACGAATAGTATTCCTGGATTTACTAACCTGCGTTCAAGTTTGTATATTACGTTTATTACGTTCAATATAACCTACTTTTCTATCTCCACATCTGTTTTGGTTGTTCATTATTTTGTACGGTTCCTCACCTGGAATCCACAAGAGAAGATAACGAATAATATCTTCCTAGGATCTTTCACACTTACCCTGACTACATATACGCCGTCACTTGGCGTTGTTTTTCTCCCGCGACTGCATTTTCTTTTACATTTTAGACGGATGGATTCAATTTATTTCTTTGCCTTGATTGCACAACTAACAGATGAAAGGCTGACACCAACATTATCCGCGATCTTTCTGTAAGGCTTGCCAGTGTGCTCGTGCAGCGTTACATATATCGTTCACTTCCTTGAAGTAACGCCCATCGAAGACAATGGCCATAAGACACCTAATCGACAATCGAGACAATAGTGTCTGTGTTTTATAAAAATTACGGATCAGAATATTTTTCAAGGTTAAATTTCATCATACTCCCCGAAAATAGATTCATATTACAGCACACCATTGCAAATGACCACTGCAAATGACCTAATTTGAGGAAAAAATAGACACCCTGTCACTCCAGAAACTAGAATGGCCACAAAATGAGGGATCAGGTTATATATTGATTATAATATAGGTTTGATCCCCCACTTTATATTCACATTATAATTTCTTATAAACAGTTGGCGTATATATTCTTCTATATGCCTTGTCCTTTAAGGACGTAGGCGATCATGGCTTTCCACGTCTCCCTATCGCCGGTGGCTATTAGCAAACTTTTTCCAGCTACACCACGCAGCTCCAATTCTGTCATCTACCTGATTAGGTCCTTAAAATATGTTCTCCGTTGCTTTCCCCGCCTATTCTCCCATTCTATCAAACACTCTTCCCATCTGCCCAACCCTCATCCTCGGTATCCTTACTCATCTGTCACCTTCCTCCTGACATTCCCTATGTCTAACCACTCCTTCTCTTTACCTTCCCCTATGTAGCCCCATGCGCAATATTGGCAGTGGAATGCCTTGCTTGGGGTGAGATGATTAAAAAAAAAACCCCGGATAGAGGATACGTTTGGACCGCAATTTTAAAAAATAAACCTCGTTTAGTCCTATTTTATAATATTATCCGCCTATGAACCTTTTAGCCGATCCTCGTCTAAAAAAAAAGTAATTTTTTTTATAACCATTGACGAATGGAACTATTAGCATTTATTTAATCCAAATGGTCAATCTTATGATTGCCACTGAATTAATCACCTTCTGCCATAATTCTGGCTTGATCCGGTTAGGACATGACACATACTGTGGCATGTGGCGACGTTTTGCTTTTGTGCGCATGTCCGGAAAAACTAGTTCTCTCATCCGAGCTTAAGCCTTGAACGCTAACAGGCCAAATATTGGATTAACGTCTCATGTGGCCGGATTTGTTCTTGAGAAATCAGAACGTTTGACAAGTCATTGGCGCTTCCATTTCATTTTAGTTTTCATTTTTTTTAAATATATTTATTTCTTATTTCTTTTTTCTTTTTTCGTTTTAATACTTTTTTCATCTTTACAGATATACTTTCAATTTTTTTTCTATTTTTTTTTTTCGTGATCTCATTTGCTTATTGCTTTATTAGCCTCGTTTTCAATTTTCCATTTTCTTCTTTTTAACCGTCTGACTTTTCTTCATTTCCCACCTGTTTTTCTTCCTCATTCTATTCTGATTTCATTTTCTATCGTTTTCATTACATTTTCTTTATTTTCCTTCATTTCTTTCCTACTTTTTTTTTACACTTAGAGCCTGGCCTCTGATTTCTCGTCTGACTGAGCACTAAGCCATGGGTCGGCAAACTTTTGGAGAGTGAGGGTCAAAAAGCGATGTAGAATCATGGAGGAGGGCCAAACAGCTACGGCACCAGTGCCATGAAGAAGAACCATGTTATTAAATATGTGAATAAATTTTCTGTTTGTTTGAAGAAAGCAAGGATTCAATATAATTTAATATCTAACGGGAATTTTGTTAAAAACTATTACATCTTAAAATGTTTCATAAATCAGCACTGAAAAAAAATTCCATTAAAATCGGTTGAAAGTACTATTTTATATTCATTTAAAAGTGCCCGCTCACGAAAGCAATTTCACAGAAAAAGCGAAAGTGAGGCCGTACGCAAGGGTTCGGTTCGAAATTTGTAGCACCTGAAGAAGGCCGGAGTGTACAACGGCCGAAACGTCGTAGAAATGGCAACAAAGATGAGGACATTGGCCCGAATAATGTAAATACTTTCTTTTTTGTTTTATTTCATTTACTTTTCTCCTCCCTTTTCATTCTTCTTCTTCTCCTTCTCCTCCTTGTGTTCGTTCTTCTTATTTTTCATTCTCCTTCTTCTACTTCTTCTTGTTCTTGTTTTCATTCTTTCTCTTCTTCGCCTTCTTCTTGTTTTCGTTCTTCTCCTTTTCATTCTTCTTCTTTTTCTTGTTCTTGTTCTTCTACATCTTTTCATTCTTCCTCTTCTTCTCTTTCTTGTTTCCGTTCTTCTCCTTTTCATTCTTCTTCTTCTTCTTCTTGTTCTTCTTTTCATTCTTCCTTTTCTTCTTCTTCTTGTTTTCGTTCTTCTCCTTTTCATTCTTTTCATTGTTCCTCTTTTTCTCCTTCTTGTTTTCATTCTTCTCCTTTTCATTTTCTTCTTTTCATTCTTCCTCTTCTCCTTCTCCTCACTTCTTGTTTTCGTTCTTTTCCTTTTCATTCTTCTTCTCCTTCTTCTTGTTCTTCAGTTCATTCTTCCTTTTCTTCTTCTTCTTGTTTTCGTTCTTCTCCTTTTCATTCTTCTTTTCATTGTTCCTCTTTTTCTCCTTCTTCTTGTTTTCATTCTTCTCCTTTTCATTTTCTTCTTTTCATTCTTCCTTTTCTTCTCCTCCTCCTTCTTGTTTTCGTTTTTTATTTTTCTCCTTTTCTTGTTCTTCTTTTCATTCTTCCTCTTCTTCTCCTTCTTCTTGTTTTCGTTCTTCTCCTTTTTAGTCTTCTTCTTCTTCTTTTCATTCTTTCTCTTCTTCTCCGTCTTGTTTTCGTTCTTCTCCTTTTTCATTCCTTTTCTTCTTCTTCTTAATTTTGATTTTTATTTTTTAATTAGCTATTGTTCTTATTCATTTTTTCTTTTCCTTTTATTCCTCCTTGTTGTTCTCTTTCCTCTTTTTGTTTCTTTTTCTACTTCTCCTCCACCTCTTTTTTGTTAGTATCCTTTGTTTTCATTTTTTCTTCTCCTCCTCCTTGTATATTTTCTATTCTTTTTTCATTCTTTGTATTTTCTTCACTTCCTTTTTATTCTTGTTCCTTTGCTATGCCATTCTTCTTCTCTTTTTTAATTTTTCTTCACCTCCTTCTTTTTCTTTTTTCATTCTTTTTCTTTTTTCTTCTCTTCTACCTTCTTTATATCCCCCTTCTTCTCCCTCTCGTCTTCATTCTTCTTGTGATCGTTTCTTCTTTTTCTTCTTCTTCTTCTTCTTCTAGTTATTCTTCTTTTCCTTCACACGCGCAGGAATAGTTATTGCGTCTCTCTTTAACTTGTTGTCTTTCGCCCTCCCTGCTTAATTTGACGAAATTTCTATCTTGTCCTTTCTGACCTTTCTGCTTTTCAACTTACCCAACCTCATACGCTTCAATGTTCTTTTCCTTTAAAAAGCTTCCTTCCTTATTTCCTTCCGTAATGGCGGTCTTCATTTACTCTTTCTCCCTCGTGGGTTAACTTAAAACCATATTGTGCACAAACAGAACAATGGCATAAAGGGTATGTCAGGTCATTGTTCTTGAGACGAATGTACAATTGCCGTTCTGACTGGTTTTAATTCCACTAATAGCTTCAAGTAAAGAAAATTTGCGTCCATATATGGTAATACATATTTAGCAACAGGGCGATATTTAAAAGAAAAAGTTGTGACGGACAGATCAAGAAAATTGAATAGGAGATAGAAAGAACACGAGAGAGAGAGAGAGAGAGAGAGAGAGAGAGAGAGAACCTAGAAAGAAAGAAAGAAAGAAAGAAGACATTGTTCATCGCATCAGGAAAAATTAGGTTTTAAAAATTTTTTCAGAAACTTTTAGCTATCTTGCTAGCTAGATTCTGAAGCTGAGATACTACTATCATATTCTATCTATCTATCTATCTATCTATCTATCTATCTATCTATCTATCTATCTATCGAGCTAGCTAGCTAGCTGGCTCGCTAAATAGATAAGTGTAAACAGACTGACATAGATAGATAGATAGTAGATAGATAGATAGATAGATAGATAGATAGATAGATAGATAGATAGATAATGAAGAGACTGAGATAGATAGATAGATAGATAGATAGATAGATAGATAGATAGATAATGAAGAGACTGAGATAGATAGATAGATAGATAGATAGATAGATAGAATGAAGAGAACTAAGATAGATAGATAGATAGATAGATAGATAGATAGATAGATAGATAGATAGATAATGAACAAACTGAGATAGATAGATAGATAGATAGATAGATAGATAGATAGATAGATTAAAAGAGAGAGAGAGAGAGAGATTGATGTGAACAGACTGACGTAGATAGATAGATAGATAGATAGATAGATAGATGTGAACAGACTGACTTAGATAGATAGATAGATAGATAGATAGATAGATAGATAGATATAAACCGACTGAGATAGATAGACAGATAGATAGATAGAGAGTGAGAGAGAGAGAGTGAGATTGATGTGAACAGACTGACGTAGATAGATAGATAGATAGATAGATAGATAATGAATAGATAGATAGATAGATAGATAGATAGATAGATAGATAATGAACAGACTGAGATAGATAGACAGATAGATAGATAGATAGATAATGAACAGACTGAGATAGATAGACAGATAGATAGATAGAGAGTGAGAGAGAGAGAGTGAGATTGATGTGAACAGACTGACGTAGAGTAGATAGATAGATAGATAGATAGATAGATAGATAGATAGATAATGAAGAGACTAAGATAGATAGATAGATAGATAGATAGATAATGAACAGACTGAGATAGATAGACAGATAGATAGATAGAGAGTGAGAGAGAGAGAGTGAGATTGATGTGAACAGACTGACGTAGATAGATAGATAGATAGATAGATAGATAGATAGATAGATAGATAGATATAATAGTGGTAAGAATTCTTTCATAGAGATAATTTCGACAGGAAAATTTAGATATTAGGATGGTGTCTTTTAGAGAAGAACAGAATGTGCTGGAAGCTGCGTATGAAAAAGAATTAGCGTAAAGTAAGCTGAGACAAAGTGTTGGATTGAACTTTGATTGGGAACACGTGCACAAACCAATGGAAGCTTGTCACGCAATGAGAAGACCTTATGTAGAAGCCAACCTCAGGATAAGAAAGAATACTATGACTAATCCACTTAGTATATATATATATATATATATATATATATATATATATATATATATATATATAAAATACTGTGCAAAAGTATTAGGACAAGAACTATTTTATCTTTTATGAGGCATCAAAATAAAGTTTAAAATCACCCCTGTCCTAACACTTTTGCACTCTACCGGTAGTGTGCAAAAGTATTAGAACAGGGGTGATTTTCCTAAAAACCTCACTGAAATTCAAATACAGGGTGAAAAGCCAAGTAAATTGCTAATAAATATTGATTATTTAAAACTAGGTGTAAAAGAAATGTATTAAAAAGAAGTTATATTTAATTTTTCCTATTTTCTATTAAACAAGTTATTTTGAAACTATTCATTATTCTATTATCCTTGGATATGACTGACTTTTTTCTTATTCCCCCCTCTTGAATTGATAAATCTAATGTTACTTCGCAAGACACACTTTGGGAACAAATACAAGCTGCTTGGCAGGAGATACCATTAGATACATTGAAGAAGCTTGTGATGTCAATGCTTGACAGAATGAAGGCTGTGATCAAAGCAAAAGGCTATTATACTAAATATTAAATTTATTTTGAAACAAGTATTTTTTCATGTTAAAGCATTTGTTGAGTAAATCAAATAAAATTACTTTAATTAAATTGTTTATTTTCTGTCAATATGCCTCATAAAAGATAAAATAGTTCTTGTCCTAATACTTTTGCACAGTACTGTATATATACTAGGTGCGATTGGTAAATTGTCGCAATTATTTTGATGCCTCATGAAAGATAAAATAGTTCTTGTCCTAATACTTTTGAACAGCACTGTATGTAGTCGATAATATAGACTCACTTGAATCAGTTAGGATTAGGCTAGATGGACATTTTATATGGATCTGATCGACACGGAAGCAGAAGAATCTAAATCTATCTAAACTTATTTATAAATGGAACTTTGTGTGTGTGTGTGTGTGTGTGTGTGTGTGTGTGTCCGTTATCTATAGACTCCGAAACGGCTGAACCGATTTTCTTGAAAATTTACACAGTTGTACTATAAGCGTCTGCGAGTGTTCTTAGCTAGGTCTTGTGTCGTGATACCCCCGATAAATATCAATATTCGAAAAAAATCGGGTTATAGAAGGAGTGGTCCGATTTTAATCAAATTTGATTAACTCATAGACAAAGACATAAGAAACGATATTCAGAAGTTTCAAGGTTGCAGTTCTTAAAATAGTGCAGAAAATCAATAATATATATACATAAAAGGCAAGATGTTTGTGTGCGTGTGTCTGTTTATCTGCCTGTATGTCTGTATTTTTTTTCGGCCCTTTTATTTTAGTTTTTGCTTCGGGTTTGGCTCTAAGTAGATATAATTGTAATTCTTACTCTTAGCCATGATACCATTTACTCAGAGGACTTATTTAGCCTTCGGAATTCAGTTTATGACGAAAAAACTTATTTGATATCGATACCAGGAAATGAAAATTTGACTTACATCCATTCATTTTTCTTTCAGTCTACAGTTTCGCTTTAACTGGAAACAATTATTGCTTTTTAGTCTTTCGTGCCAACGTCCAAACAGTCTGAGCTCCAGGACCATGGATTGGTTTTAAAGCTTTCATTACACCCGAGCAACGCCGGGATATACTGCTAGTCCGTTATACGTAGGAAAGTTTACAGCGTGCTGCAGCCTAAATCCGAGACATTAAGAAATATGCTCTGTAAACTGATGGACGAATACGGTTATAGTTTGAGATAGACAGCCAGCTCACACCGCATATTTTTTACGTAGTGAGAAACTTACATGGGTATATAATAATGAGACGGGACTAGCTACAACAAAATGGGGCTATTATCATTAAGGATCACTACGTCTAGGTACAGTGGATATCGACTCGGAACGAGAAACCGGGGATCCGATTTCAAATTCCAGTTGAATTCATTGCATTCACTTTCGCGCAAATACCCTTGGGAAAGGTATTATTCCGTCTCTTCCTTCCAGTTATGGGTTAAATAACAGGACAGATTGGGTTCTATAGCCTTGGTCGGCAACCAGTCTACCGCAGAAAACAATGGCAACCTACTGCGGGATAATCTTCTGCCCAGTCAGTCATGTCTCTTTCGAGACATGATCGCCCAAGCGTGTATCACGTATGGCATTTAACTGACTGACTGACTGACGTCTAGGATGTGCGTTGTGGTGCAGTGGATATCGGCTTAGAACGAGAAACCGGGGAGCCGAGTTCGAATTCCAGTTGAATTCCTTGCATTCACATACGCGTAAATACCCTTTGGAAAGGTATTATTCCGTCTCTTCCCTCCAGTTATGGGTTAAATAACAAGACAGATTGAGTTCTATAATCTTGGCTGGCAACCAGTCTACCGGAGAAAGCAATGGCAACCTACTACGGGATAAGCTTCTGCCGAGTCAGTTATGTCTCTTTCGAGACATGATCACCCAAGCGTGCATCAGGTATGACATTTAACTAACTGAGATAATAGTTGGAAACTCGATTAAGGCTTCTACTGGTTATATGGAGGGATCGTTTTTCTATTGTTTTGAAGTAATAATCTGATACCCCACTAATTCTATTTAATATAATAATGTAATATAATCTAACTCTTCTCCCTCCAGCTATGAGTTAAATAATAGGACAGATTGGGTTCTATAGTCTTGGCTGACAACCAGTCTACCGCAGAAAGCAATGGCAACCTACTATGGGATAATCTTCTGCCCAGTCAGTCATATCTCGAAAGAGACATGATCACCCAAGCGTTCATCTCGTATGGCACTTAACTGGCTGACGTCTTGGAGATTAGTATGTAGCATATGAAAAAGACACAATTCGTCTATAGCTAAGATAGCACGCCCAGTAAATTTAAGTGCCTCAGTTCATGCAAATGTACATGACAAAAGTCGGACTCTCAACTAGATCGTACGCGCGTACACATACACGTACTCATGAATTGTGAACTAAAGACATATACAAAGAATTTTTTATTAAAAAATGAATATCAAGATAAAGGCAAGCGTTCATGTCACTCCGCGGGTGGCCTTAGCCGGTCGCAAATCTGGGTTTGGGATGCATATCGACACTTCAGATTTCTTGAAACTTTCAGTTGAATTTGCGTTTTGGGCATGTTTTACTCCGACCAATCATTGACCATTGTAGCAGAGAGAGATAGAGAGATAGAGAGAGAGAGAGACCCCCTTGTGTAAATGAACCAGTGTGTTCATGCAGCGTTACAATTTTCGTACACTTCCTTGGAGTAACGTCTATCGCAGACAATGACCATAGGACAACTAATTGACAGTTGAGACAATAGTGTCTTGGCGTGATAAAGATCTGATGAAATCATGGCTGACGCAATATTTTTCAAGGCCAAACAAATGTCCTCGTACACCTTGAAAATAGATTCATAATACTGCGACGTGGTCCGTCCGGCTGTGTCTAAGCCGGTCACGGAAACCAATTATGACGAGGTCCGGAAGCCTGAGTCAGTGTTTATGCTGTCAATACGGCACCAGTTATGACGACGCTCTCGAGTCGCTAGACGTGATGGCCTCGTCACAGTAGCTGGTCTTCGAGTCGTCTCTTACAACGGTGTTCCTCCTTGTCCACGCTGTGAATTTTGATCTCAAGGAAGGCACAGTGAAATCCCGCTACCCGTATCTTTACTACTTCAAACCAGACTGGACACGCGTGCACAGAATTAATAATACCAATAATAAAAATTTCTTTCGCTCTGTCGTACTAAACTTATAAATTAAGAAATTTTTCTCTACATGCAATATTATAGTATTATATATTTCGACATGCAATATTATATTATCATATTTTCCCATATACACCATGCGCATATCCAAGCTGCACTTTGGACTTTTGCATACAGCCGTAAGTCATCTTAGTATAATAAACTTGTATAGCTAAACTTATTTATAAATGGAACTTTGTCTGTGAGTGTGTATGTATGTGTGTTCTGTACCTGTAGACTCCGAAACGGCTCAATCGATTTTCTTGAAAATTTACACAGTTGTACTATAAGCGTCTGCGAGTGTTCTTACCTAGGTTTTGTGTGGAGGTACCCCCGATAAATATCGAAAAACGATAATAAAAAAAATCGGGTTATAAAATGAATGATCCGATTTTAATCAAATTTGATACACTCATAGACAAAGACATAAGAAACGATATTCAGAAGTTTCAAGGTTGCAGTTCATACAATAGTGCACAAAATCGATAATATATATATATATATATATATATATATATATATATAAGACAAGATGTTTGTGTGTGTGTCTGTTTATCTGCCTGTATGTCTGTATTTTTTTCAGCCCTTTTAATTTAGTTTTTGCTTCGGGTTTGGCTCTAAGTAGGTATAATTGTAGTTCTTAGTCTCAACCATGATACCATTTACACAGAGGACTTATTTTTTTTTTTAATTATATCACCCCGAGCAAGGCGGTAACGCCACTGACGTGCAGAGGGCTACGTAAGTGTGAAAAGATTGGAAAAGAGAAAGCCGGAAACCACATCCTGAACAGGGAACAAGGATGAGCCTCTACACCTATACAATAGACGTGGGTGGAGTGTGAACCGGGCGATACCTTAGTCTATCTACTCCAATTGAAAAAAAAATGAAGAAAAAAAAAGAAAAGTGAAAAGTTTGGAAAAGAGAAAGCCGGAAACCACATCCTGAACAGGGAACAAAGGATGAGCCTCTACACCGTACAATAGACGTGGCTGGAGTGTGAACCGGGCGATACTTTAGTCTATCTACTCCAATTGAAAAAAAAAAATGAAGAAAAAAAAAGAAAAGAAAAGTGGAATGATTGGAAAAGAGAAAGCCGGAAACCACATCCTGAACAGGGAACAAGGGATGAGCCTCTACACCTGTAGCCTTCAAAATTCAGTTTCTGACGGAAAAAAAATTATTTGATATCGATACCAGGAAATCAAATTTTGACTTACATCCATTCATTTTTCTTTCAGTCTACGGTTTCGTTTTAACTGGAAACAACTATTGCTTTTTAGTCTTTTGTGCCAACGTTCAAAGTGTTGAGCTCAAGGACCATGGATTAATTTTAAAGCTTTCATTAAACCGAGCAACGCCGGGCTATATTGCTAGTATTTTAAATAAAACTTTTGACCATAGACAATTCACATAGATAAACCTCTTTGTTATGTGTGAGCACATTTTTGTGCATTTATGAGGTGCCTTTTACGAGGTTTCCCATGTACCAAAATAGTGTTACATTGCAACACTTGAAACACCTAAAGTAAAGGTTGACGTTGCATTTAATCTACGAGTGTAATCTGAAATCGGCTGCCATCCTCGAGATGGCTACCCGCTAAAAACACTGGTCGTAGTTCGACCTTTACTAATATTCATAATATGATTGGAATATAGAATCAAATTATTGAAAATAACAGCGTCAATGACATTAGAACCATTTAGAAAACTGTACAAGTTCACAGGAAAATTGAGACAAATTGTGTTGTGTCATGGCTCGTACCATGTGACATCCGGTCGCCCGGATGTATAAAAGAAAATTCGCGCTTAGCTCGGGGGTCGTTGTCATTATCACGGACTTCGTGAAATAGCACCTACTAATGCGAGAGATTGTAAATATTGTCTAAACATCTTGGTTGTACCACTCTGTTAATAAAGTAGTTTATCTACATTTTACTGTGTATCTCTTCATTCCACGATGCAACAGTTGAGTGTTGACATTATCACGGACTTCGTGAAATAGCACCTACTAATGCGAGAGATTGTAAATATTGTCTAAACATCTTGGTTGTACCACTCTGTTAATAAAGTAGTTTATCTACATTTCTCTGTGTATCTCTTCATTCCACGATACTACAAACTGACAACCTAAAAAAACTCATAGATGCCTGCTGTATCGCCGAGGTGGCAATACGATACCAGATGACATGTTCTAAAGTATCTACAGCACAATATCCATGCTAATGGATATTAAGTATAAACAAGACAAACACAGATAAGAAAGAACAAGAATAATTAGAAAGAGAATAAAGCTTAAGTTGTTAGCGTCGCAAAGAGCACAGTCCATTAATAGTTGTCAATGACACTACGAATTCCTTAGTGGTATTAATCTTTATTTATATATTTATTTCATCCCACAGGCCATTACATCTTTGAGAGCGCTAGAGGGATGTCAGCTGCTCTACAACAATTACTTTGAGAGGATTCCTTTAAAAATTAAATCTGTTTTTTTTTCACTATTCCTTAAGAACAGAATTTCCATTAACTAAGTCAATGTGAAATAATATTAATAATAATAATAACATTTTTATTCTTGTTTCACAGCGTCAATGCATGTTAACTAGAAATTATCAAATACACATACTGAAAAATTTTGTTGACTCCAAATGTAGATTCTGTGATAAATATTAAAAAACAATTGACCATTCCGTATTAGGTTTTACAGTGTTAGCATCCAATGAATATAAAACTCGACATGATAGAGTTTTTCAATATTTGCACTGGAAAATATCTAGTCTGCTAGAAACTGGTATGAACATCAGCCAGATCTGGTTACAGACATAGGACCTCTAACAATTTAATTTTATGAGACTTTACAATCCACACAGAGAGAACAATTAAAGTTAATCGCCCAGACATTGTGATCAATGTCTAGAAAAACAGTATTTGCTTTCTTTCTTATTGACATTTAATATACAAATCTTATATCATCGATCATCTAACTAAAACACACAAAGTCAAATTGCACACTAGCAAAATCGAATCCAAACGACTAAAAGCATTTTGGAAAAACCTAACTATAACAGACAAAGTAAAATTGCACACCAGCAAAAATGGATTCAAACGACTAAAAACAGTGTGAACAGCAAAATTCTGAATCCTAATTGAATATCAAATAGAAATTTCATATATGACGTCAGTCAAACGTTTTTGCACACCTAAAAAAGAAAATGCCTCTCGGAGCCGGTTACATAACCAGATTCAATACTTTCAAATTCTTAGACCGGTCAAACACAGTCCAGCTTGGAAAAAGTTAACTGACGAACCATGTGGCAATGTAACAAAAGACATTTCAAGAAGCCGACCAAGACGTACGAGCGCGTCACAGATTCATTCGATCTTTACTTCAAATTTTCTTTTCTTCTTTTTCATTCCTCGCCGCCAAAGAAAACAACAACATGGTGGACACTCTGCGATAAGTAATATTTCTTTATACCTTCTTTTTCACCCTGTCGCTAACCTACCAAAAAGGGGAAGGAACATAAGACTTTACATTCTGCTACTATACAACCATGAACTCTAAACTTCTGTGGGACATTTTAAATACTAACATTTCTCTTTGAACAACTTTAACTTCAAAACTACATGTATTTCTCAATGAAAATGTTTCTTCTCAGAAATATGTTAACAAAATTTCACTTATATTTTTCTTCTTACAATTTTGTTTTTCTGTTAATAAATCTTTACTTTAATGTACAAAAGAATTATCCTATCCTTCCACATTAAAACATCCAACTTTAAACCTTCTGATATTTAAATTGTGGGGACTCCGGAAGTGTTTGTCACAAGGTTAATTTACCAGGCATCACCGAGGCCCTTACAGACATATTAGTCTCTGCAGATTAGAATATTAAAGACCTTCAGAAATCTATCAAAATACAAGGATCTTGGAATGGAAATCTAAAGTACGTAACACATGAAGATATCAATATTTCCAGTTAAACATGGAGCCCACGGATTGATTGAAAAAAGGGTCCAATAGGCTCACTGAAGCGATTCCTCTTAGCCCATGACTTAAATACGAGGTGCCTTCAATAAGTTTCCGGACTTTTTTGGAAGAGAGATTTAAAATTATTGTAGGCTTTTGAAATAGTGTTATGTTATTACTATGAATCTGATGAGATGACAGAAACCATTTTTATCATTTCAGATTGAAAGGGACAGTCGCAGCAGGACTTGGAACACACCCGACTAAACCCTGGTCGTCACAGCTGACATTTTTTGAAAATGCAGTCCGGGCAAGAGGACACTAAAGAAGAAAGATACGCAATAAAATATTGTGTTAAACTTGGAAAGAACGCTACAGAAACTTATCAGACTGCTTACGGACCTTCCTGCCTGGACCAATCATCGGTGTTTGAGTGGCACAAGATATTCAAGGAAGGTAGAGAGTCTGTGAGGGACGATGAGAGGTGTGGGAGGAGTAGGGAGGTCAGAACACCAGAGTTGGTGGGGAAAATCCGTAATTTTATGGATGGGGACCGTCACGTGTCTATAGAGACAATAAGTACAAAGTTTGATGTCAGTGGGGGAACTGTACACACAATCATTCATGAGCAACTGAAGCTGCAGAAGATTTGCGCAAAGTTTGGCCCAAGGGTGCTCAGTGAAGAACAGAAGGAAAGACATCATAGCGACAGCAGGGAGTTCGTAAAGCTTATTGATTCAGATCCCGAAGTTCCTGGTGACCTGTGATGAAAGCTGGATCTACAGAATTTCCCGAATATATATATATATATATTCATAGTAATGGAAGAATTTCAGTTAGTTTCATATAGGTCAAAGATATCGGGCGATATATATATATATATATATATATATATACGAGGTGCCTTCAATAGGTTTCCGGACTTTTTTGGCAGAGACATTTAAAATTATTGTAGGCTTTTGAAATAGTGTTATGTTATTACTATGAATCTGATGAGATGACAGAAACCATTTTTATCATATCAGGTTGAAAGGGACAGCTGCAGCAGGACTTGGAACACACACCCGACTAACCTTTTGAAAATGCAGTAGGTCCAGCTTTCATCACAGGTCACCAGGGCCTCAAGAACTTCGGGATCTGAATAAATAAGCTCGACCATCTCCCTGCTGTCGTTATGACGTCTTTCCGTCACTGAGAACCCTTGGGACAAACTTCGCGCAAATCTCCTGCACCTTCAGTTGCTCATGAATGATTGTATGTACAGTTCCCACTCTGACATCAAACTTCGTACTTATTGTCTCTCAACAATTGACCATCTTGTAACAGGTTGCAGGTTATTGGAACCCACCGAATATACACCCCGGCATGATAGAGTAAATCAATATCTACACTAAAGGCCAGAGTTAGTAGGCCACCCCAGTTTTAAAAAAATATGTATTGCATACTATTTGTAGTATTTATTACGAAATGGATAATTCTAAATAAAAATAGAATGGTTCTTTTTTTATTATTACTTTGCAAAATTTTACAAGGCAGCCAGAAATCCTTTGCTTCGGCCAGTCAATAAGAAGAAGAGACTAGCATGGGGAAAAGAAGCACAAAAACGGGACACCAGAATAGTTCATTTGATGCATATGTTATTGTGCAGTATTAGAGACAGAGACAGAGATAGATATATTAGAACAGAGTTAGATTGATAAATAGCTATATCTAGAGAGAGAGAGAGAGAGAGAGAGAGAAAGATACAGAAAGAGAGATACAGAGAGAGAAATACAGAGAGAAAAGAGAGATGAACAGATACAAATAGATAGATGTATCTAGGGAGAGAGAGAGAGAGAGAGAGAGAGAGAGAAATGGACATAGATAGATAGATAGATAGATAGATAGATAGATGTGAAGGGACAGGCATAGATAGATAGATAGATAGATAGATAGATAGATAGATAATGAACTGAGATAGATAGATAGATAGATAGATAGATAGATAGATAGATAGATAGATAGATAAATAATGAACTGAGATAGATAGATAGATAGATAGATAGATAGATAGATAGATAATGAACTGAGATAGATAGATAGATAGATAGATAGATAGATAGATAGATAATGAACTGATAGATAGATAGATAGATAGATAGATAGATAGATAGATAATGAACTGAGATAGATAGATAGATAGATAGATAGATAGATAGATAGATAATGAACTGAGATAGATAGATAGATAGATAGATAGATAGATAGATAGATAGATAGATAGAATGAGATAATGATAGATAGATAGATAGATAGATAGATAGATAGATAGATAGATAGATAGATAGATAGATAGATAGATGCGAGCAGAATTAGATTGGAATATAGTCATATGATGACTGCTGAATGGTTAAATTAATATGACCATTACGGATATGTTTGTTTTCGTTGTTGTGAGATCGACAATTGTTCTTGAAGCGTATAATAGCCATTTGTTTTGTAAAGGGCCTGGCCTGTTTTGTAAAGTCTTTTCGGCTTTCCCTTCGGTTTTCATGTGAGCGGTGCGGTTTCTGTACGTTTTTCTGATACAGTCAGTTAAGGGCCATACGTGATACAAGCTTTGGGCAATCATGTCTCAAAAGAGACATGACTGACTGGACAGAAGATTATCCCGCAGTAGGTTGCCATTGCTTTCCACAGTAGACTGGTTGCCAGCCAAGGCTATAGAACCCAATCTATCCTGCCATTTAACTCATAGCTGGGGTGGGGAGAAGAGATAGATTATATTACATTATTATATTAAATAAAATTAGTAGTGGATCAGTTTATTACTTCATAACAATAGAAAACAGATCCCCCACTTTATGTCCAGTAGTAGTTTTAATTATGTTTCCAACTATTATATTCAGTCAGTCTGTTAAGTGCCATACGTGATACACGCTTGGGCGATCATGTCTCGAAAGAGCCCTGACTGACTGGGCAGAAGATTACCACGCAGTAGGTTGCCATTGCTTTCTGCGATAGACTTGTTGCCAGACAAGACTATAGAACTCAATCTGTCCTATTATTTAACCCATAACAGGAGAGAAGAGACAGATTAATACCTTTCCCAAGGGTATTTGTGTGTAAGTGAATGCAAGGAATTTAACTAGAATTCGAACTCAGCTCCCAGATTTGTCGTTTCGAGCCGATATCCATCCATCACAACGCACGTCCCGACCATGGGCTCGTAGGTGACGTTTAAAACCCGCATTCGATTTCATTGGTTTCTTGCTTATATGGCATAAGAAATCCGTCCTCTTTGTTGGGTTAAACGGGTCTGCAGGTTTTATCTCTTTCTTATGTACCACGATGTGCCTGTTAGGGCCAGACGTTTTTTTTTTTTGTTTTTTTTTAATCGTATCACCCCGAGCAAGGCGGTAACGCCACTGATGTGCAGGGGGCTACGGTAATAGTGAAAAGATTGGAAAAGAGAAAGCCGGAAACCACATCCTAAACAGGGAACAAGGGATGAGCCTCTTAACCTGTTCAATAGACATGGGTGGAGTGTGAACCGGGCGATAGTTCAGTCTATCTACTCCAATTGAAAAAAAGAAAAGAAAAGTAAAAGGAGTGAAAAGATTGGAAAAGAGAAAGCCGGAAACCACATCCTAAACAGGGAACAAGGGATGAGCCTCTTAATCTGTTCAGTAGATGTGGGTGGAGTGTGAACCGGGCGATAGATAGATCTATCTACTCCAATAACCAATTTTGTTGCAAACAACGCTGGTATTGCTTGCTGGACGTGGATATGAAGGTCCTGTGACAAAGTGGTAAATGTTGACAGACATAGACAGAAAGACAGAGACAGATAGAAATGGGCGATACCGTCTGATTCTATAAAGATTAAATCCAGTTTCTCTGGGCCGCCTTCTCGTATCCGGTTAATTACAGACAACCAAATGCAGCTGTGGGTCAATCAGAGGTCACAGGCATCGTCATCTCCTCGTATCACTCCTTGAATAAAACATGATTTCATCTATTATAGTCAGGACATCGTTGGCCACTCGCACCAGACAGATTCGCTCAGCCATTACGCAATGGACAGAAATAGAGGCGGCGACATGAAGAGACTTCGACGCAAACAATACAGACATGAAAACCAATATGGCTTCTAATGAACGGAATGAAATTCTGGGAGGGACGAAAGAGGGTAAAAAAATGACGGGAGGAAGAATAAATTTGGCCAGGAGCAAGCGAGAGGAAGAGAAAAAAGGGACTAGAATGTAAAATCGAAGATAAAAATAGATTTGAAAGGAACAGGAAGTGTATCGGCTTGGAAAGCACAAGCAACCACAGGGAAACACAAACACAAATACACAACCGGCCATAATTATTAGGCTACCCTAGTGTTTTACAAAAAACGATGTACTTCATAGTATATTTAGCAAGTGATTGTGGTACAGTGGATATCGGCTCGGAACGAGAAACCGGAGAGCCGAGTTCGAATTCCAGTTGAATCCATTGAATTCACTTACGCGCAAATACCCTTGGGAAAGGTATTAATCCGTCTCTTCATTAAATAGCAGGACAGATTGGGTTCTATAGCCTTGGCTGGCAACCAGTCTACCACAGAAAGCAATGGCAATCTACTGCGGGATAATCTTCTGCCCAGTCAATTATGTCTCTTTCGAGACATGATCGCCCAAGCGTGTATCACGTATGGCACTTTAACTGACTGACTCAATAATTGTAAATAGATTGTTTTTTTCTCATTATTATTTTTGCTGAATTTAACAAGTCAAATAGCGACAATTTACCCATCGCATGGGTTAAATAATAGAACAGATTGAGTTCTATAGCCTTGGCTGGCTACCAGTCTACCGCAGAAAGCAATGGTAACCTATTGCGGGATAATCTTCTGCCCAGTCAGTCATGTCTCTTTCGAGACATGATCGCCCAAAGCGTGTATCACGTGTAGCACTTAACTGACTGACTGAATATAATAGTTGGAATCCTGATTAAGGCTTCAAAATGGGGGGGGGGTCAGTTTTCAATTGTTATGAAGGAATAAACTGATCCCCCACTAATTACGGCGTAATAATATAATACATCTCTTCTCCCTCTCGCTATAAGTCAAATAGCAGGACAGATTGGGTTCTATAGCCTTGGCTGGCAACCAGTATACCACAGAAAGCAAGGCAAACTACTGCGGGAAAATCTTCTGCCCAGTCAGTCATGTCTCTTTAATGACATGATCGCCCAAAGTGTGTATTACGTATGACACTTAACTGACTGATGTGTCACGTTTATTCAGGCAATAGAAAATTATTTTTATGTCTATGTGCTTGGAATATATTTTATGTGTATCTGCGCATAGAAAAGCTAATCTGTTTGTATGTATGTGTGCGTATTAACACATGTGTCTAGTATATTAAACGGATAGACAGTTTTTTTTTGTAAATGTATCTGTGAGATATCTTTTATTTTATTTTTTTTTTAACCATTTCACCCCAAGCAAGGCGGAAACGCCACTGATGTGCAGGGGTTACGTAAATGTAACAAGATTAATTAGAAAAGAGTGAGGAGTA
Source organism: Ascarosepion bandense (assembly GCA_037127315.1). Taxonomy (NCBI): domain Eukaryota; kingdom Metazoa; phylum Mollusca; class Cephalopoda; order Sepiida; family Sepiidae; genus Ascarosepion; species Ascarosepion bandense. The sequence continues at coordinate 1,135,094 of JBBBDQ010000482.1, forward strand.
CAAACTAGTTAGAAAGGAACAATAGAAATCTGAGAAAGCAGGTGCAATGACAGATACATAGGTGGAGAAAGTGAAGGTTATACAGGGGAGGGGAGAGAGCTAGAGGCCAGTGGTTAGTAGATGAGTATTGACTTTGCATTTAAATTTCTGGAGGTAGTAGCCGTCAGGAAAGCAAGAATACGGGAGCGAGTTCCGCAGGCGGGAAGTGCGAGAGAGGAAGCTGCAGGAGTAGAATTGTCGTCTGCATTTGGATAACCTGACTGTGAATGGGTGGGACCCAGTTGCCAGTCTGGTTGCACGAGTAAACACCTGTTGAGGAGGCATCAGTGACTTAAGCTCGTCCGAGCAGAAGCCATGAAAGTATTTGTAGAAGAGACAAAGGGAGGCCATATTTCGACGATGGGGAAGTGGCTGCAGTCGAGTCGCCAGATCAGTACCTATCACATTACAGACTCTCCTTTGGAGCTTGTCAAGAACACTGAGGAGAACGGCAGGGGCACCTGACCATAAATGGCAGCAGTACTCCATGCACGGACGGATGGTTGACTTGTATATATGCAGGATGGATTCAGGTGGAAAAAACATCCTGGATCGACATAGTGACCCAATCTTCTTAGCAGTAGATTTTGCTATGGATTCAATATAGTGGTTCCATTTGAGGTCTGAGGACAGGGTATGCTAATGTGTATGAACATGTGTATTTGTTAGTAGGTAACATTAGGTAATATAAGTATATATTTGTATGTGTGTGAATGAAATGTCTGTACTTCTGAGATGAGGTTGTATTTATATTGATTACACAGTTCAGACTGTTGTCATCATCTTTAATGCTATGTTTACGATGTTTCAACCATTATACAAGCCAGCCTTTTTCAGGATCTGTCTATATTTCTGAGATTAGATATTGTAATTAATTACATAATTTACAGTGTTTGGACTGTTTTCCCTATCCTGGTTGCTTATTCATAACATTTCGGATGGTGTAATCTCTGGCCTTCTTTCGGATATGTCTATATATCTAAGATAATGCATTGAAATTGTTGCCTTCATCTATCCCGTTGAACGAAATAAAGGGTTCTAGTTTGAAATTCTAGTCACCTGAAGAAGCTCGGGGTGTACAACGGCCGAAACGACGTCAGTATATAAACAAAGATGGGGATAGAAGTCCGAAAATTCTAAATAGTGTAAATAATTAAAATATCACATTTCAGAAATATAGACAGATACTGAAGAAGGTCGGGGCACACAATGGATGAAACGTCGCGAATATGACAACAAAGTTGAAGAAAGACAGTCCGAACAATAGAAATAATGTAAAAATTCACAAGGCCTCATCTCAGAAATAAAGATGGTTCCGGAAGAAGGACGGAGCGTATAATGACTGAAACATCATAAAGATGAAAATGAAACATATCAAAACATGAATAGTACCAATGATTGCAGTACCTAATCTCAGAAATATCGACATATCACGAACAAGACCGGGCGTTACAACGTCCTAAACGTCGTGATAAAGTAAATAAAAATGAAGACAACAGCCCGAACAATGTAAATAGTGCACATAGTTACAATATCTCATCTCATAAATATATGCAGATCCTGAAGAAGGTCGGAGCGTACAACAGCCGAAACGACGTCAGTATGTCAAAGAGATCTGGACAATAGTCGGAACATTGTAAATAGTGTAAATAATTACAATTCCTCGTCTCAGAAATTATAGAGAGACCTCAAAGAATGTCGGAGCATACAATGGCTGAAGCGTCACGAATATGGCAACAAAGATAAGGACAACAGTCCGAACAGTGTAAATGCAAATAATTACAATACCGCATCTAGGGATCCTTGACAAAATCCAACGGAGAATCTTTAATGTGATCGATCCCGACTTAGCATCCGCCCGTGCATTCAATACGGCTGCCATATCTGGTCGGGTACTCCTGCTATCCACATAGGGGTCCTTGACAAAATCCAACGGAGAACTTGTAATGTGATCGATCCCGACTTAGCATCCGCCAGTGCATTGAATACTGCTGCCATATCTGGTCGGGTACTCCTGCTATCAACCTAGGGGTCTTTGACAAAATCCAAAAGAGAATCTGTAATGTGATCGATCCCGACTTAGCATCCGCCCATGCATTGAATACTGCTGCCATATCAGGTCGGGTGCTCCGGCTATCCACCTAGGGGTGTAACCAGAATCGTCACTCCTTTTTAGTCGGAAGAAGTGATTCTGTGGAAAATAGCGACTAAACATGTAGGAAAGAAGGAGATGAACGATATCTAATTTGCAATTTTCTTGATGGAATGAAAGCATCGATGCCGGCTTTCACCCAGGAGGAGACTTCGGAGGCGCATATTTGAACAGGGAGATTAAAGATTTCGTTCCAAGGAACAACACAAAGTAAATCACGGAACGAGTCTCAAACTGCACGTTGATTACAGAAAGATATCCTGTTGGTAGGAAGTTCTTGGCTGGTAGTGGAGAGGAAAAAGATGTTTACAGAGATCACCGCAAAAGGGCAGATCTGCATAACTTGACATAAGTCAGAAATAGAGGCAAAGAAAAGATCTAAAAGAGAATCGTGTTCTTCAGAATTGTTAAGGAAACGATTAGGGAAATCCGATATTATTTGACCATAATTTGGATATCAGTGCAGCTTCTTTCGACGCTACGCAAGAGTTCGGGCTCCTAATTACCAATCGAGAATAAGCAAGCAGAGAACTGCTAACCCGATATCCCCCAGTATGAAGAGACGTTGCTACCATCCACATAATCACAAAGATATCGTGCCTCTATTCCTGTTCAAGAGAAGCTTGACGGGTATGAACCGGGTGATATGAATGCCCCTTTTCTTCGATTAAACAAGTTAGGAAGTTTTGACTTAGTTCAAGTCGAGATATTCATTACAGTTTCCACTAAGAATTAAAACTGTCAGAGTTCTTCTTCTTCTATGTGCCCTGTCCCTTCAGAACGTAGGCGATCATGGTTCTCCACGTCTCCCTATCCCTTGTGGCTCTTAGTATGTTTGCTCCTGTTGCTCCTGGCAACCCCCGTTCCATCATCCACCTGATCAGACCCTGCAAATATGTTATCCACTGCCTTCCTCTGTCTCTCCTTCCTTCTATCTGACCAGTCAGTATCAGGTTCTCCAGGCTCTCTTTCCTCATTGCATGTCCCAGGAACTTCAGTTGTCTCTTCCTGATGCTCAGCATCAATTTCCTTTTTGTTGCCATTCTGTGCAAATTGTTTATTATTTATTTTAAACATTTGTTGTATTTTCAGTTTGTTTTTGGGGTTCACCCGCTCTCATCATTTCATTTTTCATTAAAAGTTCTATATTATATTGTACATATTATTGTACATATTATAATATATTGTACATATATTTTATATTGTATATAAATACATTTCTTATTGTCATGGGTTATTTCCCCACATTTTTAGGTGTCCCTTGAAAGCTTGTGGCATTGTGGTGTTTGAAAGTTTGGGAGTCGATGGATGGGTTCTTGTGGTGATTGTGCTATTTGTAACGAGTCAATGGGTCGTGAAAGTGTTTAGCTAGGTATAGGATAGTTCAGTGAGTACCAACCTCTTCCCCTCCTTTTTCGGCTTTGTGCCACAATTTTAGTATGTTTGATCCTGTTACAACTCGCAACCTCCGTTCCGTCATCTACCTGATCAGACCCTGCAAATATGTTATCCGCTGCCTTCCTCTGTCTCTCTTTCCTTCTATCTGACCAGTCAGTATCAGGTACTCCAGGCTCTCTTTCCTCATTGCATGTCCCAGGAACTTCAGTTGTCTCTTCCTGATGCTCAGCATCAATTTCCTTTTTGTTGCCATTCTTTCCAACACTTCATCGTTGCTTGCATGTTCAGTCCACCATATATCGCAGCATAGTAGAACCACATTTCCGCTGCTTCAAGTTTTGTCCTCATTTTCGATGATATTGTCCAGCATTCATTGCCGTATTGAAGAACTGGCATCACATCGCAATACAGAACGCTTTTCTTTGTTTATAGTGAAATTGTCCTGTCTCTTAATACCCCGCTCAGTTTCTGGAATGCATCCTTGTGATTTTTGATATCAGGAATATAAATGTATAGAAATTGCTGTGACCAAAAAGTGAGGGGTCAGTTTATATATTGATTGTAATATGGAACTGATCCCCCACTTTATATCCAGTATGCTTCTAGTGAATTTTCCCTGTGTGTCAGCACTTTACTAAGCTTCTGGAACGCGTCATTTGCCGTGCCAATTCGCCTTCGGATCTCTGTGTGGCTCTTTCCATCTCCTGTTAGAACATTTCCTTGGTATTTAAATTTTTATACTTCTGAAAAACAGCTTATTTTTCAGTTGAATCAGGAACTAACAGAGCTTTTTGATCATACGATGTTTAATTAACATTCTAATATATTAAGCAGGGTGGTAAAGGGAAACAGGTCAATCCCAAGTGCCAGCCCGTACAGCAGAATAAAAAAAAAGAAGAAAGGAAAGCAAAGAAAGGAAAAAATATGAACTATCTAAGTTTCAAATGAGAATGCTTTATCAAAATTTAGGCAGTCAAATACCACATCAATAACAAAATAGATAAAAATATTTAAAAAAAACTGTTGTTTTCACTACAAGTTAAGTTAATTTCTTTAAATTTTTGAACAGAATAATTTATTTTGGCAGTAGAATAATCTAAAGTATTTTCTCAGAATACATGTTTTCACATTAATATCTCACACTAAATAATTTGATCTTATCATATTGAATGAGTCAACTGATGTCAGACACAGACTGAACGTTTTAATCAATGTAAGACAGACTACTGTGACAAATGGTTAGTTAGTGACCTCTGACCTCTATCATCGTCCGACAGAAAGGGCTGAGCTGAAGTGGCTACTCATAACAAACCGATTAATTGGATGTTTCGAACAGCGGAGTAAAAAAAAGTATCAATCGATTTCTGTCATAGAAGAAATTGGTGCACGCGCGACCATTCTTCTTCTTCTTCTTCTTCTTCTTCTTCTTCTTCTTCTTCTTCTTCTTCTATGTGACCTGTCCTTTCAGGACGTAGGCGATTATGACTTTCCACGCCTCCTTATCACTGTTGGCTCTTAGCACGCTTTCTTCTGTTAAACCACGCAACCCTCGTTCAGTCATCCACCTGATCAGATGCTTCAAATATGTTATCCGTTGCTTTCCCCTGTCTCTTTTTCCCGCTATCTGGCCTGTTAATATCAGATTCTCCAAGCCCTCCTTCCTTATTGCATATCCCAGGAACTTTAGCTGTCTCTTCCTGATGCTCAGTATTAATTTCCTTTTCGTTTCCATTCTTTCCAACACCTCATCATTGCTCACATGCTCGGTCCATGATATCCGCAGCATCCTTCTGTAGAACCACATTTCAGTTGATCGAATCTTTCCTTTATCTTTGATGATATTGTCCAACATTCACTGCCATATCGAAGAACTGACATCACATAGCAATCTAGCACTCTCTTCTTTGTTTCTAGTAAAATTTTCCTGTGTTTTAATACTTTACTCAGCTTCTGGAACGTGTCCTTCGCCATGCCAATTCGCCTTCGTATCTCAGTATCGCACTTTCCGTCTGCTGTTAGAACACTTCCCAGGTATTTAAATTTTTGTACCTGCTTGATTTTAGAGTCCCTCACCTGTATTTGGCCTTTTGTGCTGCTCCTTTTGCTGCTGTCAGTGCATTCGGTTTTCTTGCAGTTTATTTGTAGTCCTTTCTTGTCACTCTCTTCAGAGCAATCCTACTCGACACAGGAATGTAGGAGAAGGCGTGCTAAGAGCCACCAGGGATAGGGAGACGTGGAAAGCCATGATCGCCTACGTCCTGAAACGACAGGGCACATAGAAGAAGAAGATATATGCCAACTGCTTATAAGAAATTATGACGTGGTTATAAATCGGGGGATCGGGTCTATATTATAATAAATATATAAACTGATCCCTCATTTAGTGGCCATGCTAGTTTCTTTACACTTATATTCTAGATTTATGGGCTTGAGCTAGTGGATGGCAGAGAGGGGTTTGGGTAGTGTAACAGGAGAAACCGTGCTAAGAGCCACCAGGGATAGGGAGACGTGGAAAGCCATGATCGCTTAGGTCCTGAAGGGTCAGGGCACATAGAAGAAGAAAAAGAAGAAAAAGTAGCGAATATCACATCAAGTGCTATACGTGATACATTTCTCGAAAGAGACATGACTGACTGGACAGAAGATTATCCCGCAGTAGTTTGCCATTTCTGCGGTAGACTGGTTGCCAGGGAAGGCTATAGAAACCAATCTGTTCTGCCATTTAACTCATAGCTGGAGAGAGAAGAGATAGATTATATTACATTATTATATTAAGTAAAATTAGTGGGGGACCAGTTTATTACTTCATTACAATAGAAAACTGATCATCCACTTTATACCCAATAGAAGTTTTAATTATGTTTCAACTATTATATTTAGTCAGTCAGTTAAGTACCATACGTGATACACGCTTTGGACGATCATGTCTCGAAAGAAACATGACTGACTGTGCAGAAGATTATCCCGCAGTAGGTTGCTATTGCTTTCTGCGATAGACTGGTTGCCAGCCAAGGCTATAGAACCCAATCTATCCTATTATTTAACCCATAACCGGAAGGAAGAGACGGATTAATACGTTTCCCAAGGGTATTTGTGCGTAAGTGAATGCAAGAAATTCAACTGGAATTCGAACTCGGCTCCCCGATTTGTAGTTCTGAGTCGATATCCACTGCAGCACAACGCAACGCACATTCGCAAGTCGCGAATATACATGGTGTAAACTAAATAGCTATTATGTATACTGAAATATAAATAGCAAATATGAACAGCATAATAATCTAAACAGAGAATATCAATAGTGTCATGTTAATAACGAATATAAATCGTCTAATCTAAATATTGAATGTCAATAGTGCAATCTAAAAAACGATTATCAATAGTGTAATGGAAGCAGCGAATTTAAATCGTGTCATCTAAATATCAAATATAAATAGAATGTAAATCTAAACTTATTTATAAATGGAACTTTGTGTATCTGTGTGTGTGTGTATTTGTGTGTGTCCGTTGTTTATAGACTCCGAAACAGCTGAACCAATTTTCTTGAAAATTTACACAGTTGTACTATAAGCGTCTGCGAGTGTTCTTAGCTAGGTTTTGTGTCGCGGTACCTCCGATAAATCGATAATCGAAAAAATCAGGCTATAGAAGGAGTGGTCCGATTTGAATCAAATTTGGTACACTCATAGACAAAGACATAAGAAACGATATTCAGAAGTTTCAAGATTGCAGTTCTTACAATAGTGCAGAAAACCGATAATGTATATATGTATATAAAAGGCAATATGTTTCTGTGTGTGTGTCTGTTTATCTGCCTGTATGTCTCTATTTTTTTTCAGCCCTTTTATTTTAGTTTTTGCTACGGGTTTGGCTCTAAGTAGGTATAATTGTAGTTCTTAGTCTCAGCCATGATACCATTTACTCAGAGGACTTATTTAGCCTTCAAAATTCAGTTTACGACGAAAAAACTTATTTGATATCGATACCAGGAAATTAAAATTTGACTTACATCCATTCATTTTTCTTCAGTCTATGGTTTCACTTTAACTGGAAACAACTATTGCTTTTTAGTCTTTCGTGCCACCATACAAAGAGTCTGAGCTCCAGGACCATGGATTAGTTTTAAAGCTTTCATTACACCCGAGCAACGCCGGGCTATACTGTTAGTAGCAAATATAAATCGCGTAATCTAAAGAACTAATGTGATTGTTTAATGTCTTGCCTCATAGGTTTACAGCAATTTGATCAGGGAAAGAGAGCTGAAGTTCCTCGGACATGCAATGAGGAAGGAGGGCTTGGAGAACCTGATATTAACAGGTCAGATAGAGGAAATAGAGTGGAAAGCAGCGGATAACATATTTGAAGGGCCTGGGCAGGTGGATGACAGAACGAGGGTTGCGTGGAGTAACAGCAGAAAGCGTGCTAAGAGCCACCAGGGATAGGGAGACGTGGAGGGCCATGATCGCCTACATTATGAAGGGACAGGGGACATAGAAGAAGAATATATATGCCAACTGTTTATAAGATATTATAATGTGGATATAAACTGGGAGATCAAATCTATATTATAATCAATATATAAACTGATCCCTCATTTTGTAGCCATGCTAGTTTCTATACCTTTATATTCCAGATTTATGGGCTTGAGCTAGTGGATGGCAGAACGAGGGTCGCTATTCTAAAAAGAAATTCCAGAAATTCTGCCATCAGTGGAAACCACACCGGGTAATTATAGGGCTTCGGAAAAGAGGGGCTACTTTGAAGGTGATTAAATGCCGAATTCATATATTTTATAGTATCGATTTACTTTAACCTTGTATGAGAAACTGACCTCCCCACAACAAATTTGTATAAATATTGTAATTTTTCAAAATTCTTTTTGATAATCGGAAAGTTTAAGTAACAATCGATAGAACTGTGCCGAAAAAAAGTAAAAAGAAAAAAATGAAAACCAACGAAATTAAACGTGGTGGTAGTCTGCTTCAGGTCCGCCAAAATATCTTCTTTTTCTCTACACAATACAGAGTTCTTCTTTTTCTATGTGCCCTGTCCCTTCAGGAAGTAGGCGATCATGGTTCTCCACGACTCCCTATCCCTTGTGGCTCTTAATATGTTTGCTCCTGTTACTCCTGGCAACCCCCGTTCCGTCAACCACCTGATCAGGCCCTGCAAATATGTTATCCACTGCCTTCCTCTGTCTCTCTTTCCTTCTATCTGGTCTGTCAGTATCAGCTTCTCCAAGCCCTTCTTCCTCATTGCGTGTCCCAGGACTTCAGTTGTCTCTTCCTGATGCTCAGTAGCAATTTCCTTTTTGTTGCCATTCTTTCCAACACCTCATCGTTGCTTGCATGCTCAGTCCACGATATTCGCAGCATCCTACTTTAGAACCATATTTAGAACCAAGTTTTGTTCTCATTTTCGATGATATTGTCCAGCACTCACTGCCGTATTGAAGAACAGACATCACATAACAATCTAGCACTCTCTTTGTTTCTAGTGAAATTTTCCTGTGTCTTAGTTCTTTACTCAACTTCTGGAACGCGTCCTTTGCCATGCCAATTCGCCTTCGGATCTCTGTGTCGCACTTTCTATCTCCTATTAGAACACTTCCTAGGTATTTAAATTTTTGTACTTGCTTGATTCTGGTATCCCACACCTGTATTTGGCATTTGGGGTTGCACCCAGTTACTTAATAGCAATAACCAATCTTTTTTTTCTTTCTACCTGTTTTGCTCTCCACATAAATTTACAGTGGCTTTTTTTCGAACAAGCAAACAATTCCAGACGCAATTATTTATTCCCTTTTCTTGTTCTTATTTATTCAACAGACATGCAAACAAACCGCCATTAAGTGACTATTTTAAGAATTATGTTGATATATTCATAGAATTCATTTTGTACCGAGTGTCGAGAGAAGCGTCAAAGAATCCCGAACAACGGGGATACTAGGACATGATGGACGCGACACAAGCAAGAAAAAATCGAGAGGGGGAAAAGCGAGCAAATATCAATGGGGAATCGAGATGAAACAAGGGGTGTGATCGCGTTGGTGGGGATTCTAGCGTAGCGGTGATTATGGCTTCATACTGATAGGATGGCTAATAATCGTGGGAGCGTCGTACACTGGTAATAAGAAAAAAAAAACCGTGAAGATGAGACCGTACAGTCACTAACTAAGCATATCTACAAATGCTGACGTTTCTAATCGATCTCTGCCAAGTCTGACACAAGATCCAAGCCGCATTTAGCAGCCGATACACTAGAGTGACTCCGTTTACGATCGGCTGCAAAACATTAAGAGAAGAATTATTGATACCAAGCAGTCTTCCTTGTCTCTAAATTGCTTACCCCCTGTCAAGTATCGCATTCTCTTTTATTGTCACTGTATCAATGACAAGAGAGCCATTTATCAAAATGATCCCTGAACCGCCGCTTTGTGGAAGCGACTCCTGAGGAGATACTTCCTCGATCACTACAAACTTAACCTGTTGAAGTCTAGGGTGAAATGTTATATATCCGCAAAAATTGTACCTCTTACTCCGTAAACCCCTACCACGAATTATTCTCGAACCTTATACAGAGTGAACGTAAAAAAAAGAAACCTGATGAAATTATTGCTGTATAATACGCACTTTTTTTCCCAAAATTCTAAAAATTAAATGTTTTCTTACATTTAGAGATATGTATTATACTTTTTTTTCTTTTTTAATCATATCACCCCGAGCAAGGCGGTAACGCCACTGATGTGCAGGGGGCGACGTAAGAGTGAAAAGATTGGAAAAGAGAAAGCCGAAAACCACATCCTAAACAGGGAACAAGAGATGAGCCTCTTCACCTGTTCAATAGACGTGGGTGGAGTGCGAACCGGGCGATAGTTTAGTCTATCTACTTCAATTGAAAAAAAAAAATAAGAAAAAAAGGAAAGGGAAAAGGTTGGAAAAGAGACAGCCGGAAACCACATCCTAAACAGGGAACAAGGGAAGAGCCTCTACACCTGTTCAATAGACGAGGGTTGAGTGTGAACCGGGCGATAGTACTCACTGTATCATGTACGTCGTGGTGCAAGGGATATCGGCTCGGAACGAGAAATTGGAGAGTCGAGTTCGAATTCCAGTTGAGGTATTAATTAGTCTCTCCTACCTTCAGTTATGGATTAAATAGCAAGACAGAATAGGTTCTATAGCCTTGGTTGGTAACCGGTCTATCGCAGAAGGTAATGGAAACCCACTGCGGGTAAATCTTCTACCGAGTTAGTCATGCTTCTTTTGAGACATGATCGCTCAAGCTTGTATCACGTATAGCATTTAAATCATCAAATGATTATATTGAATATAGACTTTTTTCTAGTCTCATATAGGTAACATTTTAATATAAAATACGCAGGCTACACTGTTGACAGTAGATGCAAAAAGAAAACTACTAGACCCCCAAAAATGGTAGTAAAGAAAACCGAGAAAAAATGACTGGAAACTTAAGACGATAGAGATGTTGTCGTACAGAAGGATGCTGAGAATTACACTACCAGCCATAATTATCAGGCCACCCTAGTTTTTTAAAGACATGGTGTATTTCATACTATTTTTAGTATTTATTGCCAAATGGAGATGGAATGGTTCTTTTGTTATTATTACTTTGAAAGATTTTACAAGGCAAGAAAGCAAAGATGAACTCGTCCGAATCATCCTAAATTTTCTTCATTCTTTCATTGATGAAACTGCAATATAGGTAATTATTAAATATTTATAAATTCATTTGATGCACAGGTTATTGTGCAGTATTAACAAAAGAACCATTCTATTTTCAGTTAGAATTATTAACTTGGAAATAAATACTAAAAATAGTCTGAATACACCATTTTCTAAAACACTGGGGTGACCAAATAATTATGACCGGTAGTGTATATATATGAATATGCATGTGTATATGTATACATATGTATATATGTAGGGTGTGTAAGTGAGTTTATATGTATATATATATACATTACCAGGCATAATTATTAGGTCACCCTAGTTTAAAAAAAAAATGATGTATTTCATACTATTTTTAGTATTTATTGCCAAGTGAATAGTTATATATGAAAATATAATAGTTCTTTTGTTATTATTACTATGCCAAATTTAACAATGGTTCTTTTTTTAATGCTGCACAATAACATGTGCATCAAATGAACTGTTCTGGTGTCCAGTTTTTGTGCTCTCTTCCCTATGATAGTCTCTTCTTCTTATTGGCTGCCTTGTAAAATTTTGCAGTAAACTACCTTGCTTGGGGCGATATGATAAAAAAAATGATAGATAGATAGATAGATAGCCCGACAGCTATAATCTATAAGAATTTAAATGTAAAGTCAATAGTCATCTTCCATCTCCCTAACCTGCATCCTCTCTCTCATGCTCCTTTCTCCGTCCACTCCACTTTCATCAACATTCTCATATTTTTTCACCCACTTCCTAACAATACCTGTAACCTGTCACTTTTTCCTTTAACTTTCCTCATATTTAACTCCCTGCACACCAGTGATAGTAAACTGCCTTGAGGTCCCACTAGAGATTTAACACGTGTGTGCCCTGATTAAATAGTCGCCTCTTAGACCGGATTGACAGCGCGGGTAAATGGATTTACACTTGCACACAAAATGATCGGCCAAGATTAACCAATCACTGCCTGCTAATGTGACGTGTCCAGCGAATGTAGGCAAGCGTGTAAGTGTGAATGATAATGAGACATTTACAGGTCCATAGAAAATGAAAAAGCCTTACAATAACGAGGACCTTCTACCAGAAAGAAAATAAGGCCAACGATAATTAAAGTATCAAAAGCAAAAATTCTCTCAAATGACCTCAAACGGAATGACTACATTGAATCCTTAAATGCATATGCTGCTAGGAAGTTTTGGTCACTGTGTAGGGCCAGGAATTTTTTTCTTGTCAGAATCCATTTTACACATTTATAAATCTATTATTTGTCCGTGACAGCCCGACTTCAGTCACTTTCTCACCGACGTGTTTGTTGCTTCCCTCTGTCTTTTCTATTTTTAAGGAAGCTGCTCTGACGAGCTTTTTTTCCCCTGGTACGCCGACCACATATATTTACTCGTGCTACTAGATTGGCAACAAGTTTCCACCATTTTATTGTTGAAATAGTTAACTGTAGCCGCCTCTTCTACTCTAATAGTTGCTTTTCTTGCACTTCCCGTTTTTGGAACTCACTTCCATTTGATTGCGTTCTTGATAGCTACAATCCTCCAACCTTTAAATGCAACGTCAATTGTCATTTTTTATCGACTTGATTCCCATCCATCTTTTATCTTTTCTTCGACATCTCTTGTACTTTTTCATTCTCTTACTGTAACTCTCTGTGTACCAGTAGCATTTTTGCCTTGCTTGGGGTGAAATGATAAAAAAAACAAGGTTACTGGCCTGGGTTATGTTCTACTTGGTTATAAACTGCTGCACAAAAGATAGTTACTGTTGAAACCGCTGGTGAGACGACCACACTCAACACCAAGAGTCGGCAACCTACGGATCTGGCCCGCGAAGGCATTTTGACCGGCCCGCGAACCTGATTACCAATGAGTCTATTTTTAATATGAGAGACGAGGCTTTCGAATTCATTAAAAGGCTTGCTGTTATCTTCCTGTGATCCACCCAATCGAATTTGAATACTATGACCGCAAAGACACGATCAAAGCCCAATCACCTCCATTTCTGTGTAAAAAATAAAAAATAAGCAGAAAACAAAAGTCGATTTGACCGACCGACCGGAGACAGACATTAGGCGGAGACACCTTCAAAGGGACAATGTTGTCTCAATCGGCTTTCTATTTCATTTCTCCGACAGCGACCCCCCCTATCGCTTACCCCTGCCACCTACCCTATCTAAGTTGCTGGAATCTTTCAATAGGCTATGTTCTTAACTTATCATACGTAAGTGTATATGTTTGCAACTATTTCTACTCGTATGTATGGGTATATGTGTTTCGTTTTTGTTTGATGTGTGTGTGTGGTTCGTTTGTGGTACAATTTTCAATAACAGTTTCAAACCTACACGTCATAATTTCATCCATTTCACTTCGGTTGATTTCTTTTCACGTTGAAGTATTTATGACGTTCCTTGAGGAAAAGTAATTTTTGTTAGGTGTTTTTTAATTTTAGATTTTCTTTTGTTTTTCTGATTTCTCAATGTTTATTTTCATTTTGGTTTAAAATGTTTAGGTTGACAGGAGTCTGCATATGTAATTTTTCTTAATTTTTCATTAATGGTCTTCGTCCGGCCCGCGACCCGTCATTATAACACGATCCGGCCCGCGGGGTCGAATGAGTTCCGACATGAGTTACCGACCACTGCTTTACACACTATCTTTCAAAACACTCCGATAAACAATGGAATTGAGCGAGAACTGAGTATTTACAAGAGGGTTTTAGACAAATCTTTGCCAAGTGGCTTTACTCTATACACACTTGTTCCCTTAACATAGCATTAGGCGTGATTTTTTTCAAAGTATGCGTTTTTTTTTTTCAGAAGCATTTGGGAGAGACCTAAGAGTAATCAAGAATCTCTATTAGCAGCAAACTGCCAGCATAAGGACAGGTAACGAATTCAGCTATTATACTAAAATTGAAAGGGGCGTAAGACAAGGATGCGTCTTTTCACCGAATTTATTCAACTTATACAGCGAGATTATTCTGAGAACTCTAGAAGTTATGCCAGGATTCGTCATCAGAGGCCACATTTTAAACAATATAAGGTACGCAGATGATACAGTGCTGATTGTAGACACGGAAAGGAAACTGCAAGACCTCCTACAGAAGGTAGCTGAAAAGAGTGACAAGGAAAGACTACAAATAAACTGCAAGAAAACCAAAGGCATGGTTATCAGCAAAAAGGGCAGCCAATTACAGGTGGGGGACTCTGAAGTCAAGCAGGTACAAAAAATTTAAATACGTAGGAAGTGTTCTAACTGAAGACAGAAAGTGTGATACAGAGATCTGAAGGCGAATTGGCATGGCGAAAGAAGCATTCCAGAAGTTAAGTAAAGTATTAAGAAACAGGACAATTTCATTAGAAACAAAGAGGAGAGTACTGGATTGCTATGTGATGCCGGTTCTTCAATAAGTCAGTGAATGTTGGACAATATCATCAAAGATGAAGGAAAAACTTGAAGCAGCTGAAATGTGGTTCAACAGAAAGATGCTGCGGATATCATGGACCGAGCATGCGAGCAATGACGAGGTTTTGGAAAGAATGGAGATGAAAAGGAAATTAATACTGAGCATCAGGAAGATACAACTAAAGTTTCTGGGACATGCAATGATGAAGGAGAGCTTGGAGTACCTGTTACTAACAGGCCAGATAGAGGGAAAAAGAGACAGAGGAAAGCAGCAGATAACATATTTGAAGGGCCTGATCAGGTGGATGACAGAAAGCGGTGTGCATGGTGCAACAGGAGAAAGTGTGCTAAGAGCCACCAGAGACAGGGTGATGTGGAAAGCCATGATCGTCTACGTCCTGAAAGAACAAGGCACATAGAAGAATATATATATATATATATATATATATATATATATATATGCCAACTGTTTATAAGAAATTATAATGTGGATATAAAAGGGGGATCAATTTTATATTATAGTCAATATATAAACTGATCCCTCATTTTCTGACCATGCTAGTTTCTATACATTTATATTCTAGATTTATAGGCATGAACTAGTGGATGGCAGAGCGGGGTTTGGGTTGTGTAACAGGAGAAGGCGCGCTAAGAGCTACCAGGGACAAGGAGATGTGGAAAGCCATGATCGCCTACGTCCTGAATGGACATGGCACATAAAAGAAGAAAGATGAACAGATAAAATAAATTCCAGATAACCTATATCCGATTCCAGTTGAATTCGTTGCATTCTAACACGCGCAAATAACCTTGGGAAAGGCATGAATCCGCTTTTTCCTCCAGCTATGGGTTAAATAGCAGGACAGATTGGGTTCTATAGCCTTGGTTGGTAACCAGACTACCGCAGAATGTAATGGCTACCTACTGTGGGAATATCTTCTGCCCAGTCTTTAGTACCTGACTGATAAATAGATATTTGAATTATATATTTATTTTTTCTTAAATAAAGAACAGAGCGAAACAATTTTATTAATTTATCGAAATTTTTCTTCTTTACTTAAAAAATATACATTCTTTATTTTAAAAGAAATTCTTTTATGATACGCTGAATATCAATTTTCGTATGCAAAACAAGTAATTCCAGTATAATCAGGGATCGATTTTATACTTGATTGGTATTATAAACAGGACCCCCTTTTAAATCGATAAACAACAACATTTGGTAATTTGGTCAAATGTAGGACACTGGTTTATAAAAAGACATTTCTCGAAAACAACAACAAATAAAGATGTTCCTGTTTTTTACTACGAGTTCGCCATTAGTAGTGGCGTATGTGATCGTGGAAGACAATATTGGCGGGAAATTGAAACCGGAAATAAAAAAGAACGATCATGTGCTTTTATTTATTTATCTTTTTTTTATAAGCGTTTCACCCCGAGCAAGGCATGTCACTGCCACTACTGTGCAGGGGGCTACGTAGAGAGGAGAAAAACTGGTTAAATATAGGAAATAACAGAGGGTGGGTGATAGGCGGGTGAGGATACCGAGAATGAGGGTTGGGTAGATGAGAGTGTTGTGAGAATAGTTGGGAGTTAGTGTGATAGGAGGTGTCTATTGACCCTACATTTAAACACCTGGAGATTGTAACTGTCGGGAAAGCAGACTTGTGGAAGGGAGTTCCACAGGCGGGAAGCGCGAGAAAAGAAGCTGTTGGAGTAGAATTTACGGTTACATCTTATTTGTTTAACTGTAAAAGGTGGGACCTAGTTGCTAATCTAGTATCTCGTGTAAATTCGTGCTTAGGCGGCACCAGTGATCTAAGCTCATCGGAGCAGAAGCCATGAAAGTACTTGTAGAAGAGGCACAGGGAAGCTACATCACGCCGGTGTGAGAGCGGCTGCAGCCGGTCTGCCAAGTCAGTATCAACCACGTTACAGATCCTCCTTTGTATTTTGTCAAGAAGCCCAAGGAGAGCAGCAGGGGCACCCGACCAGATATGGCAGCAATATTCAATACACGGGCGGATGGTAGATTTGTATATGTGCAGAATAGTTTCAGGTGGGAAAAATTTCCGGGCCCTGCACAGAGAGCCGACTTTCATAGCAGCAGATTTGGCAATGGATTCAATATAGTCATTCAATTTGAGGTCCGCCGAGAGTGTAAGGCCAAGGAGGCGTAGTATTTTACTCTCTGGGAGGCTAGCCTGTCCCATGCTAATGGGATGTAGATGCGATTGTCTATGGTGGTTATTTGATAACAGCTTTGTTTTGGAGGCATTGAAATTTACCAACCATTTCCTACCCCAAATCTTCTATCGGGGATTAGTGGAGGGTGCCGTGAAGGATAAGCTGTGGAGTAAGCTCGGCATGTCGAGAGTGGAGTACCGCTCTCATTGGTCTTGGGCGCCAGGCGCGGATTGGCTCAGCAACTCTGAGTTCTCTCTGACCTGGCGATTGGCTCGGAATGGTTTGTCGATCAATGACAAGCGTTTCGCAATGGGCCTGGCGGATTTGCCAGATTGTGAACGTTGCAACCTTGGAATTAAAGGAGACGTCCGCGCACGCCTTCTTCCATTGTTCGCGCGTTCGCCCGTTGTGGGCGCGTGTCGGCGAGTTGACTGCTCGTATCGCGCCGCGGGAGCTTGTGCTCATTGATCGCGCATACGCTGTGGACAATGTGTCGCCCCCGTACTCTGGAGTGAAGCGGATGGTGTTTCTGTCGCTACTGGCCACGGCTAGAATGGTGATTTGGATGACGCGTCTGGAGGAAGTCTTGCGGGGAGGTCGTCTTTCGGATCAGGATCTAATCCGATATTTTGAGCACCAGCTCAAAATGAAGATTAGAACTGAACGGAAACGGCTGCACCCGACAGACTTTAGCAAAAGGTGGATATATGCAGCGAGCCTGGTTCGTGTGACCGGGGCTAGCCTTGATTTTCTTTTTTAGTTCTGCTAAGTCACATCGGGGTGGATTCCTCTGGAACCCCTCCCGCGGTTAAGGTTAGCTTTCTTTTGTATACCTAGTTAATGTGAGTGAATGTATTTGTCCTAGCCTGTTCCCGGCTCCATTGCTTTTGTTATGATCCAGTTCGAGATTCCCACTGACCATTGTTATTTTGTCCCGTTTTATTCTCGGCTGGGTCAGCCTTATATATTCTCCAGTCCAATTTATTTTTACCCAGTGCCTCCATTCCCCTTAGAAAGAGAGCGGCTTGATTTTGCCTCCTCAGGCAGAATACAGTGGCCTCTTTAATTACGAGGGTGTGTTTGGGTCTTACTAACATTTTGTATAAATATTTATTTGAAATTGTTCTTTTTTGTTTTGGGGATTTTTTGTTTCTGCATACCCCTGCCCATCATATCATTTCATGTACAAATTTTTTAAAAAAATATATTTTTGTATTATATTTGTAAATAGTCACAAATTTTTATGTACATTTGGGGCGTTTTGTAGGTCCCCGGTATGATTTGCGGTATTTTGGTGCTAGATAAGTATGAGTGTTGATGGACAAATTCTTATGGTGAATGAGAATCATTGTAACGTATGTATGGGTCGTAAATCTGATTAGCTAGGTATAGGATAGAGTAACTGAAGACCAACCCAAGTTTTATTCCCCTCCCACCTCTTCGGCCTTGAGCCATAATTCATGTAAAAATGAATAAATAAAACCAACCATTTCCTACCCCAGGTCACTACGGATTGGAGGTCCCTTTCAAGTGCGGCAGCGAGGTTCACTTTGTTGTCCAGACCTGGTTTCTGATCGATGCGGGAGTAGATTGTTGTGTCGTCGGCATACATGCCAACTTGGGATCTAATGGTGTCGGAGAGATCATTAATGTAGATCAGAAATAGCGTGGGACCTAGGATAGAACCTTGAGGGACGCCCGCGTTCGTCTGGTAGTTTTGGGAGGCATGCCCATTTAATACCACCTTTAATGTGCGGTTAGAGAGGAAGGACTGGATGAGGTCAAACAGATGTCCAGTTATCCCATAGCTCCGCAGTTTGCACAAGAGGCCAGCATGCCAGACCCTGTCGAATGCTTTGGAGATATCCAAGGCAACGGTTCGGGCTTCACCATTCTTGTCGAGTGCCTGGTATATGTACTCGGTAATGGTCGTTAGCATATCAGCAGTAGACCTGGTGAAGCGAAACCCATACTGTTTGTCAGAGAGAAGCCCGTTGGTCATAAGGTGCTGAATCACCTCGCCGTTGATAATGGCTTCGAAAACTTTGCCAAAGATTGGAAGGAGACTAATAGGACGGTAATTGGCGGGGTCTGAGGGTTCGCCAGAATTCTTAAATATAGGTACTACGCAGGAGGACTTCCAACAGGCAGGAAAGCAGGAAGCAGATAGGCAGAGGTTATAGAGTTTAGAGAGGACAGAGGAGAGTTCTGGGGCACATTTCTTCAGTACTATGACCCACTAAGTCTTCTCAATTCAGATTTCAGGCAAAGAAAAGCAAATATAGTATTAAAAAAAAGGCAGGAAAAGAAGAAACAAAACTTAATCATTCAGTTGGTGTCCAAATATTAAATTTTTTCCGAGTTTAATTTCTCAGAAGAGTGAGATATGTGTAAAAAAATATATGCATTCTTCGGACTGTTGTTTTCATCTTTACTGACATGTTTACGACGTTTCGGTCGTTGTACACTCCGGCCTTCTTCAGGTGGTATGAATTACTAACCGAACTCTTTATTACAATCACTGGGATATATCATTCCTATGTCACTTCTACTAGTCATGTAGTTATCTCCGTTTCACTAAACTAAGTTATTTGTTTACCACTGCTGTAGCCTGTTATTGAACTCACAACTCTTTGCGTCAAGTCACTGGAACTAACCAACGTCTATGTCCACGGGGTCATGTGTTCTTGAGGATATCTTGAATGATATACCCGAATGACCGTAATAAAGGGTTAGGTTCGAAATTCGTAGCATCTGAACAAGGCCAGAACGTACAACGGCCGAAACGTCGTCAACATGGCAGTAAAGATGAGGACAATAGTCCGAAGAATTTAAATAGTGTAAATACTACCTAATCTTAGAAGTATAGACAAATAGTTTAAAAAGATGATTTTAAAAATCCAGCAGCTTCTTTTCTCGCACTTCCCGCCTGTGGAATTCCTTTCCGCATACTTGCTTTCCAGACAGCTACAATCTTCAAGAATTCAAATGTAAAGTCAATAGTCATCTCCTGTTTCACTAACTTACATCCTCTCTCTCATGCTTTTTTCTCCGTCCACCCCACTCTCATCAGTATTCTCTTCCTTCTCCTACTCTTTTCCTGACATCCCCTGTAACCTGTCACTCTTTTTCATAACATTTCTCCTATGTAATTCCCTGCACAACAGTGGCAGTAAAATGCCTTGCTTGGGGCCACACGATTATATAAAAAAAACTCCCTTGTTAATTAAAATGTGTATTAAATTCGTATATAGTAAGTTTGGTTTCTAAACCAATCACGGCATGGTACTCAATAAAATGAATTGTTTTTTTACGAATGTATCAGATTTTTTCTGCTATGACCAGTGCATCTGAGTTCTCTGCCTAGGATCAAAACCTCGCTCTACGGTACATTACTAGCGTGGTTCCATTTTAATACTGCTGTGGCCGGTTTGGGCCAAGAAGAAAGACACGGGAAAGAAGAAGGTAGGTTTAACCAGTGTATTAGAATAACATAACATATACACAAAGACCAGTGTCAGTAGTCAGCAGATAGAAGTGTACATCCGAACTGTATAGTTACACTGCGTCTCGACTGCTTCACGACTGCCCCAGGACTGCCTCTTGACTGACACTTGACTGCCTCCCTGGTTAGTATTTATGCAAGGAGGAAGAGTCCATTCCACTGTAAACAGGGCACAATAACAAATACTATCTACGTACATTTGATATGAAAAACTGAATTTCTCACGCGTAAAATTACTACTTATTTACTCCAGATTTCGGTAATAACCATTTGCCAAGGAATGTGGCTTCGGGCACTCTCCGTACATGGGACCCTACAGATTGCTAGGGCTGGGACCTTTTTTCTCATTCATTTCACCCTATCCATCACTGACAAGTAGTGGGCACATTTATCTATTTGAGACAATAAAAATAGTCAATACAGACCATATGTATCCTGCTATATCTAAACTTATTTATAAATGTAACTTTGTCTCTGTGGGTGTATGTGTGTGTGTGTCTGTGTGTGTGTGTTCGTTACCTATAGACTCCGAAACGACTGAATCGATTTTCTTGAAAATTTACACAGTTGTACTATCGGCGTCTGCGAGTATGCTTAGCAAGGTTTTGTGTTGAGGTAGCCCTGATAAATATCGATAATCGAAAAAATCGGGTTATAGAAGGAGTGGTCCGATTTTAATCAAATTTGATACACTCATAGACAAAGACATAAGAAACGATATTCAGAAGTTTCAAGGTTGAAGCTCTTACACTAGTGCAGAAAATTTGATATCGATACCAGGAAATCAAAATTTGACTTACATCCATTCATTTTTCTTTCAGTCTACGGTTTCGCTTGAACTGGAAACAGCTACTGATTTTAGTCTTTCGTACCAACGTCCAAAGAGTTTTGATCTCCAGGAGCATGGATTAGTTTTAAAGCTTTCATTATACCCGAGCAACGCCGGGCTATACTGCTAGTAGAATTCTAAAATAATTTTCTCTTGATGAAGAGAAAGCTGATTTGAGTTCTAGTAAGAAACAGAGGCAGTGTGATTTCGGTGTATTGGTTGGTATAAAGCCGTGGAGTAATGATCGTAGAGGTCGAAAACTAGTTCGAGTCACATACTTAAATGTTGTAACTAGGTCACAAAGAAGTAGGCAGATCATCGAGCATATATATATATATATATATATATATATATATATATATATATTATTATTAATATAAGAGACAATTAATGTGTGAGGTCATAGAACACCATTAAAAATTTACAAACTACATTTGCTATTTTTGGTAACTATTATCGTTGCCTAGCAAATTTTTATGTCGACACAAGATAAAATCGTCTTTGATGGTGGATGTTTTTATGTTAACGTCTTTGTAACCTTTCTGAAGATGGTTCATATGAGTCGAAAGCTTAGAACCAACTTAATAAAAAATTAACCAAATGTTGGAGAATTTTTGTCTTTATTTTCACCTGAAATTAAAACCAAAATACGATGTTCAGAACGGCTCATGATTAAACATAATAGACATTCATTGTCTCTTATATTTAATAGTACATGTTTAGAAAATTATCTGCTGCCTCGATACAATATATATATATATATATATATATATATATATATATATATATATATACTGGATACCATTAATTATTTTATCCTCTCCTATTCCCTTAGCGAGTGTGCTACTTGATTTTTTGGGTTTTACTAACATTTGTTTATTTTAGTTTGAATATTTTGTCGTATTTTAGTTCGTTTTTGGGTATTTTATCTCCCTCCCCTTTTTCAATTCATTATCATTAAATCTTTTAGATATATTTTTGTAATTATTGTATATATTAGCACGTTTTTACGTCATGGGTTTGTTTCCCCGTTTTAGGTGCCCCTTCTAAATATGTGGTATTGTGGTGCGTGAAGGATTGGGAGGTGATGGATGGGTTCTTGTGGTGAATGAAGACATTATTAATGAGTAATAGGGTCTTGAAAGTGTTTAGGTAGGTATAGAATAGTTACAAAAGACCACCCTCTACACCTCCCTTTTTCGGTTATGTGTCCCATTTTGTACAATTTTATATAAATAAATATCAATAGTATTTACATTTTTAGGACTATTGTTCTCATCTTTGATGCCATTTGTACGACGCTTTGGGCGTCGTACGCTCCGGTTTTCTTCAGGAATTTCGAACGAACCCTTTATTACAATCACTGGAAGATATGAACTCCTTTCCTTGCGTAAAGCCGCGATTGAAAGTCATAGGTTATCTCCCTCTAACCCTGCAGGTTACTAGTTCACCATTGCTGTAGTCTGGTATTGAACCCACAACTTTAAGAATCAAGTTAGGAACTAACTAACGTCTACATTCAATGGGCCATATGTCCTTAAGGAACTCATCTCAGAAATATAGACAAATATTAAAATATCTATCTATCTATCTATCTATCTATCTATCTATCTATCTATCTATCTATCCTTAGTAACAGAACTTACTCTGGAATTTGCAGATGAACTTGAAATAGACAAATTTTTACTCTCCCTCGGTAACTCATTGCGTATCAATAACAAATTACATTTCAAATTTTCTCACACAATAAATAATAAAAAACATTCCATCCATGTACCTTCCCACTAATGGGTGACCGCTTGGGAATACCAGGTGCTGTAAGCGTTTAGTGACGGATGTGTGTTGTGGTGCAGTGGATATCGACACGGAAAGAGAAATCGGTGAGCCGAGTTCGAATTCCAGTTGAATATCCTGCATTCACTTAAGCACTGGTACCCTTGGGAAAGGTATTGATCCGTCCCTTCCCTCCAGTTATGGGTTAAATAACAGGGGAGAACTTGGGGACCCTGCCCTTAAAAACAAATCGCAATGAATCTTGATACTCGAAAAGAAAAAATTATTACTAGACACAAAAACTTATATAAAAACAACAATAAATTGTTGAAAGAAAAAAGGTATTACCAGCAATAAATAAATAAATAAATAAAAATCAGTTGGCAAAAAATTATCCGCCGAGGTTGATATGCCATAAAACAAAACAACCAACCAAGCAACCAACATTCCCACTTCAGCCCCAAAGTAAAATCCTGACTATTCACAGGATATTAACACAGAGCCCTTAGGATATGTAGCTACTACATAGACCAGAGCCTCTACACTACCAGAGCCTCTACACTACCAGAGCCTATACACTACCAGAGCCTCTACACAATGCTGGGATGTGACACATGTCCTATTTTATGTGAGATATTTTTGAGCGTCTACGCTCTGGAAAAAATCCCCGGAGACACCCGCATATTCTGGGTGAGACTCTCGTCTATTTACACAAGATTAGACTTTATCCTTCGGCATAACCTCCTCTGGGTTCCTTTCCGCCCGAAGGTAGAGAGTTTGGCGAAGTCACAGATTGGATGAATTTATCAAGCTTCTTTAAGGACATTAAACCTAAGCTACTGAGATAAAGAAGAGAAATACATTAAAAAAATTTAGGTTTCTTCACTCTCATCAGTTTTTCATTCTTAATGTATAGACATAAAAGGCAATCTGTGAGTCTGTGTATGACTGTTCCCTATGCACGCCTACATTTTTTAAGCTACGCCATTCAAACTTTTTAGGGACATATATCTACAGGGAAGCCAGGTCGGCACATGCACTTTGAGTTTAAGTTCAGCAATTTTCCCTTTCGCACTTTTTGGCCAATAGAGCCGATTGTTTACATTTGCTCCGTAAAGCATCTAAGATCTAAGATGGCTGCTTAATTACGTTTAAGAAATCAAATCACACGTGACAAACGCGACTAAAATATTTTTTATGAAAAAAAAACAAACAAAAAACAAAAAAAACAAATGAGCCTTTATATTTAATTTTTATTCCGACGTTTAAAAAATTCATTTGGTCAACAAAAAAATGTGAATATTCTTCCCCGTAATTTTGAAACAAAAGAAACGCCGGGCTATACTGCCAGTTTATGCATGAAATTAAAAATATAAAATGGCGACAATCTACTCATTCTACCCTGTATAATTGAACATATATTTATAGACACAAAAGTTAACCAAACGTGTACATTAGCGGCCATAATATAAGGAACGGAAACAACATAAATATGTGTATTACTTAAAAAGTAATACATGATTAGCAATGAGATTTTTACCTAATAAAGATTAATGCATAAATATTATACAAAGTTACAAAAATTTATATAATAGTTTTTTTTTTAAATAAAGATTAAGTGGAACCAAGGTAAGAAGCTACTGGACAAAAGTTAAGGAAAGATCTTGTTAATACTTGATTGTGAACAAAATATCAACAAAATTTAATATTTGGTAGACATCCCCTTATTTGCAATGACTTCTCTGTATCGTTGACCACATGATCTTATTAATTTTATGCAAAAATCAGCAGTAATGTCCTCCCATTCGTCTTTCAATAACTCCCATCATTGATTCTGGTTTTTCAGGTTTCTTTTCTGAGCCCTTTCTCCAGTTATCTTCCAAACATATTCTATTAGATTCAGGTCAGAGCTCTGCGGTGCCACTTCATTGGGCGATTCCTTCTTCTTCAAATAAAGCCATAACCTTCTGAGCCTTGTGACAAGGTGCATTGTCCTTCACGAAAATAGGAGATTCATAAAGATTTTGGTGTAATCTTGGTACCACATGCTGCTGAAGAAGCCTTTTATAAATCTCAGCATTGGTATTGCCATGTACGCGGATGATAAGGCCAACTCCTACAGATGAAATCATTCCCCACACCATCACACCGCCGCCACCAAATTTAACGGTTTTCTTGACACATTGAGAAGACAGTCTTTCACCTGTTCTACGGCATACGGAAGTTTTTGCCCTCAGAACCAAATATAGTAAACTTGGACTCGTCACTGAAATGAACTGTATCCCATTGTGCGTCAGTCGAACATGTTCTCTCGCATACTCCAGGAGTGCCATTTGGTTTCGCTTTGAAATGAGAGACTTCGAAGCTGGAATACGGGCATGCAATCTTGCATTTTTTAACCTGCGAGCAACCGTTTTCCTTGAGATATTATTATCTGTGTCTTCCTTAAATTTACGGGCATTTGATATAGCAGTTTCAAAACGGTTATTTGTAGATATTCTAACAGTTCTTCAAACTTCTCTTTGCGATGTTTTTGGAGGTCTGCCGGTTTTTGGTTTTGCATCTAACGTTTTATCGGTTTTATACCTGCTTATTACACGATGAACGACACTTTCAGAGCTATGAACAATACCATAGATTTCTGAAAATGACTTTTTTCTTGATAGCGATAATGAGTTTTTTTGTCTTCAAAAGAGAGCGTTTTGCGTGAAAATAATGTCCTAATGATGAATGAAACTTTACTTATTGTTGAAAAGATCCATCGAGTTTTTTAACAATGTAAATTAAAGGTTTATGCAAATTATAAACATCGTTTCTTAACTTTTGTCCAGTAGCTTATTTCCTTTGTTCCATTTAATCTTTATTTAAAAAAAAAAGAAACTATTATGTAAGTTTTTGTAATTTTGTATAATGTTTATGCATTGCACCCAAATCTTTATTTGGTAAAAATTTCATTGCTAATCATGCCTTACTTTTTAAGTAATACACATATTTATGTCTTTGTTGTTTCCGTTCCTTATATTATGGCCGCTACTGTACATAAAATTTTATGACTCGTTTCTATAAATTGCACTTGAGCTATCTGCGTCGTGGCGCAGTGAATATCAACTTGGAACGAAAAATTGGGGTGCCGGGTTCGAATTCCAATTGAATTCCTTGCATTCACTTACGCACAAATAGCCTTGGAAAGGTAATAATCTGTTACTCCCCCCAGTTATGGATTAAATAACAGCACAGATTGGAATCTATAGACTTGGCTGGTAACCAGTCTACTGTAGAAAGCAATGGCAACCTACTGCGGGAAAATCTTCTGCCCATTGAGTCATGTCTCTTTTGAGACATGGTCGCCCAAAGCGTGTATCACGTATGGAACTTAACTGACTGACTAGAGGTTAAAATGATGTGTGGTTGGTGTAAGGAGTGGCAGGATGGATAGAGATTCGAGTTCAAATTCAAGTAAAGTTCGTGACATTCACTTCGCACGCAAATAATTTTGGTAAAAGTATGAATATTCTCCAACAGATATGGGTTAAATAGTAGGAATATCATATGACAAACTTACTGTTAACACAGAACATTTGTAAATGTAATTTTTACACACACAAAAAAAATTGCAATATGTCTGTCTTTAAATCAGCCACAAATAAGTCGTAAATAAACCAACCGATTAGGGACTTACAGGGCTTTAAGCAGCCAGGTTAATTATAGCTTTGCGTATCAAGGATAGCTTACTATACCTCATGCACACTAAGTTATATCGTTCTTGATCACTTCTGCTGTTTAGAGCAGTGCTTGGAACGAAAGTGTGTAGGGTGTGGTGCCCAACTACTCCTCTAATGTTTTATCAGCAGACATGATTTGTGTAGAAATGTTAGTCCATTTACGCTATTCCTTAAAAACGTTCGAAATTGCTAGAACCTGAAGAAGGTCGGAGCGTACAACTGCCGAAACATCGTACAAATGGCAACAAAGATGAGGACAATAGTCCGAATAATGTAAATACTGTATATACCCCAGTGATTGTAATAAAGAGTTCGTTTCGAAATTCCTAACACCTGAAGAAGGCCGGAACATAGAAGTAGCGAAACGTCGTACAAATGGCAACAAAGATAGTCCGAAACAAACAATAGTCCGAATAATGTAAATACTGTAAATACTACCTCATCTCAGAAATACAGACAAATAGAATGATCTATTATTAAACGTCGTATAAATGGCAACAAAGATAAGGACAATATTCCGAATAATGTAAATACTGTAAATGCCACCTCATCTCAGAAATATAGACAAATAGAATGATCTATTATTAAACGTCGTACAAATGGCAACAAAGATGAGGACAATAGTCCGAATAATGTAAATACTGTAAATACTACCTCATCTCAGAAATATAGACAAATAGAATGATCTATTATTAAACGTCGTATAAATGGCAACAAAGATAAGGACAATATTCCGAATAATGTAAATACTGTAAATACTACCTCATCTCAGAAATATAGACAAATAGAATGATCTATTATTAAACGTCGTACAAATGGCAACAAAGATGAGGACAATAGTCCGAATAATGTAAATACTGTAAATACTACCTCATCTCAGAAATATAGACAAATAGAATGATCTATTATTAAACGTCGTACAAATAGCAACAAAGATGAGGACAATAGTCCGAATAATGTAAATACTGTAAATACTACCTCATCTCAGAAATATAGACAAATAGAATGATCTATTATTAAACGTCGGACACATGGCAACAAAGATGAGGACAATAGTCTGAATAATGTAAATACTGTAAATACTACCTCATCTCCGAAATATAGACAAATAGAATGATCTATTATTAAACGTTGTACAAATGGCAACAAAGATGAGGACAATAGTCCGAATAATGTAAATACTGTAAATACTACCTCATCTCCGAAATATAGACAAATAGAATGATCTATTATTAAACGTCGTACAAATGGCAACAAAGATGAGGACAATAGTCCGAATAATGTAAATACTGTAAATACTACCTCATCTCCGAAATATAGACAAATAGAATGATCTATTATTAAACGTCGTACAAATGGCAACAAAGATGAGGATAATAGTCGGAATAATGTAAATACTGATATATTTTTCTTTTAATTTTAGAGCACTAGTCCCGATACTTTTTGATCGATCTCCTTTAATTAAACTTGTCTGTATTTGTTGCTTTTTGTTTACTTTTTATATCAACGACATTTTTGGGCATATGTCCCGACATCATATGAACTTTGAATTGGTCACACTTTTTGGAGACGAGGTTATGTCATGTGAAATGTCAAAAATAAACAAACGGTATATGTGTAAGGTGGAGCTCAGTCTGCAGGTGCGTGTGGGTAAAAAAATTGAAATTGAGAATGTGAGGAAGAATGAGAGGGTCAATTACATAGACATCTTTATACGTGTGTCTCTATCTTTGCCCTGCGTCTGCGTTTATTTTAAAAGACTATAATATCGAGTTTGAATTAATATTTTGCTGCTGCCCTATAGGTTATGAAATATACTGTCAGATAAATATCAAAACGGATGTTTGCGACGACTTTAATTACATGAACTGAAGACTAACTAATAATCAAGTAAGCTCACAAAAACGCAAACAACCCATACTATATATATATATATATATATATATATATATATATATATATATATATATATATATATTGATTGTTTAATTACTTGGTTTCTGGTCGTAATAAGATTAAACCAGTGCACATTTGTATTAAAAAATGTTCAATACAATTATAGTGTAAAACTTTTGAATATTTTCCATTTGTAAACGAATTATTACGCGACCTAGGTTTCTACCATGAGTGATTTCAATAACTTCAGGCGATTTTGAATAACTGATTTTATGGTTTTTTTTTTTTTTAAGAACGCTCACGTAACGGAGTTTGTTTTACGCTCATGTGGCAGGGAATTTTTGAACGCGCAATTTTTAAAATTACAAGGAATTATGACGATTTCAGTCATGTTTGTATGAACCTAAAAGGTATTTTTTAGTATGGTCAGACTTAGTTATGAACCTAAGAAGTATAGATGAAAACGTCATAATCCTTTGTAATTCTAAAAAATTGCGCGTTCAAAAATTCCCTACCACGTGAACATTCAAAAAATAAAAACACAGCGTTCTTAAAAAAAAAACGAAAAAAAAATGATAAAATCAGTTACTGAAAAGCGCCTGAGAGCACCACTCATGGTAGAAACCTGGGTCGCGTAATAACTCATTTACAAATGTAATATATATATATATATATATATATATATATATATATATATATATATATATAGTAAGAAAAATCGCAAGTCTTAATTTATAAAATACTAGCAGTATAGCCGGCGTTGCTTGGCTGTAATGAAAACTTTAAAACTAATCCATGGTCCTGGAGCTCAGACTCTTTCGACGTTGGCACGAAAGACTAAAAAGCAATAGTTGTATCCAGTTAAAGCAAAACCGTAAATTTTGGTTTCCTGGTATCGATATCAAATTTTCTACACTATTGTAAGAACTGCAATATTGAAACTTCTGAATATCGTTTCTTATGTCTTTGTCTATGAGTGTATCAAATTTGATTAAATTCGGGCCACTCTTTCTATAAACCGCTTTTTTTGATTATCGATTTTCGATATATATCTGGGGTACCTCGATACAAAACCTAGCTAAGAACACTCGCATACGCTTATAGTACAACTGTGTAAATCTTCAAGAAAATTGGTTCAGCCGTTTTGTAGTCTATACGAAACGGATACACACACACACACACAGAGAGAGAGAGAGAGAGAGAGAGAGAGAGAGAGAGACAAACTTCCATTTATAAATAAGTTGAGATAAATTGCTTTTTTTTTTTTACAAAAGGACACTTAAGGTCTCTCTTTTTATTTAGAAATATACACTTTTCTCTCGTTGAAACCACTGTAATATCGATATTATATATATATAAATATATATATATATATATAGAGAGAGAGAGAGAGGCAGACAGACAGACAGACAGACAGCCAGATAGAGAGGACAGACAGACAGAGATAGAGTCAGATAAAGAGAGATAGGCACAAAGTGTCTGTCACTTTAACTGAGCAGGTTCATGCCGACTTTTCTCATGAGCCATCTTCAGAGAGGTTACAAGGATATGAACTAAAAAAAATCCACCATCAAAGACGATTTTATCTTGTGTTGACATAAAATATATGGTTCTGTTAACATTTCGAGCTCACACGCGGAGTGATGTCATAGAACCACATTACAAATTTACGAACTGCGTTTGCTACTTGGTAACTGTTATCGTTGCTTGGCAAAGTTTTACGTCAACACAAGATAAAATCGTCGCTGATTGTGGATGTTTTTATGTTAACGTCTTTGTAACCTTTCTGAAAATGGCTCATATGAGCCGAAAGCTTAGAACCAACTTAATAAAAATTAGTTCGAGTCACATATTTAAATGTTGTAACTAGGTCACAAAGAAGTAGGCAGATAATCGAGCATATATATATATATATATATATATATATATATATATTATTATTATTAATATAAGAGACAATTAATGTGTGATGTCATAGAACAGCATTACAAATTTAAAAACTACATTTTCTATTTTTTATTAACTATTATCGTTGCCTAGCAAAGTTTTATGTCCACACAAGATAAAATCGTCTTTGATGGTGGATGTTTTTATGTTAACGTCTTTGTAACCTTTCTGAAGATGGTTCATATGAGTCGAAAGCTTAGAACCAACTTAAATAAAAAATTAACCAAATGTTGGAGAATTTTTGTCTTTATTAAAACCAAACAAAAACTGAAATTAAAACCAAAATACGATGTTCAGAACGGCTCATGATTAAACATAACAGACATTCATTGTCTCTTATATTTAATAGTACATGTTTAGAAAATTATCTGCTGCCTCGATACAATATATATATATATATATATATATATATATATATATATATATATATATATATACTGGATACCATTAATTATTTTATCCTCTCCCATTCCCTTAGCGAGTGTGCTACTTGATTTCGCCGTTTGGCGGAATATAGCAGCCATTCTGATTTTGTGGGTTTTACTAACATTTGTTTATTTTAGTTTGAATATTTTGTTGTATTTTAGTTCGTTTTTGGGTATTTTATCTCCCTCCCCTTTTTCAATTCATTATCATTAAATGTTTTAGATATATTTTTGTAATTATTGTATATATTAGCACGTTTTTACGTCATGGCTTTGTTTCCCCGTTTTAGGTGCCCCTTCTAAATATGTGGTATTGTGGTGCATGAAGGATTAGGAGGTGATGGATGGGTTCTTGTGGTGAATGAAGACATTATTAATGAGTAATAGGGTCTTGAAAGTGTTTAGGTATGTATAGGATAGTTACAAAAGACCATCCTCTACACCCCCCTTTTTCGGTTATGTGTCACATTTTGTACAATTTCTGGGGTTTCTACCGATGTTTTTTTCACGACGCCGAAAAGTTTAGGCAGGTGGAGAGTGGAAAGAAAGATGAACCAGTTACAGGGGGTGTCAGAAGAAGGGCAAGAGAAGGATGTGAATACAGGTGTGAAGACAGTTACGAAGGTAGAGAGAAAGGAAAAGAACAAGAAACACGGTGTGATGTAGAAAGAGTGAAGAGGAAGGTGAACCTGTTATAGGGGGTGAAAGAGAAAGGGCAAGAGAAGGATGTGAACACAGGAGTGAAAACAGTTACGAAGTTAGAGAGAAATGAAAAGAACAAGAAACACGGTGTGATGTAGAAAGAGTGAAGAGGAAGGCGAACCTGTTATAGGGTGTGAAAGAGAAAGGGCAAGAGAAGGATGTGAACACAGGAGTGAAGACAGTTACGAAGGTAGAGAGAAAGAAAAAGAACACGATACACGGGGTGATGTAGAAAGAGTGAAGAGGAAGACGAACCAATTACAGGGGGTGAAAGAGAAAGGGCAAGAGAAGGATGTGAACACAGGAGTGAAGATAGTTACGAAGGTAGAGAGAATGGAAAAGAACAAGATACACGGGCTGATGTAGAAAGAACTGGAGTCAAGCGGTTAAGAGATGAATATTGACATTGCATTTAAATTCCTGGAAGTTGTCGCCGTCAGGAAAGCAAGTATACGGAAGGGTGTTCCACAGGTGGGAAGTGTGAGAAAAGAAGCTGATGGAGTAGAATTGTCGGCTACATTTGATTGATTTAATTGTAAAAAGGTGAGATCTTTTTTGCCGTGCAAATAACGATGGAGGAGTGAACGGCTTCGGAGTTTAATCGTGTTTGTTTTCACTGCTCCCCTTGCCGTCACGCTGCCTTGGGTGTATCAAATTTTTCAAGTCTTCTTTCTTGATAATGTACCCACAGATTTTAGCTGATTATTTACTGAACATACTTCGTAGCTTCTGTTCTTAAGTTTCACTTTGAGTTTTGTTTAACAGCATATCAACACCTCTGTGGGTTATTTAATGCCAAAAAAGATGGGGTTTTAATGTCCTTTTTTAATATTCTGTTATATTGAGAAAGTTAATTTAGGCAGGTTTTAATAAAAAAATTTAAAGGTTTTTTATTTTATTTTAGAAAACTGAAAATGTCTTCTAATATTGTATTCAAAAATGATTTGCTGAGAAAATTTTTTTCCTTCAAAAATGTGTTATGGTAATAATTTTTTCTTCAAAAAAGTATATTTTTCTATCAAAGTTTATTCTTATATATATATATATTTCTATAAAAGTCTAGTTATATAGTTTCATAGTATTTTGACCTCAATTTGTGGGAAGGTGTTAATTATTTGTCCATAGCTGGGACCCTAACAGGTACTACCATTCCGGGTCAGGGCGGACCTGGGAACAACAGAAATTAAGAGGTAGTTCCATGATCTTTACAACCTTCCAATCAGAGGCCTTACTGCCAGATGCAGTTTACCATCATGCGCAGGACACTATTCTTCAGGCACCATGGTTGACTACATGCGCTGTCATCTTATGCTCCTTATATGTCGGCAGAACGACGTCGCTGTTGCCTTAAGCAGCGAATCCTGGAAGACAGATTTATATTCGTCGCGATACTAAAGAAGACAGGTGCAAATGAAGAAGGACACAACTCAGAGATATCCAAGGACTCAAAACAAGAGCAAAATAGCATTTTTTTTATAATCGAGTCGCCCCAAGCAAAGCATTTTACTGCCACTGTTGAGCAGCTGGTTACATAGCAGGAAAGTTATGAGAATCAGTGACAGGTTATAGGGCGTGTCGGGAACAGGGTAATGATTGTGGCCATAAAGTGAGGGATTAATTTATATATTGATTGTAATATCAAATTGATCCCCCACTTTATATACATAATTTCTTGTCTGTTGATAAGCCGTAGAAAACGAATCAATGAATCAAAGAAATACTTATTAGCTACCCATGCATGTCTTTTAGATTTATTTACGTTCTCTGGAATATAAATGTATAGAATTTTTTTATAATCATATTGCCGCAAGCAAGGCATTTTACTGCCACTGTTTTGCAGGGGGTTACATAAGAGGAAAATTATGAGAAAAACTGACTGGTTATAGTGGGTGTCAGGAAGAGGGTAGAAGAAGGATAAGAATACTGATGAGAGTGGAGTGGACGGAGAAAGGAGCATGAGAGAGAGAAAGAGAGAGAGGGAGAGAGAGGGGGAGAGAGAGAGAGGATGCAAGTTAGTGAGAAAGGAGAAGACTATTGACTTTACATATGAATTCTTGAAGATTGTGGCTGTCGGGAAAACAAATAAATGGAAGGGAATTCCACTTGCGAGTTGCGCGAGAGAAGCTGCTGGAGTAGAATTTGC
Source organism: Ascarosepion bandense (assembly GCA_037127315.1). Lineage (NCBI taxonomy): Eukaryota > Metazoa > Mollusca > Cephalopoda > Sepiida > Sepiidae > Ascarosepion > Ascarosepion bandense. The sequence goes on from JBBBDQ010000482.1 coordinate 1,168,919, forward strand.
ATTTACAATTTATTGGTTTTACAGTAAAAGAGTGGGACGTAATTGCTAATCTTGTGGCTCGAGGAAATTCATGTACAGGGGGTACCAGTGAGCTAAGTTCATCTGAGCAGAAGCCATGAAAGTATTTGTAGAAAAGACACAGAGAAGCCACATTGCGCCTGTGAGAAAGTGACTGCATCCGAGCTACCAAGTTTGAATCGATCACATTACAGATTCTCCATTGGATTTGATCAAGGACACCTAGGTGGATTGCAGGAGCACTCGACCAGATATGGCAGCAGAATTCAATGCACGGACGGGTGGTAGATTAGTATATGTGCAGGATTGTTTCAGACGGGAAAAACCTGTTGGCCCTGCACAGAGAACCGACATTCTTAGAAGCGGATTTAGCTATGGAATCTATATAGTCATTCCACTTGAGGTCTGTTGTGAGAGTTAACCCGAGCAGGCGCAGTATTTTACTTTCAGGGAGACTAGACTGATCCATATTAATGGGGGTGGGTAGGAGCAATTATCTGTGGTAGTTAATAGATAGCAGCTTCGTTTTGAAAGCATTGAAATTCACGAGCCATTTCTTACCCACTCCCCCAAAAAACAAACTATTAACTGATAGGAACATTTCATTAGAAACAAAGAAAATACTGTCGAAATGCTAGGCAATATCGAATCTTCTATATAGCTGTGAATGTCGGAAATCTCCCCATGCTTTTTAGAAACTAAGCAAATAATTAAGAAAAAGGAACTTTTTTTGAAACATAGAAAACTTTGTTGAATGAAATGTTACATGAAATCACCGGTATTGCAGTGTTTCCTAATAATTTCCTCGTACTTTTAAGAAGCTAAGCAAATGATTAAGACGAAGGAACATATCTTTGAAACAAGGATAACATTGTTGAAATCCTACGATATATGAAATCATCGATATAGCAATGAATACTGAAAATGTGCTCATGCCTTTTATAAAATAAGAAAAGGATTAAGAAAACATTTCGTTGAAACTGATGAACATTACTGAAATGCTATGTAATATTTAATCATACGAATGTCATTGAATAAATAAGGTGAATTTTTCGGTATGAGGACTTTTACGAGGGTCATACAATAAATAAGGTAAATTTTTCAGTATAAGGACTTCTACAAGGGTCATTCAATAAATAAGGTTGATTTTCGGTATAAGGACTTCTACGATTGTCATTCAATAAATAAGGTTGATTTTCGGTATAAGGACTTCTACGAGGGTCATTCAATAAATAAGGTGAATTTTTCGGTATAAGGACTTCTACGAGGATCATTAAATAAATAAGGTGAATTTTTCGGTATAAGGACTTCTACGAGGGTCATTCAATAAATAAGGTGAATTTTTCGGTATAAGGACTTCTACGAGGGTCATTCAATAAATAAGGTGAATTTTTCGGTATAAGGACTTCTACGAGGGTCATTCAATAAATAAGGTGAATTTTTCGGTATAAAGACTTCTAATACAGACAGAAGCTTACTTTTTTTTATCTTTCAACGTAGTCTCCCAGCAGTGTCACACACATTCCCATCTGTACACAAGCTCCCGTATGCCCTCAGCGTAAAAATCTTTGGACTGCTGTCTCAGCCAATCGCTCACAGCACTTTTGAGTTCATCGTCACTTTCAAAGTTCGTGCCTCTCGTGAACGCTTTCAAGGGACCAAACAGCTGAAAGTCTGAAGTGGCAAGGTCTAGACTGTAAGGGGGATGAGGGAGCAGTTCCGAGTCCAGCTCGTTGATGGTCTGCACCGTTTGGGCTACTGTGTGAGGCCTTACGTTGTCTTGATGCAAGACGATTCCATGTAACTAATGACCCCTGCGTTTGTTCAACAGATAGGCTCAACCACCTTGCAATGTCATCCACTGTAACCTTCTGTCAAACTTCAGTTGAGGACATTGACTGATTCGATCACCTCAAGAGATCTCACTTCTGTAGGCCTGTCTTCATCCTCAACATTGCTCCATCCTTCTTTAAACAATTCAGCCCACTCGTAGTCATTTTTTGGCTGAAACAGGTGACACCATACACAGTTGATATTCTCTTATGAATTTCAACTGGTTTGCACCCTTCAGCAAACAAAAACTTGGAGCATGCTTCTTGGTCGGCCATCTTTGTTAACCTCCCAAACTCTCAAAGATTTTTCAATCTGCAAAAAAAAATTTTAATGCCTTTGATAATGAAGTAAAGGAAAAAATTTAAAAAAAAGTAAGCTTCTACTTGTATTAGAAGTCCTTATACCGAAAAATTCACCTTATTTATTGAATGACCCTCGTAGAAATCCTTATACCGAAAAATTCACCTTATTTATTGAATGACCCTTTTAGAAGTCCTTATACCGAAAAATTCACCTTATTTATTGAATGACCCTTTTAGAAGTCCTTATACCGAAAAATTCACCTTATGTATTGAATGACCTCGTAGATGTCCTTATACCGAAAAATTCACCTTATGTATTGAATGACCCTCGTAGAAGTCCTTATACCGAAAAATTCACCTTATGTATTGAATGACCCTCGTAGAAGTCCTTATACCGAAAAATTCACCTTATGTATTGAATGACCCTCGTAGAAATCCTTATACCAAAAAATTCACCGTATGTATTGAATGACCCTCGTAGAAGTCCTTATACCGAAAAATTCACCTTATTTATTGAATGACCCTCGTAGAAGTCCTTATACCTAAAAATTCACCTTATGTATTGAATGACCCTCGTAGAAGTCCTTATACCGAAAAATTCATCCTATTTATTAAATGACCCTCGTAGAAGTCCTTATACCGAAAAATTCACCTTATTTATTGAATGACCCTCGTAGAAATCCTTATACCGAAAAATTCACCTTATGTATTGACTGACCCTCGTATATAAAGTGGTGAATGTAGAAAAACTCTTGTCTTTGGGAATACAAAAATTAAGAAAAAACGAACCCTTCTTTGAAACATAAAATCTTGTAAAAAATGCTACGTCGACCTTGGTCAGTACTCAAACGGTTGACCACTTAGAAATACCAAATGCTTTAAGCTACGATATGCGGGTGGTGCAATGGTAAAGTATAACTGTCTATTGCGGGTATCTTTAGCCATTTAAGAGATTGCAATGGGAATAGGTAGATGCGTTTGAAGTGGGCATTGAATGGAATAACAAGAGAAAAGGTATCAAGCGATCGAAAGATATTGTGGGCCATGATCCCCTACGTCCAGAAGGGACGCGACACATAGAAGAATGTGGTTATTGCACAAAACTTTACTAAAAAAAAAACATTTTATAGAAAAGCTTACGACTGCATCACTTTTAAACACCTGTTCCTGTACAAGTTAAGTAAAGTCGCATCTGGTCAGTACTTAGATGGGTAACCGTTAGGGAATACCAGGTGCAATAGGCTTGGGTGTGTGGATGGCTAAATGGATAATGGCCCGGAATTGTTAATCGGAGAGCCGAGTACCAATTCTCGTTGGGTTCGATATATTCACTTCCGCACAAATACCCTTGAAAAAGATATGAATCCATCTCTTCACCCTCCAGCTATGGGCTAATTAGAAAAAATGAATATCTAAAACCATTATTACTCCCCCTCCCACTAAAGAAAGAATTATGCACCAAATATTTGGATTTCGGCATTAAATAAACTATTGATGTTGACATGTCACTAAATAAAACCAACCAACCAACCAAACCAATCCAAATATTTAGATTCCGGCATTAAATAACCCATAGAGGTGTTGATATGCTGCTAAACAAAATCAACCAACCAAACCAATCAAAATATTTAGATTTCGGCATTAAATAACCCATAGAGGTGTTGATATGCCGCTAAACAAAATCAACCAACCAAACCAATCAAAATATTTAGATTTCGGCATTAAATAACCCATAGACGTTGATATTCCCTTAAACAAAATCAACCAACCAAACCAATCAAAATATTTAGATTCCGGCATTAAATAACCCATAGAGGTGTTGATATGCCGCTAAACAAAATCAACCAACCAACCAAACCAATCAAAATATTTAGATTTCGGCATTAAATAACCCATAGACGTTCATCTGATTTCAAGCAAAATATGTTAACTGACCGGCATGAGAAAACATCCTGGCCTGGAACAATTAACGCAGTCTTCTTTAAACAGTCAGATATTTGTTTACCTGGAAAGAAATAATGCATCTATCGCCCGGTTCACACTCCACCCACGTCTTTTGAACAGGTGAAGACGCTCATCCCTTGGTCCCCGTTTAGGATGTGGTTTCCGGCTTTCTCTTTTCCAATCTTCTCACTTTATTTTTTTTTTCAATTGTAGTAGATAGATCTATCTATTGCCCGGTTCACACTCCACCCACGTCTATTGAACAGGTTAAGAGGCTCATCCCTTGTACCCTTTTTAAGATGTGGTTTCCGGCTTTCTCTTTTCCAATCTTCTCACTTTGTTTTTTCAATTGGAGGAGATAGATCTATCACCCTGTTCACACAATGTGTAATAAGAGAAAGAGAAAATAAATGTTTATAGCAGGTGCTGTTTCTCAGTGTAAGGGAAACGACTGGATGTGGCCAGAACCGCCCTAATTTGATGATTGAACGGACAAAACACTTTAATCACATGATATTTCAGGAATAAAGTCATTCTGATATGTACCCAGTAAAGAACAAATTACACAAGTATCCGAACAATTAATCTTATACACAGACGAGCAAAAAATCATGGGTCATCAGGATGTTAATGTCATTGTAGATGGTACCACTGTGCATAGACGTCAGTGAAATACCCGGATCTATACCAGTTGCACTTTGATATTTAGTGCATCAGTTTGAACATCTCAATATCTGAATTATTAACCTAATACTCCGACGTGCCAAAAGTCATGAATTATCAGGATGTTAATGTAGTGGTAGATGGCGCCACTATGCATAGACGTCATAGAAATACCCAGATCTCTACCAGTTGTTCTTTGATATTTGGTGCATCAGTTTCAGCATCTCAATATCTGAATAATTAATCTAAAACTGTGACGTGCCAAAAGTTATGGGATATCAGGATTTTAGTGCGTATACTTTATAAAAATGCCCAAATCTGTACCAGTTGTTTTTTTATATTTGGTACATCAGTTTGAGTATGTAAATATCTGAATCATTAATTTCTTACACCCGGACAACATTGGATTGATAATAATAATGATGAAGATTGGAGGCGTCTGTAACTGCAACTGTTATGTCGTTGTTGAGAAATATCAAAATGGAATGACTCAGTATGACTCCAGAAGGCCTCCTACTCTAAACAGCGTCATGTACGTAGCTACTCATCCATCCTATGATTTTGTACATCAATGAAATACAAGTTTTAATCTGAAAACAATGTATCCATTTTTATTATGTAGAACCTTCTCAACAATAACCCATAATTTTTTGTCTCATTACACTTTGCAGTCTGGTAAAACCGAGTCTGACATGAAAGTGCATATGAAGCAGGAATTTAACTTTGAATTCATCCATGCGAGTAAAACATCGCATATATTGATATTCATTGACGATTTCTGAAAGCTTCTTCTTCTTCATGAGCCGTGTCCCTTCAGGACGTAGGCGATCATGGACTTCCACTTGGCTCTGTCTCTTGTCGCTGTCAATATTTTTTCTCTCGGCTTCACTTCCAAGCACCGCTCCGTCAACCATTTGCTCAGACCTAACAGGTACGTTCGGCGCTGCTTTCCCTTATCTCTCCTTCTATTTATCCGACTTGTGAGTATCAAGTTCTCCAGACATTCCTTCCTCATTACGTGTCCCAGGAACCTCATTTGACTCTTCCTGATATTTATTATCAGTTTTCTTCTCGTTTCCATTCTTTCCAACCCCACATCGTTGCACACGTGCTCTGTCCATGGTATCCTCATCATCCTTCTGTAAAACCAAATTTCTGCTGCCCCTAGCCTCTCCTTCAATGAGCTAAAAATATTTAGTTCCCATCACCTCATTGTTGCACACGTGCTCTGTCCATGGTATCCTCATCATCCTTCTGTAAAGCCACATTTCTGCTGCCTCTCCTTCATCCTTGATGAGATCGTTCAGCATTCACTTCCATAACTTATGGATGCAAAAAATGGATTTGAGCATAGTTAGGCGGTGGGTAATTCATTTGATTGACGTTTATGTGAGCGATATGCAGACTTTTGTTTATTGTTGTTGAAAAGGCTTACTAAAGGGCGGTTACTATGTGGATAAATAGTGTCCATAGATGACAACTTAATCTATTACATCAGAGTGATTTGTTCCTGCAAAGAAGTCAGAATATCTGGTGGTCAAGCAGAGTTGCACCCCGCAATGTAAGTGTCAAGCAGATGGAGACATTTAACTATCTGGGTAGTGTAGCAATGCAAAACTAGAAAGGGGCGTGTGGCAAGCATACATCTTCTTCAGAGATTTATTCAACCTTTACAAAGACGCCATCCTAAGAGAATTGGAGATCCTACCAGGATTTTTTATCGGCGGGTGGTAATCTGAACAATTTAGGATACGTATCATCGAAAATGAGGACAAAACTGGAAGCTGCCGAAATGTGGTTCTACAGAAGGATGCTGGATATAAAGTGGGGGATCAGTTCCATATTACAATCAATATCTAAACTGATCCCTCACTTTGTGACCCCAGCAGTTTCTATACATTTATATTCCTGAGATCGAAAATGAGGACAAAACTGGAAGCGGCCGAAATGTGGTTCTACAGAAGGATGCTACGGATATCGTGGACTGAGCATACAAGCAACGACGAAGTGTTAGAAAGAATGGCAACAAAAAGGAAATTGATGCTGAGCATCAGGAAGAGACAACTGAAGTTCCTGGGACACGCAATGAGGAAGGAGAGCGTGGAGAACCTGATACTGACTGGCCAGATAGAAGGAAGGAGATACAGAGGAAGGCAGCGGACAACATATTTGCAGGGTCTGATCAGGTGGATGACAGAACGGGGGTTGCCAGGAGCAACAGGAGCAAACATACTAAGAGCCACAAGGGATAGGGAGACGTGGAGAACCATGATCGCCTACACCCTGAAGGGACAGGGCACATAGAAGAAGAAGAAGAAGATGACACTGTGTTGATGGCCGACTCAGAGGGGAAACTACGGTCTTCCTAGTCATGGAGGGTGAAGAAGAAAACGAGAAAAAATATAGCTGCGAAAGAGGTATTCCAAGCAAGGTGTTGAGAAATAGAAAAAAAAAACTCACAGAAACAAGGCAAAAACTGCTGGGTTGTTATGTCGTATCCACCCTCTTATCTGGCAAGGATTATCGCATGGACTACCCAAGGATGAGGAAAAATCTAGAAGCAGAAAACTCTAGTTCTACAGAAGGATGGTGAGAATTCCTATGGCCGGAAAGAGTAAACAATAAAGAAGTTTTAAAGAAAATAGCAACAGAAATTACAATTATACACAGTTTTAAAAAACACAACGGAAATTCCTTGAAGTTATAAGGAGGAACGAGGGCTTGGAAAGCTAAACACTTACAGGTCATATTGAGGTCATAAGAGATAGGGAGATGCAGCGAAACTGACGAGATGTGTGAATGGAATGCGGAACGGGTCTTTAGCAAAAGGAGAAAAACTGTTACGAGAGAGGAAGTTGTGAAGAGTCATGATCGACTATGTCCTGAAGGAACGTAACACACAGAAGACAAAGCAGTAACAGTCTACGGAAAATGGGATACAAATAACCAAAAATTAATAGTATTAGCGAAATATGCCTTACAGCAATTAAACAAAGTAATAAACGCGTTGTGCTATGTGGTGTAGTGGATATCGACTCACAACAACAAACCGAGGTGCCGAGTTCGAATTCCAGTTGAATTCCTTGCATTCACTTACGCACAAATACCTTCCCTCCAGTTAGGGGTTAAATAATAGGACAGATTGGGTTCTATATCCATAGCTGGCAACCAGTCTACCGCAGAAAGCAATGGCAACCTACTGTGGGATAATCTTCTGCCCATTGAGTCATGTCTCTTTCGAGATATGATCGCCCAAAGCGTGTATCACGTATGGCACTTGACTGAATAAACGAGGGGAAATGTAACAACCAAGACTAGAACACCGATTCGAATGAATAAGTATATAAAGAGTGAATGAGTGAGTGAGTGAGTGAGTGAGTGAGTGAGTGAGTGAGTGAGTGAGTGAGTGAGTGAGAGTTGGGTGTTATGGTCCAGTGGTTATAGACTCGGAAAGAATAAATGAAGATCCGATTTGTAATTCCAGTAGAATTCGTTACATTCATGCAAATACTCTTGGAAAAGATATTAATCCGTCTCTTCTCCCGCCAGATCTGGATTAAATAGACGGACAGATTAGGTTCTATATCCTTTGTTGGCAACCAGTCTAATGCATAAAGTAATGGGAAGCTACCCCTGGAGAATATTCTACCCAGTCAGTCATGTCTTTTTCGAGACATGATCGCCTAAATGTGTATCACAAAGGGTATTTAACTGACTGAGCGAGTGAAAAATAGAGAGAGAGAGAAAGGGAGAGAGAGAGAGAAAGAGGAGTTGGATAGACAATTATGGAAGTGAAGAGAAATAGAGATGAGAAGGGCCTTGAGAACAGACTAATAAAAGCAATTCATCTGTCTAGCGTAATAAAAGGAATGCAAAATGTCTAATAAAATTAATGAATAGCTTATTATTGTCATATCTTTCATATGATTTGGAAATGGCCAATAAAATTCTAATCTCGTGGTTATGAGAAGAAAATACAACGCAATTAAGTGTTCGGTACTCCATTATAATAACTTTATTTGGAGCTACAGTTGGACTCAAAAGTAGAACTACTCTTAATTTATTTTACTCCAGGGTTTCTAAACATTGTGTCAGGGAAATCTTAAGGGGGTCTCTGGGCGGGTTTCAAAGAGTTCCGTGTGGGTCTAGTCAAAATTTACAATTATATTCACTATGCATTCCTCACCCGAATCAACGGCTACTCATCGAAAAACAACAACAACAACAACAAAAAAATTTGCCAATGCTCGAAAGAAAAAGAAAACGCACCCTGCCACTATGGCGACTGCAAGGTGTCTCTTGATTTTTTTCTGCGTCCATGTTTACCATTTAGACATGCATCATCAATCTCTGCACAACCGCCATCTTTTGCCACTTTATAAGAGCAAGAGGTAATTCACATTTTTTAAAATCATTTCACCCCAAGAAAAGCATTCCACTGCCACCATTGAACAGGGGGTTACATAGGGGAAAGTGATGAGAAAGACTGACAGATTATAGGGAGTGTCAGGAAACGGCGAAGAGAAGAATGACTAGTCATAAAGTGAGGGATCAGTTTGTATATTGATTGTAATGTAGAAATGACCCCCCACTTTATATCCACATTAAAACAGTATAGAATTTCTTTTTTTATAATCATCTTACCCCAAGCAAGGCATTTCACTGCCACTATTGCGCAGGGGGTTACATAGGGGAAAGTGATTAGAAAGAGTAGTTAGATATAGGAAATGTCGGGAAGAGTGTGATAGACGGATGAGGATACCGAGAATAGGGGTTGGGTAGATGGGAAGTGTGTTTGAAAGAATGGATGCGAGTTAGTGTGATAAGAGGTGCCTATTGAACTTACATTTAAATTCCTGGAGATTGTAGCTGTCGGGGAAGCAAGTATATGGAAGAGAATTCCACGGGCGGGAAGTGAGTGGAAAGAAGCTATTGGAGTAGAAATTGCGGTTACATTTTATCTGTTTCACTGTAAAAGAGTGGGACCTAGTTGCTAATCTAATATCTCGTGCAAATTCATACTCTAAGTTCATCGGAGCAGAAACCGTGAAGTATTTATAGAAGAGGCACAGGAAGCCACATCATGCCAGTGAGAGAGTGACTGCAGCCGGGCTGCCAAGTCGGTATCGATCACATTACAGATTCTGCGTTGTATTTTGTCAAGAACCCCGAAGAGAATAGCAGGGGCACCCGACCATATGTGGCAGCAGTATTCAATATACGGGCGGATGGTAGATTTATATATGTGCAGGATGGACTCAGACGAGAAAATCTTCCTGGGACTGCACAGTGAACCGACCTTCTTGACAGCGTATTTAGTAATGGATTCGATATAGTCATTCCACTTGAGGTCCGCTGAGAGTGTGAAGCCAAAGAGGCGTAGTGTTTTACTCTCAGGGAGGCTAGCCTGTTCCTTGCTAATGGGAGGTAGGAGCGATTGTCGATTATGGTTAATAGATAGCGGCTTTGTGTTGGAAGCATTGAAATTTACGAGCCATTTCTTATCGAAGTCCATCATGGATTGGAGGTCCTTCTCAAGCTCGGCAGATTTTTCATGGTTTATTGTCTTCTCGTGGACTGGTGAGAATTAATTGATCCCAAATTGTTTTAACTGGTTGAAAAAGGGATGCAGACACACGAGGATGCAGTAGCGCGAAATACACGTAAAGTGTCGTGAAAAAATCAGTCAGGCTGAGTATTTGCTTGTCTGTCTGGCCATGAAAGGCTTGTTGTTTTCGGGTTCTTTGACTCAGAGATTCGTGACTAAAGGGGCCGTAACTAAAAAGGTCTGTGATTTAAAACGGTTAAAATGATTTTTTATAATCATATCGCCTCAAGCAAGACAGTCTACTGCCACTGCTGCTCAGGGGGTTACATAGGAGGAAAGTTATGAAAAAATGTGACAGGTTTTAGTGGGTGTCAGGAAATGGGTAAGAGAAGCATGACTGTGGCCATAAAGTGAGGGATCAATTTATATATTGATTGTAATATAAAATAGATCACCAACTTTATAACCACATTATAATAGTATAGAAATCTTTTTTTAAAATAATCATATCGCCTTAAGCAAGGCATTTTACTGCCACTGTTTTGCAGAGGGTTGCATATGAGGAAAGTTATGAGAAAGAGTGACAGATTATAGGAGGTGTCAGGAAGTGGGTAAGAGAAGGATGACTGTGGCCATAAAGTGAGGGATCAATTTATATAATGATTGTAATATAAAATAGATCACCCACTTTATAACCACATTATAATAGTATAGAAATCTTTATTTTAATAATCATATCGCCCTAAGCAAGGCATTTTACTGTCACTAATAGGTTACAGGGCGTGTCAGGAAGTGGGTAAGAGAAGGGTTAAGATACTGAGAGTAGAATGGACGGAGAAAGGAGCATGAGAGAGTGAGAATGCAAGTTAGCAAGATAGGAGATGACTATTGACTTTACACTTAAACTCCTAGAGATTGTAGCTGTCGAGGAAGCAAGTAAACGGAAGAGAATTACCCAGGCGGGAAGTGCGAGAAAAGAAGCTGATGGAGTAGAATTTCTGTTCACATGTTATTGCTTTCACAGTAAAAGGGTGGGGCGTAGTTGTTAATCTTGTGGCTCAAGCAAATTCATACATAGGGGGAACCAGAGAGTTCATCGGAACAGTTGTCGTGAAAGTATTTGTAGAAGAGACAGAGAGAATCCACATCGCGCCAGTGAGAAAGTAACTGTATCTGAAGTGACAGGTCGTTATCGATCACATTACAGATTCCCTGTTGGTTGTTTTACTTATTCAGTTGAACTATTCTAATATTGCTCTGACAATATTTATCTACTCAATTAGTAAAGAAAAAAAAAAGGAATATGTGAATTTATCAGCCTGAGCCATAGATAATTTGCGATCCTATTTATCTGCAGAGAAATGGTGGAGAGGGCGGTCTGAAATATAAAATGTAATAGTAGAAATTAATATTCTTTCCTATACATATTAAGACAGTATACGTGGATCATCACTATGCTATATATATATATATATATATATATATATATATATATATATATATACACGAGTATAGGGTACGTATAGATGGAATAATGTTCCTTGTCCAAAGAAACTATTCTTAAAAAAGTGCTCAATAGAAAGTAGAGCTAATAATATTTATTCAGAAATTCTAATATGGATAATATGGATATGTTATAATATCATTACAAAATAGCTATCTTGTTTCGACACTTCTTCTGTCTTGTCAAGTGGTGTGGTTTATTTCAAATTGAATGGTTTTAAAAGGTTAAAAACAAGCAAAACCCCTTTAATCAGGAAGGCATTGTTGTATGTACAAATTAGTCCAATCAGAGTAAAGCAACTTCTAATTTGAAGTATATGTGGGCAGATTTAAAAATAATCTTGGGGGCATTAGAAATTAATATTTGATTAAATTGAGATCAACATTATTAATTAACTATTATATCTACTTCATTATTGTTGCGAAATTTTAAAAAATTTTCTAAGTTTTACAATTTATTAGATTTAGAAAGTTATTCATATAATAAACGAGGAAGAGAAAGAACGCATACATAAATAAACATACAAACATCCACACATGGAAAAAATAGACGAGTAATGTGCGTTTTGGTACAGTGGATATCGGCTCGGATCGAGAAATCGGGGAGCCGAGTTCGAATTCTAGTTGAATCCATTGCATTCACTTACGCGCAAATTAAGAAAGGTATTAATCCGACTCTTCCCTCCAGTTATGGGTCAAATAACAGGACAGATTGGGTTCTATAGCCTTGGCTGGAAACCAGTCTACCGCAGAAAGCAATGGTAACCTACTGCGGGATAATCTTCTGCCCAGTCAGTCATGTCTCTTTAGAGACATGATCGCCCAAGCGTGTTTCACGTATGGCACTTGACTGAATGATATTAACAAATGCTGGCAAACAGACACATATACAGATTAATATATCCACGCATATATAGATACACAAATTACAAAATTTGTATATATATATAGTCATCCGCAGACAGATCTGTTTCGCTGTATCACAGCTCATCAGTACGGTTAGATTCCGATTGCTTTTAACCCAGGATTTAGCGTGTATATTGTTATTATACCCGCCCATATATATATATATATATATATATATATATATATATATATATATATATATACTACCGGCCATAATTATTAGGCCACCCCAGTGTTTTAAAAAATTATGTATTTCATACTATTTCTTAGTAATTATTGCCAAGTGGATAATTCTAAATGAAAACAGAATGGCTCTTTTGCTAATATTGCATAATAACATGTGCATCAAACCAATTTATAAATATTTATTAATTACCTATATTTCAGTTTTATCAATGAAAGAATGAAGAAAATTTAGGGTGATTCGGATGAGTTTATCTTTGAATTTTTGCCTTGTAAAATTTTGCAAAAGTAATAATAATAAAAGAATCATTTTATTTTCATTTGGCAATAAATCCTAAAATTAGTATAAAATACATCTTTTCTTTTAAAAAAAATCTTGGGGTGGCCTAATAATTATATTCACCGTTTTTTTGGCAACGTATTCTTGCCGCGTATCAGGTAAAAACACTTTTTGAGAATTTTCTGAAAAATAATTGATTTATCTGCTTTCTACGGCTTTTTTACCCTTTGCACGTTATTCAAAGCCAGAAATTTTTCCTAGATACGAAGATTTTTTTTAGATATTAATTTAATAATACAAGACTCACTAATTAACCCATAGCTGGAGTGAGAAGAGGCGAATTAATACATTTTTCATTGGTATTTTCGAGTAAGTGGATATAACGAAAATAAGGGAAATTGAAACTTAGTTCACCGATTAACAACTCTGAGCCATTATCTATTCCACCATCTGCACATCCAATCTTTCATAACCTGGTATTCTCAAGCAGTCACCCATCCAGGTAATGACCAGGCTTAAGATTACTTAACCCCAATTTCCAATTCCAAACCATCATTCATTACATCACCTACACATCCAAGCTTACAGCGTCTGTTATTCCCAAGAAGTCAACCATCTAGGTACTGACCAGCTTCAAAATTGCTTAAATTCTGTCTATCGTACAAGAACTGGTGCTTAAACGTGATATGATCGAAAGTGTGTCTATACAATATTTTGGGGTAAAGATTTGTGAGGTTTCCTCTTTTTCTATTCTTCTTCTATGCACCCTATTCATTCAGGACGTAGGCAATCATGGCTTTCCACGTTTTCCTATCGCTGGCTGCTCTGAGCACGCCTTCTCCTGTTACACCATGAAACCCTCGTTCCGTCATCCACCTGATTATGTCCTTCAAATATGTTATCTGTTGCTTTCCCCTATCTCTTTTTCCCTCCATCTGGCCTGTTAGTATCAGATTCTCCAAGCCCTCCTTCCTCATTGCGTGTCCCAGGAACTTCAGCTGTCTCTTCCTGATGCTCAGTATTAATTTCCTTTTTGTTTCCATCTTCTCCAAGACCTCATCATTGTTCACATGCTCGATCCATGATATTCACTGCATCCTTCTGTAGACCCACATTTCAGTTGCTTCGAGTTTTTCCTTCATCTTTGATGATATTGTCCAGCATTCACTGCCATATTGACGAACGGACAGCACGTAGCAATCCCGTACTCTCCTCTTTGTTTCTAGCGAAATTGTCCTGTTTCTTAATACCTTACTCAACTTCTGGAATGCTTCTTTCGCCATGCCAATTCGCCTTTGGATCTCTGTGTTGCACTTTTCGTCTTTTGTTAGAACACTTCTCAGGTATTATAATTTTTGTACCTGCTTGATTCTAGTATCTCCGACCTGTATTTGGCATTTTGGGCCGCCCTTTTTACTGATGACCATGCATTCGGTTTCGTGCAGTTCATTTCTAGTCCTTTCTTGTTATTTTCTTCAGGTACCTTCTGTAGGAGGTTTTGTAGTTTCCTTTCTGTGTCTGCTATCAGCACTGTATCATCTGCGTGCCTTAGGTTGTTTAAATTGTGGCCTCCGATTACGAATCCAGTCATAACTTATTGCAGCCTCTTAAACAGCTAAAGATACCCGTATTAGAGGGCTATACTTTACCACTTTGATTACCAAAAAATGTCTAGCAGCTAATCCGGTCTCGATGCTTGTGAAATGCCTGTTTTACCTGCTTTTTTATTGTGGTTGATTGATGGAAATTGTTTCATATATATTCATGTTATAATGCGCCTTTTCATTATGTCGTTTCATAAATAATTGCATTTTATGTTTATCAATTTTATTTCCAAAAAATAGACAATAATTACATTTTCTTCATCTATGTATTCGTCATTATTTGCCATGTCTTGTCATTTACCAGGAGTTTTCTAAAACAAATTAAAGAAAATATAAAGCATTTTGAACAAAATTTGCAAATTTCTTTTATGTCTGTTGCAAGAACTTAAATCGTTACCGATGGCCGAACACCAACCTATTTATTTTCACAATGCATTTGTTTTCTTTTTATCGCTGTTCTTTTTAAATATTCTACACTGAAATGGAAAGGCTGTAAGAAAAAAGACGCGAATTTACCCTGAAAGACGCAGAGCGATTTCAATACATATTCGCCTTAGTAAATAAACGGCATTCTGTTTTAATTCAAGCAGTATTTTTAGATCCAAATTATGGTCAGATTCGTTAGGCCGAAGGAATAAAGCATCTATTCATTTATCTCAAAGCTTTTACAAGTGTAATATGTGTATCCGATAGAAAATAAATTAAATATATATAGTTGAATTAACGAAGATTAACGAAACTTAGTTATAAACAACCGACAATTTGAAATGATTTGTTTGAACATTATTTTTGATCGATACTCGTATTTAAGTACATATTCTGTTTTATAATCAAACAGTATTATATATTTGTTTCTTCCGGCCTGATTATTTACGATAATCATCATGTTACGGAAATTAACGAAGATTAACGAGACTTGGTTATAAACAACCGACAATTTGAAATGATTTGTTTGAACATTATTTTTGATCGATACTCGTATTTAAGTAGATATTCTGTTTTTTAATTTAAACAGTATTGTATATCTATATCTACTGGCCTGATTATTTACGATAATCATCATGTTACGGAAATTAACGAAGATTAACGAAATTGGTTATAAACAACCAATAATTTAAAATGATTTGTTTGAACATTATTTTTGATCGATACTCTTATTTAAGTAGATATTCTCCTTATAATCAAACAGCATTATATATTTATTTCTACCGGCTTGATTATTTACGATAATAATTATTTACGATAGGTTGAATCCTGCTGAATGACACATACTTTCGAAACAAAAATTTATCGGAAATAATCAGGCCGGTAGAAATAAATATATAATAGTTTGATTATAAAACAGAATATCTACTTAAATACGAGTATCGATCAAAAATAATGTTCCAACAAATAATTTCAAATTGTCGATTGTTTATAACCAATTTCGATAATCTTCGTTTATTTCCGTAGCATGATGATTATCGTAAATAATCAGGCCGGTAGAAATAAATATATAATACTGCTTGAATATAAAACAGAATATCTACTTAAATACGAGTATCAATAAAAAATAATGTTCAAACAAATCATTTCAAATTGTCGGTTGTTTATAACCAAGTTTCTTTAATCTTCGTTAATTTTCGTAATATAAAACAGAATGTTTACTTAAATATGAGTATCGATCAAAAATAATGTTCAAACAAATCATTTCAAATTGTCGGTTGTTTATAACCAAGTTTCGTTGATCTTCGTTAAATTTCGTATTATAAAACAGAATATCAACTTAAATACGAGTATCAATAAAAAATAATGTTCAAACAAATCATTTCATATAGTTGAATATAAGCCCATTTATGTCTGTGGAAATTACGTCAAAAATGGAACATCAAATGAAGAAAACGTTGATGCATGGAATACTGCTGCTATATATGGTCAGGCGCCCCTGCCATTCACCTCAGTGTTCTCGACAGGCTCCAAAGGAGAATCAGTAATGTGATAGGTACTGACATGGCGGCTCGACTACAGCCACTTCCCCACCGTCGAAATGTGGCCTCCCTTTGTCTGTTCTATAAATACTTTCATGGCTTCTGCTCGAACGAACTTAAGTCACTGGTGCCTCCTCAACAGATGTTTACTCGTGCAACCAGATTGGCAACTGGGTCCCACCCATTCACAGTCAGGTTAGCCAAATGCAGACGACAATTCTACTCCTGCAGCTTCTTCTCTCGCACTTCGTGCATGTGGAACTCGCTTCCATATTCTTGCTTTCCTGACGGCTACAACCCCCAGGAATTTAAATGCAATGTCAATACTCATCTACTAACCACTTGACTCTAGTTCTTTCACCACCCCGTATATCCTTTCCTTTCTCTCCACCTTTGAAACTGCCATGACATCTGCATTCTCATCTTTCTATTGATCCTTTTTAACTGGTTCGTTTTCCTCTTCACTCTCTTCTAATTAATCTTTCTACACTTATGTAGCCCCCTGCACATCAGTGGCATTACCGCTTTGCTCAGGGTGAAACGATTAAAAGAAAGTCATTCTTTATTCATCTATTAATGACCGTCGTAAATTCTTGTTTTAATTATAAAAAGTAAAATAAATATTAAATATTTATTTTAGTTTTCTCAAAAAATCCTGTATTATAAATTTATATTTGTAGAGATTGAATAAAAATACGAAATAAAAAAAAACACTAAATAAAATAAAAATACAAAATAAAATAAAAACTACGAAATAAAATAAAAATACAAAATAAAATAAAAGTACAAAATAAAATAAACATAAAAATCTCCCCGAAGTCCTTTGATAGGAAAGAGAATTTACGCATGTGCAAAAAAGAGAGGCTTCCTGGCGCCAAAAATAAAGTCTGTCACTTTTTCTGTTGGACTTTGACTGGTAAAGACGTGCCGACTGTTCGGGAAGGTATTTCCCCAACAAGAGGTCGTTGGAATCAAAAAAATAAAATCAGTGTCCAAACTGTCCCTCTAGTGTCTCTGTATCTTTCCTTTTCTCTTTGCCTATTTATTTCAGCGGCGAAAGCTACTCAACAAGCGTAGGTAGACACATACACTTTGAGTTTAAGTTCAGCAATTTTCCCTTTCGCACTTTTTGGCCAATGAAGCCGATTGTTTACATTTGCTTCGTAAAACATCTAAGATCTAAGATGGTTTCTAAGATGTCGATTCATAGCGTAATGAATTTTTAAAACATCGGAATAAAAATTAAATATAAAGGCTCATTTTTAAAAAAATATTGTAGTCGCGTTTGACACGTGTGATTTGATTTCTGTGACGTAATTTAGAAACCATCTTAGATCTGAGATGTTTTACGGAGTAAATGTAAACAATCGGCTTCATTGGCCAAAAAGTGCGAAAGGGAAAATTGCTGAACTTAAACTCAAAGTGTATGTGTCGACCTAGCTTACCTGTAGATATGTGTCCCTAGAAAGTTTGAAGGCGTAGCTTAAAAAAATGGAGGCATGCATATGGAATAGCCACACACAGACGCACAGATTGCCTTTTATATATATAAAAATGTTTAGGTGAAAGAACTAACCCAGCAGTAATAGCCATACCATCCATATATTAGACGGAGTTCAGATATAATTTCACTCTTTGTTTATGAACATTATTCTTAAAAAAAATTCATAGAATACAAATCCTATATCATCCAACAATTAACTGAAACAAAAACAGTAAAATTGCACACTCGCAAAAATCGGATCAGAATGACTGAAACCATTGTAGAAAAACCCAGACCAAATCAAAAATTCACAGCCAAATGTAAAATTTAATTTTGACAAATAGAAAAAGGATTGACCCCATACTGATAAAAAAAGACGAGGCCAAATTTCGAGATCTAATGTTAAATTTATTTTCTAACCAATGAGGGGGGGGGGCGATGTGCAAAACTGAAAAAAGTTAGCAACCTTGTGTGAAAAAAACCTAAATGGCTATAAAAACACAGAGAAAGTTTAGAATCAGTCAGTCCGATGGGAGCGATAATCTGATAAGGATCTCGTCACGATGTAAAGAAGCAATTTCAAGACGCCAACCCTGTCATGTCTCGTCGACATACATTCGTTCTTCCGCTCCTTCCAATTTTCCTTTCTTCGTGTTCACTCGCACGCCGTCAAAGAAACAACACCGACAACAAGAAGATACTTCAACTGACTCCAAAAAAGTAAATCCGATAAGTACATTTTCCTTTATTGCTTCACCTCCCTTTTTACTTTCTCGCTGATTATAAAAAGGAAATACGCACAGACTTTATTAATCACTTGTAATAGTAACATTACTACATACACACATTCTGCTATTATCAACTATAAACTCTGAATTCCTTTAACTTTTTACTACTATTTCTCTGGAACATTTAACTTTCTACATTTTTCGCTTTGAACATTTTCTTCTTATAAATTTGTAGTTCTGTTTAGTTAGTAAAATTTTACATTAATATACAAAACGAAATATTTTATTCTGCCACATTCCAACATCCTACCTTCAACCTTCTAATATTTTAAATTGTGGGGACTTCCGTTATGTTTGGCACAAGGCCAAATTAAAATAAACATAGCCAAGGCCCTTACAGTACAGTTGAATGATTTCAATTATGTATTCACCATATTTTAAAATGACTTGTTGCCGCTTCCAAGGTTCTCGAATAAAATTCTGCAGGTATTGACAAAAAAGGTCTTTGGTGTTACTATAGCGTGAGGTCTACCTCAATATAGCGTGAGGTCTATCTCCCTTTCGAACATAGCAAGAGGTCTATCTCCCTTTCGAACATAGCAAGAGGTCTATCTCCCGTTTCGAACACAGCGAGAGGTCTATCTCCCGTTTCGACCATAGCGAGAGGTCTATCTCCCGTTTCGACCATAGAGTGAGGTCTATCTGCCGTTTCGACCATAGCGAGAGGTCTATCTGCCGTTTCGACCATAGCGTGAGGTCTATCTGCCGTTTCGACCATAGCGAGAGGTCTATCTGCCGTTTCGACCATAGCGAGAGGTCTACCTCCCGTTTCGACCATAGCGAGAGGTAAACCTTCCGTTTCAACCATAGTGAGAAGTCTATTGCAGCATCGAACTAGAATATAATATTGTATGTGTATACATATTTATTTAAACCTTATATTTTTATTTATATATATACTAGCATCATAGCTCGGCATTGCCCGTGCAATGTTTACAATACTCACAAAACATCAAATCTCGTGATGCAATAATGTTTATAATATTAAATGAATCAATCAGTTAAGTGCCATACGTGATACACGCTTGGGCGATCATGTCTCAAAAGAGACATGACTGACTGGGAAGAAGATTATCCTGCAGTAGGTTGCCATTGCTTTCTGCGGTAGACTGGTTGCTGACCAAGGCTATAGAACCCAATCTGTCCTATTATTTAACCCATAACTGGAAGGAATAGACGGATTAATACCTTTCCCAAGGGTATTTGCGCGTAAGTGAATGCAATGGATTCAGCTGGAATTCGAACTCGGCTCCCAGATTTCTCGTTCCGAGCCGATATCCAATGCACCACAAGGCACATCCTATTAAATGAATACATTCTTTTAAAACTCGGTTATATAAAAAAAATAATTATATAAAAAAATTGTTGTTTCAAAATTGTTCAAAAATTCCATTGAAAAAATCTATTTTCTTTTGTTTTGCGTGAACGTGTTTTGTGCGACATTGTAAACAACATTGCGTTTGTTTTTGTTTCAAAATTATGGAGTAAAATATTTACATTTTTGGTGACTAAATGAATTTAACATAAAAATACAAATTATTTATTTTGTTTTACTGAAATTAGAAATATAAAATCTATTACGCTCTTAGTTGAGAAATTTTTTAAGAATATTTTAAAATGTAGACATTTAATTTTAGAGGAAAAAGTTACATTAATACCACACGAATTACAGACAGTTGATTTCCTGCATGAAATATTTAGCGAAAAAAAAAAGCATTACTTTTTTAAATTTTATTTTCTCACGTATGAAATATTCAATCTGAAAAAAGGCTTAAATAATTAAATTATGTATTTGCACATTTTTAGTAGTAGGAAAAGATGCCAATGAGAGTAGGCATGTGAAAAAAATCTACAGAAACTGAGCACACATAGTGTGAGTGTCTGTTACTTTAATCGAAGATGGCTGCTAAATTACTTGAAACGCATTGTTTACAATACTCACACAAACATCAAATCTCGTGATGCAGTAATGTTAATAAAATTAAATGGATAAATTCCTTTAAAACTCGATTATATAAAAAATAATTATATAAAAAATTATTGTTTAAAAATAGTTAAAAAATTCCATTAAAAAATGTATTTTATTTTATTTTGCATAAACGTGATTTCATGCTTTGTGTGACATTGTAAACAACATTGCGTTTGTTTTTGTTTCAAAATAACAGGGGAAAATATTTACATTTTTTGTTGACTAAATGAATTTAACATAAAAATAATAACTATTTATTTCGTTTTACTGAAATTAAAAATATAAAAACTATTACGCTCTCAGTTCAGAAATTTTCGAAGAATATTTAAAAATGTAGACATTTAATTTTAGAAGAAAAAGTTACATTAATGCCACACGAATTACAGACAGCTGATTTCCTGCATGAAATATTTACCGGAAAAAAAGCTTTATTTTGTTTTAATTTTATTTTCGGAAGTATGAAATATTAAATTTAAAAAGAAAAAAAAAAGACTTAAATAATTAAATTAACCATTGGTACTTTTTTATATATACTTTGTTTTTGTTTGAAAAACATTTTTGGACAAATATATTCACATTTTTTGTTGACGTAATGAATTTTTAAAACATCGGAATAAAAATGAAATATAAAGGCTCATTTTTAAAAAAATATTGTAGTCGCGTTTGACACGTGTGATTTGATTTCTGTGACGTAATTTAGAAACCATCTTAGATCTGAGATGTTTTACGGAGTAAATGTAAACAATCGGCTTCATTGGCCAAAAAGTGCGAAAGGGAAAATTGCTGAACTTAAACTCAAAGTGTATGTGTCGACCTGGCTTCCTTGTAGATATGTGTCCCTAGAAAGTTTGAATGGCGTAGCTTAAAAAATGGAGGCGTGCATAGGGAACAGCCACACACAGACTCACAGATTGCCTTTTATAAATATAATTTTATAAAAATAGAGAAGTAAACATTAAACGCCCTATCAAATACAATATTTATTTTAGCGATAAGCGTATAAACGAACAGACCCAGAATTTTGAAATATTTGTTAACTGGTACAGGATATGGTGTATATGGAATTAAGAATTAAAAGCAACTTTCTGCTTCACTTCTACAAAAATTCCCAATGACGTCCTCTTTCGCCTTTTATTTCGTGTGATGATTGCTTTTACTTCTTCTTTTCCATTCAAAGACATTTCTACCAAAAAGAAATAAGAAAAAAACGCCCATATATACACTCATTCCAACAAATTACTACTACAAACATTTCTACAACTCTTGATACCCTTAACTTTCTCATTGAACATTAACTGCTACAATTATTGTTGTTCTTTTCTTTTGATAAATTGCTATTCAAACATGCAGAATAAAGATTTTATTCTTTTCACTATTTCACACTAATCCACACATTTCTGCTGACAAACTTCTGATGAAAACCTTCTCATGATGATTACGAATAAATCTGTACGTTATTGGGAGTATGGTCATGTATGACATAAGGCCGAAACACTAAACATTAACCATTTTCTTATAGCTTCAATGCCGAGGAAGATTCTGATTTAGGAGATATGTTTGCTTCAATTTATTTGGGTAGGCCAGGTATTTTTTAAAAAGTGAGACAGTTATACTTATTCATGTTAGAAATCACCTGACCTGATGGTTATGTGAGGGAATAGGCACGGTAGACCTCCGTGCTTCACCTGGGTAGAAGATATCTGTCGTAGCACCAGGGTTTTGAACATTTGAAACTGGTTTTTGAAGGAGGATGGTTTCCACATCAAAATCAAAGCGTTTTTCATTTGTAGCGTGATATGCAAATGAGAAACAAGCATAAATAAACCAAACACCAGGAAACATGGGAAAAAAGAAACCACGAAGATTCCTACGAGATTTATACATCACAACAATGGCGTCGCCGATAGGCTGTCTGACTACTCGCCACGATCCGGAGCATGTGGAGACGTGGATTAGATACTACGTAGCGCTGACCAGGGTAAGGAAACTGAAAGACAAACAAAACAAAAGAGAACAAAACGAGATTAGGGATAGGTTCTTCTCGACAGCAGCATGTGAAGCAGTAAAAAAGTTTTCGACGATGGCATACCCAAAAAACTGAGACGATTTAAGCTTCGAAGAAATTGTCGAAATCATATAAAAGAATATTAGACCAAAGATGAAGATAAATCCAGATTAAGATCTCCATTAAAAAAGGACACAAGAAAAACAAACGAAGAGATATGCAGACCAACGGGAATATTCAGAAGCAACTACGGGCGTTGAAGCTCTCAGTTTTAGAAACATATAGCGTGATATGCATATGAGATACACAGATAAATTCTTGATGCATGCTGCCTTGCGTTGTTATGAATAGTATTTTTCATATTGGTCAGCACAGAGCGCTTTTAAACCAAAATATTATAGCCAGAGGATTTACATTATTCGGACTATTGTCCTCATCTTTGTTGCCATTTGTACGACGTTTAATAATAGATCATTCTATTTGTCTATATTTCGGAGATAAGGTAGTATTTACAGTATTTACATTATTCGGACTATTGTCCTCATCCTTGTTGCCATTTGTACGACGTTTAATAATACACATTCTATTTGTCTATATTTCTGAGATGAGGTAGTATTTACAGTATTTACCATTTTTCGGACTATTGTCCTCTTCTTTGTTGCCATTTATACGACGTTTAATAATACACATTCTTTTTTTTTCTATATTTCTGAGATGAGGTAGTATTTACAGTATTTACATTATTCGGACTATTGTCCTCATCTTTGTTGCCATTTGTACGACGTTTAATAATAGATCATTCTGTTTGTCTATATTTCTGAGATGAGGTAGTATTTACAGTATTTACATTATTCGGACTATTGACCTCATCTTTGTTGCCATTTGTACGACGTTTAATAATACACATTCTATTTGTCTATATTTCTAAGATGAGGTAGTATTTACAGTATTTACATTATTCGGACTATTGACCTCATCTTTGTTGCCATTTGTACGACGTTTAATAATACACATTCTATTTGTCTATATTTCTAAGATGAGGTAGTATTTACAGTATTTACATTATTCGGACTATTGTCCTCATTTTTGTTGCCATTTGTACGACGTTTAATAATAGATCATTCTGTTTGTCTATATTTCTGAGATAAGTTAGTATTTACAGTATTTACATTATTCGGTCTATTGTCCTCATTTGTACAACGTTTAATAATACATATTCTATTTCTGAGATGAAGTAGTGGGGCGTGGCTGAAGTATGTGAAGCTGGTAACCTGACTTCAGATGATGGATAACGTAGTGAGCCTGCTGCCATTGTACCTGGAGGGGAATGCACTTGCCTTCTACACAGGGATGACGGAAAAAGAAAAACAGGACAAGTTCTTGCCCGCTTCGTTCCACGAGGTACACTACGGCCATAATTATGAGACCACCCCAGTGTTAAAAAGAAAAATAATGTGTTTCATACTATTTTTTAGCCAAGTGAATAATTGTAAATGAAAATAGAATGGTTCTTTTGTTAATATTGCCCAATAACATGTGCATCAAATGAATTTATAAATATTTAATAATTACCTTTATTGCAGTTTCATCAATGAAAAATGAAGAAACTTTCGGGTGATTTGGACGAGTTCATTTTTGCTTCCTTGCCTTGTAAAATTTTGCGAAGTTTATTAACAAAAGAACCATTCTATTTTCATTTGGCAATAAATACTAAAAATAGTATGAAATACATCATCTCTTTTTAAAAACTGGGGTGGCCTAATAATTATGACCGGTAGTGTTTATATATATATATATATATATATATATATATATGACTTAATAATTATGACCGGTAGTGTTTATATATATATATATATATATATATATATATATATATATATACATATATATACTCTGAGTCAGAATTATTCGGCCACCCCAGTGTTTTAAACAAATGATGTATTTCATACTTTTTTTTTAGTATTTCTTGCCAAGTGAATAATTGTAAATGAAAATACAATGTTTTTTTGTTTTGTTAATATTGCACAATAACATGTGTATCAAATGTATTTATAAATATCTAATAATTACCTATATTGCAGTTTCATCAATAAAAATAATGAAGAAAATTTAGGGTGATTCGGACGCGTTCATCTTTGTTTCCTTGCCTTGTAAAACTTTGCGAAATAATAACAAAAGACCCATTCTATTTTCATTTAGAATTATCCACTTGGCAATAAATACTAAAAATAGTATGAAATACATCCTTTTTTCTTTTAAAACTGGAGTTGCCTAATAATTACAGCAGATAGTGTATATATATATATATATATATATATATATATATATATAAAGGGTGCGAATGGTAAATTGTCGCTATTTGCCTTCTAAAATTTTGCAAAGTAATAATAACAAAAGAACCATTCTATTTTCATTTGCAATTATCCACTTGGCAATAAATACTAAAAATAGCATGAAACGCATCATTTCTTAAAAAAAATGGGGTGACCTAATAATTATGGCCGGAAGTGTAAGACTCTTCCATCTCTACAAATACATTTTAAGAATCTGTCTATAATTTCTAACTGAGGTAGTATTTACATTATTGACATTGTTCGGACTGTTGTCCCCATCTTTATTGCCATGTTTATGACGTTTCTGTCGTTATACGCTCCGGAGCTGAACGGCGGAAACGTCATAAACATGGCAATAAAGATGCGGACAACAGTCCGGACAATGTTAATAACTTTTTAAGAAATATCAATGAATAATAGCTCGATTATCTCAGCAAAGGCAAAGATTATGCTTTTTCCATGGAGCTCAGCTTTTGAGTTCGGTTGTGGGGATTTATCCTTGTCAGTATAATATGTTTTGCGCTGAACATTATTGTATGTAATCCACTTTTCATCGCCTGTTATATTTTCAAGAACGTTTAGGACGACACAGCCATTATTATAATTGGTTAGCTAAAACGAACATTACTAATGATTCAACATATATTCTAAATTTGGTTCAATCGACAGCTTTTGAGAAATTAAATTCCGTCTCTCACTGCGTTCTCTATAAAATCTTGGTCGAAGTAAGCGGTAATTTATTAGAAATTCATTTTTGCGATTTTTATCGAATCGCATTTGACTTTTATTTTATTTTTTGAACTTCTGTTATTTTTTTTATTTATCAGTAGAATTCAATGGACAGTATTTTTTTTAATTCGGACTCCAATTCTAATTATTTTGAAGAATCAAGTGAAATCCTTTCACAGCTACTGCTCCGATGAACTAAGATCACTCGGTATGAATTTGAACGAGATACTAGATTAGCAACTAGGTCCCACTCTTTTACAAGCTGCTATCTATTAACCATCATAGACAATCGCTCACACCTCCCATTACCAAGGAACAGACTAGCCTCCCTGAGAGTAAAACACTACGCCTCCTCGGCCTCACACTCTCAGCGGACCTCAAGTGGAATGACTATATCGAATCCATTGCTAAATCCGCTGCTAAGAAGGTCGGTTCATCGTGCACATATATAAATCTACCATCTGCCCGTGTATTGAATACTGTTGCCACATATGGTTGGGTGCCCCTGCTATTCTCCTCGGAGTTCCTGACAAAATACAACGCAGAATCTGTAATGTGATCGATACTGACTTGGCAGTCACTCTCTCACCGGCGTGATGTGGCTTCCTGTGCCTCTTCTATGAATACTTTCACGGTTTCTGTTCCGGTGAACTTAGATCACTGGTTCCCCCTAGATATGAATTTTCAGGAGATACTAGATTAGCAACTAAGGTCCCACTCTTTTACAATGAAACAGATAAGATGTAACCGCAATTTCTACTCTATAGCTTGTTTTCTCGCACTTCCCGCCTGTGGAATTCCCTTCCATATTCTTTGCTTCCCCAACAGCTACAATCTCCAGGAATTTAAATGTAAGGTCAACAGACATCTCTTATCACACTAACTCGCATCCATTCTCTCAAACACTCTTCCCATCTACTCAACCCTCATCCTCGGTATCCTCATCCGTCTCCTCCTGACATTTCCTCTAACTAACCACTCTTTCTCATCACTTTTCCCTATGTAACCCCCTGCGCAATAGTGGCAGTGAAATGCCTTGCTTGGAGTAAGATGATTATAAAAAAAAAATTCTATACTTTTATAATGTGGATATAAAGTAGGGGGGGTCATTTCTACATTACAATCAATATATAAACTGATCCCTCACTTTATGACCAGTCATTCTTCTCTTAGCCGTTTCCTGGCACTCCCTATAATCTGTCAGTCTTTCTCATCACTTTCCCCTATGTAACCCTGTTATGTCGTGAGTAAGAAAAAATAGCTCAACAACAGGAATAGGTTAATTGTTGTATTCCGTGAAAATAGTATTTACAAAGGTTATTAGTATCCAATACAAGAATAAGGGTTAATCGTCTCAACCGTCGTAAGACGTAGTATGAGCAATGGGTACTTCCGGGTCGTCACCGGAAGTCTACGACTGACTTGTCGATCGGCTGCTCGGCACACTCTACCTCACGTAGATGCCACCATTACTTTACATAGTAATGGAATAGTCCATTATAGCCGAATAGGCGCGGGCGTCCCAACAAACCCCCTGCGCAAATCAGGGTTAGAGAATGTACCACTGACAGGACGTACTGAAAGCAATGGCGAGAAACGGAAACAGGGAATGATATACCGAAGTTGATTGCGTAAATAGATGGCAGAACAGTATCCCTGAGCGATGGCCGGGATTGTATATTACGGTCCATTAACTTGGATTGGGGATTTCCCTCATCTGTAACTGATTGGGCGATCTGGTGTAGATAGGGTGATTCTTTTATTTCTGGATTAGACTGGGAAATTCGGTTTTCTCACCTGAATTGAGTGATCCTTTTCTGTTCTAAAAAGGGCTTACCTTCATTTTTGGAAAGAGCTTTTTTGAGTTTATACAATCTTTTGAATGGTTAAATAGCTACTCTTGAACAGTTCCCAACGGGTCGCCGCTCCTACCCATTCCTAATTTACTTTCTATTCCTTTTGTGTAGACTTGTTGCATTTCCTTACTGTATAATCGACTCTCTCTAGTCTATCTCTGCATTGTCCGGATGTAAAATTTTGCTGGATTTTAGCTCGACTTTTGATACCAATATTTCGAAACGGCCATTGGTAAGGATTTAGAAATTATTATTTTTATGAGTATTCTTTTCTTTATCTGACGTCTAATCCTTCTTCGATTTCATTTGTATTTATTTCTTATAGTTGTCTTGTTTTATTTTATTTTAATTTTTTTTTTTTAGATCTTTTCTTTTTCCCCTCAGGGTAACAATTCCTCTTCCAGAGATTACTAATAAGTTCGATTCGATCAGAAAATCTCTCCTCATAAACCTTTCAGTTAGCCGGCTCACAATCAGCTCAGCGACCCGCACTTCATCAACGAGTAAATCCTTATCATCGATCAGTAATTAATTAAGGGCGTCTTCTACCTCGCCATTATTATTATTATTATTATTATTTATTATTATTATTATGTTGTCATTTTTTATCATATTTCGATTTCTGCCTTGGTCGCACTAACTGCCAAGTCTGCGGGAAGACCTAAGGCAGGTCGTAGTGTGTTGTCATGGCTACATTTCATGCTTTTTCATATCTCCGCTAACATCCCTAGTGTTACATAGACAAAGTTCTCCTTAGTGTGTGGGCTGTACTTAATAAGACACTTTTTTGTATATCTCTTAAGCTGGGGTTTCCAGGGATTCTTTCAATGTGTTGTTTTGTTCCATTTTTTATCATTCCAAGTGCACCTACTATCACTGGCACAACTCTTGTTTTCAATTTCCACATTTTTTCTATTTCAATTTCCAGGTCTTTATATTTTGACAGTTTTTCGAATTCCTTGGTTGCTATGTTACAATCCGCTGGACAAGCCATATCAATTAATAAGAGAAGTTTTTTCTTTCTGGTTGTTAACAATAATGTCCGGCCTATTTGCTTCAATTTTTCTGTTTGTGTAGATGGTGTAATCCCATAGAATGGTGACATCTTCTATTTCTGTAACCGGTGTTGGGTGGGTGATGTTCATACCAGTGCTCACTATTATTATTATTATTATTATTATTATAAGCTTATCTAAACTTATTTATAAATGGACCTTTGTCTGTGTGTGTATGTGTCTGTGTGTGTGTGTGTGTGTGTGTGTGTGTGTGTGTGTGTGTGTGTCCATTACCTATAGACTCCGAAACGGCTGAACCGATTTTCTTGAAAATTTACACAGTTGTACTATAAGCGTCTGTGAGGATTCTTAGCTAGGTTTTGTGTCGAGGTACCCCCGATAAATATGGAAAATAGATAATCGAAAAAATCGGGTTATAGAAGGAGTGGTCCGATTTTAATCAAATTTGATACACTCATAGATAAAGAGATAAGAAACGATATTCAGAAGTTTCAAGGTTGCAGTTCTTACAATAGTGCAGAAAATCGATATTATATATATATATATGAAAGGCAAGATGTTTGTGTCTGTGTGTGTCTGTTTTTCTACCTGTATGTCCGTATTTTTTTTTCAACCCTTTTATTTTAGTTTTTGCTTCGGGTTTGGCTCTAAGTAGGTATAATTGTAGTTCTTAGTATCAGCCATGATACCATTTACTCAGAGGACTTATTTAGCCTTCAAAATTCAGTTTACGACGAAAAAAACTTATTTGATATCGATACCAGGAAATCAAAATTTGACTTACATCCATTCATTTTTCTTTCAGTCTACGGTTTCGCTTTAACTGGAAACAACTATTGCTTTTTAGTCTTTCGTGCCAACGTCCAAAGAGTCTGAGCTCCAGGACCATGGATTAGTTTTAAAGCTTTCATTACACCCGAGCAACGCCGGGTTATACTGCTAGTATTATTATAAGCTTATCTTACTAAAGAACGAGAACCAGTTTCACAATAAATAAGAGCAAGAATCGACATCGAAAAGTCAAAATAATACAATAAACACCACATTACTTATACCTTTATAACAAAATGGGCAGCTGAAGATGGAGACATGATCAGTAACACAGTAAGCTATACGTGATACACGGTTGGTTGATCATGTCTCTTTCGTTTAATGATTGACAAGGCAGAAGACATTCCGGCAGTTGGCTACCTATTTCGAGAATTCATACCTTTCCCAAGGGTATTTGCACGTAATTGAATGTAACGAGCTCGGCTGTGATTCGAACTCGGGTCTCAGATTCGTCATTCCGAGCCGGTATCCAGCCGCACACCCACTTTCTTTGGATTCCTGTAACTAAGAAGTGCAAGTGACGACCACGGAATAAAAGATATCAACATCCAGTCACCTTGGTAAAGATTTCCACGCAAAACAGAAGGAAACTCATTTTGGTTTCTGCCTCATTCTGTCGGTATTCAGTTCAACCATCGTTAGTTCAACGAACCGTCATTTAAAAAAAAAAACGTAAACAGGATTGGATACTCTTCACTTTCAATGTAAACCATAATCAACTCTGCTTATATTTCTGAGATGAGGTGTTGCGACTATTTGCACTATTTGCGTTGTTTGTACTGTTGTTTTCATCTGTATTAACATATTCACGACGTTTCGGCTTATGTACGCTCCGGCCTTCATCATGAATTGTCTAGATTTCTGAAATGAGATATTGTAACTATTTGCACTATTTACATTGTTCGGACTGTTGTTTTAATCTTTAATAACGTTCAGCCTGGTCAGTACTTAGATGGGTGACCGCTTGGGAATACCAGTTGCTAGTGACGGATGTGCGTTGTGGTGCAGTGGATATCGGCTCGGAAAGAGAAATTGGTGAGCCGAGTTCGAATTCCAGTTGAATACCCTGCATGCACTTAAGCACTGGTACCCTTGGTACCAGTTATGGGTTAAATAACAGGGAGGGCTTAGGGACCCTGCCCTTAAAAAACAAACAAATCCCAATGAATCTTGATACTCGAAAAGAAAAAAGTATTACTAGACAGAAAACTTATATAAAAAAAGCAACAATAAATTGTTGAAAGAAAAAGGCATTTCTAGCAATAAATAAATAAAAATTTAGTTGGCAATAAATGACCCGCCGAGGTTGATATGCCATAAAAACAAAAGCAACAACAACAATCATCTTTAATAACATAGTCACGACGTTTAGGTCGTTGTAACGTCCGGTCTTCTTCGAGATATATCTATATTTCTGAGATAAGGTATTAGCACTATTCAAATTGTGCGGATTTTTTTTCATTTTCATCTTTACGATGTTTCGGTCGTTGTACGCTCCGGTTTTCGTCAGGATCTGTTTATATTTCTCAAAAGAGGTACTGTGACTATTTGCACTATTTATTTTATTTGGACTACTCTCCTCTTCTTTATTCCCCTATTCACGAGAATTCGGCCGTTGTACGCTCCGGCTTTCTTCAGGATCTCTCTCTATTCCTGAGATGATATATTGTAAATATTTGCACTATTTACGTTGTTTGGGCTATTTTCCTCATCTCGATTGTCATATTCACGACATTTCGGCCATTGTACGCCCCGGTTTTCTTCAGGATCTGTCTATATTTCTGAGATTAATTATTGTAACTACATGCATTATTTACATTGTTCGGAATATTATCTTCACTGTCATATTCCTGACTTTTCGGCTTTTGTACGTTCAGACTTTCTTCAGGTGATATACGTTAGAATTTCGTACCGAAGCCTTTATTTCGGTCACTGGGGAAGATTGTTCTAGTTCCATGCGCCATGCCTTTTCTGGATATCTCTGTTTAAGTTATTTCCTGTTAGTAACTCAACTCTCAAAGTTTTTGTCACTTCTTTTGTGACTTTGTGACTTTATTTTTTAATCGTTTCGCCCCAAGCAAGGCGATACTGCCACTGATGCGCAGGGGGCTACATAAGAGTAAAAGTTTAAACAGGGGGAGAGTGAATAGAAAGACGAACCAGTTACAGGGGGTGTCAGAAAAAGGTCAAGAGAAGGATGGGAACACAGGTGTGAATACAGTTGCGAAGGTAGAGAGAAAGAAAAAGATATACGGGGTGATGTAGAAAGAACTGGAGTTAAGTGGTTAAGATATTGGTATTGACATTGCATTTAAATTCCTGGAGGTTGTAGCCGTCAGGAAAACAAGTAAATGGAAGGGAGTTCCACAGACGGGAAGCGCGAGAAAAGAATCTGATGGAGTAGAACTGTCGGCTGCATTTGGTTGATCTAACTGTGAAAGGGTTGGACCCAGTTGCCAGTCTGGTTGCACGAGTACATTCTTGTGGCAGAGGCACAAGTGACTTAAGTTTGTCGGAGCAGAAGCCATGAAAATATTTGTAGAATAGAGAGAGAGAAGCTACATCCCACCGGTGAGAAAGTGGCTGGAGTCGAGCTTCCAAGTCGGGACCTATCACATAAGAGACTCTCCTATGGAGCCTGTCGAGAACACTGAGATGAACAGCAGGGGCGCCTGACTATATATGACAGCGGTATTCCATGCACGCACTGATTTGTCTTAATAACCATTTTTTGTCAGAGATCATATTACAATTTGTTGTTATTATTGAACTCACAACTCTTTAAGTCAAGTCAATACTTTTATCCACTAGGCTTTGTGTCCTTGGAGATATCCGTGAAAAAAACTCTTGGGTTTTATAAACCTGATGTCTCAGTAAACATTTTTTACCAGAGTTTTATTTCAAATTGTTGTTATTGTTTTCAGCTGTAGAAGTCCGAAGCATACAGCGACTGACACATTGTGAATATTATTACAATGAAGATGAGAACAAATATTTCGAACAATTTAAATAGTGTAAAAGGTTTACTGGGTGTGGAAGAATTAGAAAATGGAAATATTACTAAGGAGCAAGAACTAAAGAAGAGTAATCAGAGAGACAGCGGAAAGCCTCTAAGACAAAAGGGTTTACTGGGTGTGGAAGAATTAGAAAAGAGAAACATTACTAAGGAGCAAGAACTAAAGAAGAGTAATCAGAGAGACAGCCGAAAGCCTCTAAGACAAAAGGGCTTACTGGGCGTAGAAGAATTAGAAAAGAGAAACATTACTAAGGAGCAAGAACTAAAGAAGAGTAATCAGAGGGACAGCGGAAAGCCTCTAAGACAAAAGGGTTTACTGGGCGTGGAAGAATTAGAAAAGAGAAACATTACTAAGGAGCAAGAACTAAAGAAGAGTAATCAGAGAGACAGCGGAAAGCCTCTAAGACAAAAGGGTTTACTGGGCGTAGAAGAATTAGAAAAGAGAAACATTACTAAGGAGCAAGAACTAAAGAAGAGTAATCAGAGGGACAGCAGAAAGCTTCTAAGACTAAAGGGTTTACTGGGTGTGGAAGAATTAGAAAACAGAAACACCATTAAGAAGAAAGTACGAAAAAGCAAACAGGAGGAGACTTAAGTTGACGAAAAATCAATTTGCATAATTTTACGAAAATAAGGATCTTACGAAAATATCGATTTTACGAAAACAAATTTGTTTAATTTTACGCAGGCTTAAGTTTAAGAAAAATGAGTTTGCAATGTTTTGCGAAAAGTCGATTTGCTTAATTTTCCGAAAAATAATTTGCTTGATTTTATAAAAAAATCACTGTTTGATTTAACGAAAAAACCATAAGTTTAATTGTACGAAAAATCAGTTTTGCTTAAGTTTACGAACAACCTTAATTTACATCCAGGCTTTAGTTTAAGAAAAATCAATTTGCTTAATTTTAAAAATTCAATTTGCTTAATTTTCGAAAAAAAAAATTACTTAATTTTACGAACAATCAATTTGCAAAATTCACGAAAAATCACTTTACTTGATTTTACGAAAAATCATTTTGCTCAATTTTAAGAAAATTTAATTTCCTTAATTTTACGAGAAATCAATTTTCTTTATTTTAAGAAAACCCTTAACTAATTTACATTCAGGCTAATATATTTTTGTTGTTATTATCGCAACGTTTCGGCGATTGTGCCCTGTATCCTTCGACAGGTGGCTGTCATTCCGGTTAAACCTTCGAGGAATTTCGAACCGTTTACTTAATCTATGCAGGTAGATTTTTCTCGTTCTGCTTTCCATGTCTCGCGATATCTCGTCTTTTCCTTTTTTTTCCCCTACCCAGTTACTGCCCGCCCTCTTCTCACGAAATCTAAGTCCCTACACCCTGTCACGAGAATTGAATTATTCACGAACCAACGCTTTAATCTATTAGGCTATTGTAAAAGCTGACACGCCTCGTGGATTAACGCGTTGGTCCGTGAATTTCCTGACACAGTAATTGTGAACTCAATGAATATGTTACCGCGGACCACTTACTTTCTTGTCAACTGCAATCTATAAACATTCAAATGCAACACCAATAATCATTTTCTTTGAATAGTTTTGTTATTATATCCACTCTTCTTTAACATTTTCTCACTTTCCTTCTTTATAGAGACTTTTCTCTATAGTGACCCTGTTGTGTTTTAGTGATGTTATTGCCTTGCTTGGGGTGAAATAATTCAAAGAAGGAAAACAATTATTTATATCAGATATTCGAGCAGAGATTGTTGGGGATTTGACAATGGGCTCTCACAACTATGTTAAATATCTAAATATTCTTCTTCTATGTGCCTTGTCCTTTCAGGACGTAGGCGATCATGCACTTCCATGTCTTCCTATCCATGGTGGCTCTTAGCACGCTGTCTCCTGTAACAACTCGCAACCCCCGTTTTGTCATCCACCTGCTCATGCCCTTCAAATGTGTTATCCACTGCTTTCCTCTGTCTCTTTTCCTTCTATCTGTCCTGTTTGTATCAGGTTCTCCAAGCCCTCTTTCATTGCATGTCCCAGGAATTTCAGTTGTCTCTTCCTGATGCTCAATATTAATTTCCTTTTTGTTTCCATTCTTTTCAACATCTCATCATTGCTCACATGCTCGGTCCATGATATCCTCAGCATCCTTCTGTAGAACCACATTTCTGCTGCTTCAAGTTTTTCCTTCATCTTCGAAGATATTGTCCAACATTCACTGCCATATTGAAGAACTGACATCACATAGCAATCCGGTTCTCTCTTCTTTATTTCTAGCTAAATTGCCCAGTTTCTTAATACTTTACTCAACTTCTGGAATGCTTACTTGTGCTTTTGGATCTCAGGAATATAAATGTATAGAAACCGCTGTGGCCACAAAGTGAGGGTTCAGTTTATATATTGATTGTAATATGGAATTGATCCCCCACTTTGTATACAGTATGCTTCTGTAGAACCACATTTCAGCCTTTTCAAGTTTTTCCTTCATCTTTGATGATATTGTTCATCATTCACAGCCATATTGAAGAACTGACATCACATAGCAATCCAGTACTCTCTTCTTTGTTTCTATTGAAAGTTTTCTGTGTCTTAATGCTTTACTCAGCTTCTGGAACGCGTCCTTCGCCATGGCAATTCGTATTCGGATCTTCGCACTTTCCGTCTTCTGTTAGAACATTTCCCAGGTATTTAAGTTTTTACACCTGCTGGATTTTACTATCCCCCACCTGTATTTGGCATTTTGGGCTACTCCTTTTGCTGATGACTATGCATTCGGTTTTCTTGCAGTTTATTTGTAGTAATTTCTTGTCACTTGTAGTTTCCTTTAAGTAGTTAAATTCATAAAATCTGTATGTCCTTAAAAAGAAATCCACAATTTTTATCCGATTCTCACCAAACTTCGCACAAATATTCTTTAGGCTTCCAGTCAGGTCATGGGCTGTTTATTTCTTCCGATTCCCACCCCCGATATTGGAAATCGATACCCCGATATCCGATCAGGTCTGATCAAGTTCAGGATTTCAGCCCTTTTATCGTGGTTTTTGCTGCGGAATTTGCTCTAACTTGGTAAATTTATAGTTTTTAATCTCAAACATTAGTAGATCTTCTCAGACGAATCATTCTCCCCAACATAGGAAATCGATACCCCCGATATTTTATCGAATCCGATCAAAAACTGATATTCAGCCATTAATATGGCTCATTTTTCTCTAATTTTACTCCCGATGGGTACGATAAGTTTTCATGAACTTACTTAGGTTAGTTTATCCTTGGATGACTTATTTGACTCCGATATTGGAAATCGATACCCCGATGTCGTATCGGGTCTGAGCAAAATCAGGTTTTCAGCCATTTTAGTTTGGTTTTTGCTTCGGGTTTTACTCTAAGTAGGTATAATTGTAGTCTCAGTTATAATACCATTTACTCAGAGGTCTTATTTCGACTTCAAAATTCAGTTTGCAACGGAAAACATATTTGACATCCATGCCGGAATCAAAATTAGACTTACATCCATTGATTTTAGTAAGGTCTACGGCTTCGAGATCAAACTTTCGACAACCTACGTGCCAACGTCCAATGAGTCTGAGCTTCAGGACCATGGATTAGTTTTAAAGCTTTCATTACACCCGAGCAACACCGGGCTATACTGCAAGTTAATTGATAAATTCAATACATCTGAGGGCAATGGTGAAACAAACAAGGTATCGCACTGGTTTATACGACGAAAGTCTTGTAATAAACACCATGAACAAGGTAAGAAACTGTCCGGCGTTAAGACAAATGTCTTGAAATTGTAGGAAGAAAGATAATTTTCAGTCTGTTTGTAAATTTTAATTGTTTTTTAAAATCATATCGCCCGAAGCAAAGCATTTTACTGCCACTGTTTTGCAGGCGGTTACATAGGAGGAAAGTTATGAGAAAGAGTGACAGGTTATAGGAGGTGTCAGGAAGTGGGTAAGAGAAGGATGACTGTGGCCATAAAGTGAGGGATCAATTTATATATTGATTGTAATATAAAATAGATCACCCACTTTATAACCACATTATAATAGTATAGAAATCTTTTTTTTAAAATAATCATATCGCCCCAAGCAAGGCATTTTACTGCCACTGTTTTGCAGGAGGTTACATAGAAGGAAAGTTATAAGAAAGAGTGACAGGTTCTAGGAAGTGTCAGGAAGTTGGTAAGAGAAGGATGAATAAGGCCATAATATGAGGGATTAATTTATATATTGATTGTGATACAAAATTGATCCCCCACTTTATATTTACATAATAATTTCTTGTCTGTTGATAAGCCGTAGAAACCGAATCAATCAGTCAATGAAATACTTATTAGCTACACATGCATGTCTTTTAGATTTATTTACATTCTCTGGAATATAAATGTATAGAATTTGTTTTTATAATCATATCACTCCAAGCAGGGCATTTTATTGTCACTGTTTTGCAGGAGGGTTACATAAGAGGAAAGTTATGAGAAAGAGTGACAGATTATAGGGGGTGTCAGGAATGGGTAAGAGAAGGATGAGAATACTGATGAGAGTTGAGTGAACGGAGAAGGGAGCATGAGAGAGAGGATGCAGGTTAGTGAGATAGATGACTATTGACTTTACATTTAAATTCTTGGAGATTGTAGCTGTCAGGGAAGCAAGTAAATGGAAGGAAATTCCACAGGCAGGATGTGCGATAAAAGAAGCTGTTAAATTAGAACTTGCTTTTACAGTTTATTGGTTGCACAGTAAAAGGGTGGGACCTTTCTGGTAATCTTGTGTCTCAAGGAAATTCATACATATGGGGTACCAGTGAGTTAAGTTCATCGGAGCAGAAACCGTGAAAGTGTTTGTAGAAGAGACACAGGAAGCCACATTGCACCGGTGAGAAAATGACTGTATCTGAGCTGCCAAGTCGGGATCTATTACATTACAGATTCTCCGTTGGATTTTCTCAAGGACACCTAGGTGGATAGCAGGAGCACCTGACCAGATATGGCAGCAGTATTTAATGCACGGGTGGATGGTAGTTATCAATAGTATTTTTCAGATTGGTGAGCAAAGAGCGCTTTTAACCAAAATATTATAGCCACAGTATTTACATTATTCTGACTATTGTCCTCATCCTTTTTGCCATTTGTATGATGTTTAATAATAGATCATTCAATTTGTCTATATTTCTGAGATGAGGTAATATTTACAGTATTTACATTATTCGGACTATTGTCCTCATCCTTGTTGCCATTTGTACGACGTTTAATAATAGATCATTCTATTTGTCTATATTTCTGAGATGAGGTAATATTTACAGTATTTACATTATTCGGACTATTGTCCTCATCTTTGTTGCCATTTGTACGACGTTTAATAATAGATCATTCTATTTGTCTATATTTCTGAGATGAGGTAATATTTACAGTATTTATATTATTCGGACTATTGTCCTCATCTTTGTTGCCATTTGTACGACGTTTAATAATAGATCATTCTATTTGTCTATATTTCTGAGATGAGGTAGTATTTACAGTATTTACATTATTCGGTCTATTGTCCTCATCTTTGTTGCCATTTGTGCCACGTTTCCGCCGTTGTAACCTCCGGCCTTCGTTAGTGTTAGAAATTTTGAACCAAACCTGAGCACCTGAAATTCCTTGCACCTGAAGAAGGCCGAAACGTACAAGGGCCAAAACGTCGTCCAAATGGCAATAATGATGAGGACAATAGTCCGAATAATATAAATACTGGAAATACTACCTCATTTCAGAAATATAGACTAATAATAAATAACTAGAGACCTGAATTTAAATTTTTAACAATAATCTTTTAGAAAACTTGAGGGTCACTTGAGGTAGAGTATTACAGACTAAAAGTAACTGTTTATGGGAATATGTAGGAAAGACAACTGTTGTTCCTAGACTTGCACAGTTTAAAATCGCAGTGGTCAAGGAAGCATCGTTTTGGGAGTCGGTTTCTACAAACTAGCGGCAAGAAATGGATTGAGTGGAAATTACATCTGACCAATGAAATAGAAAGGTAATATGAGTGGTTCGCTACAACATGAGTGACGCAGTGGATTTTAGCGGGTTTTGGCCCTAAAGATGAGTGCTAGTGGAACGAAGTTCGTCTGAGAACATTCCTGTTTTAATAAGGCATCTGAAAGAGCTCATTTGCCAATAATTTCCATATAAATTACAAGCGATATCTGTTATGATTTCGTAATTATAGTATATTAAGGACATTCATAGAAACATCGTGATTTACAAAGAAAACACAATGAGAATCATTTTATTTCCACTCAGTCAGTTTCTTCCGAGTTCAAATTCGAGTTGAATTCCTTGCATGTCTGTCATATCTCGAGACATGATCGCCCAAACGTGTAACATGTGTGGCATTTAACTGACTGACTGAATAGTTGGAATCATGATTAAGGCTTCTACTGGTCATAAAGTAGGGGATCGGTTTTCTGTTTTTATGAAGTAATAAACTGAACCCCCACTAATTGCTACGTAATAGTATAGTATAGTTAGAGATACACGCTTTGGGCGATCATGTCTCGAAAGTGTTATGACTGACTGGGTAGAAGATTTTCCTGCAGTAGTTTGTCATTACATTCTGCGGAAGACTGGTTGCCAGCCAAGGCTATAAAACTTAATCTTTCCTGTTATTTAACCCATAGCTGGAGGGAAGAGATGGATTAGTACCTTTTCCAAGGGTATTTGCACGTAGGTGAATGCAAAGAATTCAACTGGAATTCGAACTCGGCGTCCCGATTTCTCGTTCCGAGACGATATTCACTGCACCACAACGCACATCACATATGGTGGCAGTACTAGATATATAAAAATAGAAGATAGCAGGAAAAGTGAAGTACTTGCTGGATCGGTACAAGGAAACCGGTTGTTTTCCGGCATCTTTAGCGATGGATCGTATATACGCGTGACAGATAAGGTCTGGACTTAGTTTAAGCCCTAATAGGCAAAATAGAGGCCTCCACGATGGACCATCCGTTCAGGTTTTGATCGGCGATAGTGGAAACTTACTAAAAAAAAAGTCGACTTACCTGTTATAAATGACAAACGTCTCATAGCCGGGAACGGGTGATTTCCCGAGGTATCTAATATATCCAAGCGATAGGGGGCGCCACGTATTCGGTAAATTTTCCGGTGGAAATCTTCGATGGTTGGTGTATAATTCTCATCGAATTTGTTGGCAAGAAACCTGGATACAATAGCTGTCTTGCCTACTTTGGCTGAGCCAAGGATGACAAGTCGATGGCAGTTCTCTGGGGGGGCACTGTCTCCTTGTTCCACTAATGCCATATCCGCCGCGGTGGCTCCACCTAGAGACCAGCAGAGGCATGCCAATTGAGACGGACCGATAGCTAAACAAGACTTCCCATCGTTGTCGGTATTCTGGAAATATAACTTCCAGGGACGGCTGCAAAAGGAGAGGAAAAAAATTTAATTTCGAGCAATATATAATGCAACAATAGTAACCGGTATTTGCAATCTAAACGTATTTATAAATGGAACCTGAGCAACGCCGGGATATACTCCTAGTATGTAAAGAAGTATATCCTGTACTAGCTGTCACATTTAGCGTATGAAACGTTTATGGAATTACTAGCAGTATAGCCCGGCGTTGCTCGGGTGAAATGAAAGCTTTAAAACTAATCCATGGTCCTGGAGATCAGACTCAGCCTAAAGAATATTTGAAATAATAAAATAATTGCGACAATTTACAAATCGCACATAATAAAATAATTGCGACAATTTACCAATCGCATATATATATATATATATATATATATATATATACTAGCAGTATAGCCCGGCGTTGCTCGGGTGAAATGAAAGCTTTAAAACTAATCCGTGGTCCTGGAGCTCAGACACTTTGGACGTTGGCACGAAAGACTAAAAAGCAATAGTTGTTTCCAGTTAAAGCGAAACCGTAGACTGAAAGAAGAATGAATGGATGTAAGTCAAATTTTGATTTCCTGGTATCGATATCAAATAAGTTTATTTCGTCGTAAACTGAATTTTGAAGGCTAAATAAGTCCTCTGAGTAAATGGTATCATGGCTGAGACTAAGAACTACAGTTATACCTACTTAGAGCCAAACTCGAAGCAAAAACTAAAAAAAAGGGCTGAAAAAATACAGACATACAGGCAGATAAACAGACACACACACAAGCATCTTGCTTTTTATATATACATATTATCGATTTTGTGCACTATTGTATGAACTGCAACCTTGAAACTTCTGAATATCGTTTCTTATGTTTTTGTCAATGAGTGTATCAAATTTGATTAAAATCGGACCACCCCTTCTATAACCCGATTTTTTCAATTATCGATTTTCGATATTTATCGGGGGTACCATGACACAAAACCTAGCTAAGAACACTCGCAGACGCTTATAGTACAACGGTGTAAATTTTCAAGAAAATAGGTTCAGCCGTTTCGGAGTCTATAGGCAACGGATACACACACACACAGACACACACACAAACAGACAAAGTTCTATTTATAAATAAGTTTAGATAAGAACGATAGAGTTTGTGCTATACATCTATAAATAAAATCTACACAAGGGTAATAATTCTTCTCTTATTTCTATAATGTGATTTGTTTATGACTGTTTACATTCTAAAGAGGCATGGCATTTTAAAAATTACTGTACCTACCACCGCGCCCAAGTTTCATCCGAGTGTGACACAAGGTTCTGGTTTAAAGTGGCCGTAACGTGAGAAAAGTCCCTGGTCTCCTCGGCACTTCTCCATTAATGGACATCTTCATTGCTTCATCATCACTCAGTTTTACACCCAATAGTGTGTAGGGCAGTACCTTATTGTTACTGTTTCCGTAACAAATTGTTTTATTTATGGGGCAGGGTTGTTAGCCCTGCGCCCAACCCCCAAACCTGGAGAACCGGTTACGTTTAAAGCTCCTTGTATTCCCAAACGGTCGCCCATCTAAGTACTGGCCAGGCTCGATGTTGTTTAACTTCGGTGATCGGACGAGAACCGGTGTATACAACAATATATAGCCGTAGACAGGCCCCGAGAAATAAGCCTAACTTCTCCTGAGGGGTGGTAATTCCTAGAGAAATGCGCCCTGGGGCATGGTTATTTTCAAAGTTTATCGCAGATATGGCACAGGGTCGAAAGTATGGTGCACCCAGTGAGGATCGAACTCACTACTAAGTCGTAATTATTCTAGCGATACGAACTTGCTGACCATTAAACTACGTCGAAGTGCCTAAAGATCATTATTTATACAACTAATTTCCTTGTAGTCATAATCTATATCAGATAAGAAATTCTCCCGCGTCGATCACTCATATGACACACATAGGATTATAGATAACGTATTTTATATCAAATAAGATTCACCGACACTCTTCCTAACCACTTATCAGTAGACGAATCCTAATCATTCTAATCAAATATTAATAGCCAACATAATTAATCTGACAAACATCACTTCTAACTAATGAATGTGCGTGTGTTCCAGTGAATTGCGTCTCAGAATGCCAAATCACTGAGCAAAGTTCGAATTCCAGTCGGGTTTGCTATATTTAAGCGCATATAATTTTGCGGGAGATATTAATCCATCTATGTTTCCTCCAGCTATGGGTTCATGTTGGGGAGTAGTTTTCGCACTGAAAGTTATAATCATGCTATATCGGTTTCTAATCGACTTAACGCACCCAAAATGTTAGAAACTTAGTAATCTTCCACTGTAAGCTGACTCCTTAGTATTCGGCTAACTGCCAACTAATATCAACTCCCTAGTAGTTCCACTGAACTTCAATAGAACTCTAAAGAACTCTGAATATTTATTGTATGAAAAATACAATCGTGGCACAAGGCCGATTTGTTGGGGGTGGAAAACTCAGGTTGGTCTTCAGTACCTATCCTGTACCTAGCTAATCCGACTCACGACCCAAACATACTTTACAATTTTCTCATCCATCACAAGAACATGTCCATCATCAATCAATCCTTCGTACACCAAAATACCTCAAACATACCAGGGACCTAAAAAAAAAAAGTATTAAAATTTTATTGTGAATAATAGATACAAAAATATATTTAAAAGAACTCTCTAAAACTCCTATGGACTTCCC
This sequence comes from Ascarosepion bandense, assembly GCA_037127315.1. Classification (NCBI taxonomy): domain Eukaryota; kingdom Metazoa; phylum Mollusca; class Cephalopoda; order Sepiida; family Sepiidae; genus Ascarosepion; species Ascarosepion bandense. Next base: position 1,211,794 of record JBBBDQ010000482.1, read on the forward strand.
AAGAACTTCTTGAGTTAACTTCCTGTCAACTCTTATTAATATAGGAGGGAGAGTCCATTATTTGAGGAATAGGTGTGTTTCACCATAACCGTTAATTAGCAGGACGGACTAGAAACTGTAGCCTTGGTTGTCAACCATTCAAAAGATGGCTACTCGAAAAAAATCGACCGTCTAGTTACGACTGAGACTGAAGATGTATCGGCCCATATAAACAAAGACTGAAATTATTCAGCCGTGAAAGTTACATATTCAGAAAATGTTAACCTTTTTTTTGGTTATACTTTCTCTTTTGTGTACTGTATGATTTCAGGGCGTTGGTAATCGTGGCTCTTCACATTTTCCTTTTTTTTTCTAGCTATTAAATATTGTCTTTATATTATTTCAATTAAACCTTGTTCCGCATCCATTAATTCAACTTCTCTAGGTACGTTATGCAGTGTGCTTGGTACCTCTTGCCTTCAAGTACTACCAAATTACTCCAGCTTGGTAGTTATATTATGTCCCTCTTGCCTTCAATCCAACCTGTATCAAATTTTTCAAGCCTCTTATCTTCATTTTGTGCCCCAAAATTTTGACTGTTTCTTCCTGACATTCTCCATTGTGTTTACTGAGCTCCCCCACTAGAGCGAGATGTGATACAAATCCGAAGTTTTACGTGGGAAGCCCAAACGTGTTCCAACTGGCAAGAGCCAAAAATGCCCAGTCTCTGTAAAACCGTTCTCGCTGGCCTCGGTAGCAGTCACTGATCCACCTCTTTGGTGTAATGGGGTGTCGCCGTCTCGAGACACTCTCCCCTAGAACGGGCACCTATTAGTATAATTTTTCTCAGATACATGTCTACTCTCGGACAACGAAACCGCACTTTGCCCGAGGACAGAAACGCAATTGAGAGATAATGATTCTCACCTGCCGTAAGTGCACCTGATGTCAGGAGGTTACATAGGAGGAAGTGATGAGAAAGAGAGGTAGGTTATAGGGAGTGTCAGGAAGAGTGTAATAGACGGATGAGAATACCCGTGCAATGGGGGTGAAGTGGATGGAGAAAGGAGTTTGAGAGAAAAGATGCGGGTTAGTGAGATTGGAGATACCTATTGACCGTACATTTAAATTCCTAGCTGTCGGGGAAGCTAGTATATGGAAGGGAATTCCACAGGTGGGAAGTGCGAGAAAAGAAACTGTTAGAGTAGAAATTGTGGTTACATTTTCTCGATTTCACTGTAAAAGAGTGGGACCTGGTTGCTAGTCTAGTACCTTTTGTATATTCATACATAGGGTGCACCAGTGAGCTAAGATCATTGAAACAGAAGCTGTGTAAGTATTTCTAGAAGAAGCACAGGGAAGCCACGTCACGCCGTTGAGAGAGCGACTGCAGACGAGCTGCCAATCGGTATCAACACATTACAGATTCTGCACTGATTTTGTCAAGAACCCCGAGGTGAATAGCGGGGGTACCCGACCAGATGTGGCAGCAGTATTCAATACACGGGCGGATTGGCTTACGTCTTTGGTGCATACTATTCTCAGCATCCTTCTATAGAACTACATTTCTGTTATTTCAAGTCTTTACTTCACCTTTGGGGAGATTGTCTAGCATTTACTCCCCATATAACAAGGCTGATATTACAAAACATTTCACTACTCATTCTTCGTTTCTAGCCACATTTATCTGTTTCTTCGTCGTCAGCTTAACTTTTGAAATGTTTTCTTTGGCTACTCCAATACGCCCTCGCATATCATTGTCACACTTTCAGCCTTCCGTTAAAACACTTCCAAGATATTTAAATTGTTGTTATTTATTTGCGTTTGGCATCTCCAATTTGTAATTTGTTCAGCTGCCCCTATTGATAACAGCCATACATTTCGTCTTCTTGCAACAGATTAATTCTTTCATAACGCTTTTATTCACTGTGGGCATTTTTGTAGTTTCCCTTCTAGTCTCCGATCAACAATGTGTCAGCTGCGTATATCATATTGCAAAGGCTGTGGTTGTCAATAATGAATCCTTATAGGATTTCTAATTCTCTCAGAACTGTCTTATTGTATCGGTTGGATAACGTTCTAGTGCCGTGGATATCGGCTCGGAACGAGAAAACTGAGCGCCGAGTTCAAAATCTACTTGAATTCGTTGCATTTATTTACCCTTGGATATATTTAGTAAGAGAAATAAAATGCAAATAACAATCTCTGTCTACTATCCTTTTGATTTTTCATTCCACTTCCCGCTCTGTTCCTTTTCTTTTTTTTTTAATCGTATCACCCCAAACAAGGCGGTAACGCCATTGATGTGCAGGGGGCTACATAAGAGTAAAAAGATTAAGTAGAAGACAGTGAAGAGGAAGACGAACCAGTTAGAAAGAAGCAAGAGAAGGATGGGAATACAGGTGTGATGACAGTTGCAAAGGTGGAGAGAAAGGAAAGGATATACAGGGCGGTGAAGAAAGAACTAGAATCAAGTGGTTAAGAGGTGAGTATTGACATTGCATTTAAATTCCTGGAGGTTGTAGCCGTCAGGAATGCAAGAATATGGAAGCGAGTTCCACAGGCGAGAAGTGCGAGAAAAGAAGCTGCAGGAGTAGAACGGTCATCTGCATTTGGTTAATCTAACTGTGAATGGGTGGGACCTAATTGCCAATCTGGTTGCACTAGTAAACACCTGTTGCAGAGGCATCAGTCTACACTATGTAACCTCTTGTCTTTTTTTAAAATAATCATAACACCCCTAACAAGGCAGTCTACTGCTACTGGTTTGCAGGGGGTTACATAGGAGAAAATTGATGAGAAAGAATGACAGTTTACAGGGCGTGTCAGGAAGTGGATAAGAGAAGTATTAAGATACTGACAATGAAATGGACGGAGAAAGGAGCATGAGAGAGAGGATGCAAATTAGCAAGATAGGAGATGACTATTGATTTTACACTTAAACTCCTGGAGATTGAGGCTGTCTGGAAAGCAAGTAAACGGAAGGAATTCCACAGGCAGAAAGTGCGAGAAAAGAAGCTTGTGAAGTAGAATTTCTGTTTACATTTTGTTGGTTTCACAGTAAAAGAATGGTACCTAATTGCTAATCTTGCGAGTGGCTTTACTGCCTTTCGTGGTCTGATATCGATAAAAAAAATGTCTTTTAACATCGATGAACTTATGCTGAGTATGGGGCCAGAAAGTCACTAGGTTATTAGTTACTGTTGTTGTCTCCGTAAAAAGTTTATT